>OY759274.1:20270256-20825256 GCA_963662155.1 Lamellibrachia columna
TAGTTAATACATTCAAACCAACAGAACCTGTGGCCCTGCTACAACGTTCTCTAGTTAATACATTCAAACCAACAGAACCTGCAGCCCTGCTACAACGTTCTCTAGTTAATACATTCAAACCAACAGAACCTGCAGCCCTGCTACAACGTTCTCTAGTTAATACATTCAAACCAACAGAACCTGCAGCCCTACTACAACGTTCTCTAGTTAATACATTCAAACCAACAGAACCTGCAGCCCTGCTACAACGCTCTCTAGTTAATACATCCAAACCAACAGAACCTGCAGCCCTGCTATAACGTTCTCTAGTTAAAACATCCAAACAAACAGAACCTGCAGCCCTGCTATAACGTTCTCTAGTTAAAACATCCAAACAAACAGAACCTGCAGCCCTGCTATAACGTTCTCTAGTTAAAACATCCAAACAAACAGAACCTGCAGTCCTGCTATAACGTTCTCTAGTTAATACATTCGAACCAACAGAACCTGCAGCCCTGCTACAACGTTCTCTAGTTAATACATCCAAACCAATAGAACCTGCAGCCCTGCTATAACGTTCTCTAGTTAATACATTCAAACCAACAGAACCTGCAGCCCTGCTATAACGTTCTCTAGTTAATACATTCGAACCAACAGAACCTGCAGCCCTGCTATAACGTTCTCTAGTTAATACATCCAAACCAACAGAACCTGCAGCCCTGCTACAATGCTCTCTAGTTAATACATTCGAACCAACAGAACCTGCAGCCCTGCTATAACGTTCTCTAGTTAATACATTCAAACCAACAGAACCTGCAGTCCTGCTATAACGTTCTCTAGTTAATACATTCAAACCAACAGAACCTGCAGTCCTGCTATAACGTTCTCTTGTTAATACATCCAAACCAACAGAACCTGCAGCCCTGCTACAATGCTCTCTAGTTAATATATTCAAACCAACAGAACTTGTAGTCCGGTTATCGGAAGAGTCCAACCGACACATATTCAGCCATCGACACGGCGTAGATCAAACTATGCTTTCATTGTTTTCTTTCCTCGACAGCGTTATGTACTTTATATTTATGTCAGTAACGTAACTAACGCTGTGTTCATATTGATATACAAAGGAACGCGTATATTGTTGAATTACGATGGTTTCATAGCAGGACGGTGACAACAAAATTAGCGCATTATTGCTATCGCCCGTATTAAATCGTACTAGAGTTCCACGCGTATATCAACGAGACGACTGAGAGGGCGGATGTTGGAAGGTCAATGGTACATTACTTGCGATGTGACGGAGGGGTCATTTCAAAAATCACCATTGCGTTATGAGCTGATTTCTTGATGGCCGTCACAATGTGCATTTGAGTGGTAAAAAATACAATGTAACCTATTCACCAGACAAAGTTTATCCACTGTAACATTTGGCTCAATCATCAAATTGATTAAGATTCCCAAGACTGACCAAAACCGTATATCTAAGCTGAGCCTTAACTGGTTAATGGAGCTAAATTGTTCAGTGATAATTTCATGAAAAATTCAGTGAAAATTTTATGAAAATCAGTGATAATTTCATGATATATGTAGAGGGTCATTGTATAAATAAAATATTTACATAACAGTATGCATTGTGTTATGTGAGCGGTCACTTCGTCTCAACTTATTGCTGTGAAATGTTAACACAGTTGTTTTCTCATCAAACCTGCTCAGCCCAAATGCATAGTTATATGAAGAAATATTTTCCCGTACAACAATTGACCACTGTAATGTGAATATCACATTCGTGTGCTCATCCAACTTATTGATTTTGAGACGGGCCCATTATTTTAGGACAACGACACCTATGCTGAGCCCAGACTAACATTTATAGTGGACGGACGCGTGTATCAGTGACTGTAGGACCCTTGCGCAAGACGACATGATCTTGTATGTTAATTCTCTGGAGAAACAAATTACAGAATGTTGATGAAATAATATATATATATATATATATATATATATATATATATATATATATATATATATATATATATATATATATATATATATATATATATATAAACATAGTTGTTTTTCAGAATATTCAAAGTATAAATTTGCCAATAGGAAAATACAAACAACGACTCTGTGAAGATCAGTGGTTTCTAGGATTTTGGTCCAATGTTATTACACACCGATTGTTTGATACCTACCGTTGAGGATCTGCGTTTCCCTGCGTAGCCTGCTTTGAACGGAAAGGTCGATATTCATATACAGATAACGGTCAAATTTACATTTAAAACATTGTTGTTCAATAAAACACATTTGGACAATAAAGAAATTAGAATAGATATAGTTTCTATACTATAAATCAGTGTGTGCCTGTGTGTGTGTGTGTGTGTGTGTGTGCGTGCGTGCGTGCGTGCGTGCGTGCGTGCGTGCGTGCGTGCGTGCGTGCGTGCGTGCGTTCGTGTGTGTGTGTGTGTGTGTGTGTGTGTGTGTGTGTGTGTGTGTGTGTGTGTGTGTGTGTGTGTGTGTGTGTGTGTGTGTGTGTGTGTGTGTGTGTGTGTGTGTGTGTGTGTGTGTGTGTGTGTGTGTGTGTGTGTGTGTGTGTGTGTGTGTGTGTGTGTGTGTTTTCCTACATTTCCTACATACTTAACACTAACAGGGAGTGAATTCCACAGCGTCGGCCCAGCAACTGAAAAAGCTCTAGTTCCAACATTTGTCTTAACACTGAGAACAAAAAGTTGATTAGAATTAGATGATCGAAGCTGTCCTGCAGGAGTGAGCAGTGAATGTAAATATGCTGGTTGCTTGGATGAAAGTGCTTGACAGGTAATTGTACAGATGTTGAAAATAATGCGATATCGGACAAGGAGCCAATGCAATGATTTTGCACACTTTGAAGTTTCAAGATGTCATTGAGAGCAATATTGTGGTAAAGGGAATTACAATAGTCAAGTCTACTGCTAACAAGAGCAGTTTCAATAGTTTTGGTGACAGCAAAAGACATAAACTGGCGAAAACGTCGAAGGTCACGAATATGATAAAAGGGGCAACGAGAAGTTTGTGAAATATGCTGTCTAAAATGTAAACTATTATCAAAGGTGACTCCTAAATTCCGTGCTGAGACGGACGGTGTAAAATTCTGGATTATGATAGGTGTCGGGAAAAAAACAATCAAGTTTACCTCGCTGCTTTTGTGTAGCAATAATAAGAAACTCTGTTTTATTTGCATGTAACTCTAATATGTAACTCTAATATGTAACTCTAATATGTAACTCTAATATGTAACTCTAATATGCTGTCAGTCGTCCAGTGGAATATATCATGGAGACAAAGTCTGAGTTGGTTTACGGAGCAATTTATAACCGGGGTAGCCAAAGGAAGATAGATATGTGTGTCATCTGCATTACACTGCGTTACACTTGTTGCAATTGGCCTATAAGTCTACATTAATTAAGTGCGTCGACGTCTTAATTAAACATGTAGGCTAGTCCGAGACGTGTTGTTCTGATTGGGTAGATGTGTTGGCCGAGTTGTTATGACATTTTATTACAAGGCCTACGTAAATTATACAAATAAAACATTTACCCAACTTAGGCTCAACTTACCTCACACCAAGTGTTAGTTGAGCCAACTTATCAACAATATTTGAATCAGCTACATGTAATTATCTATGCATACTAGATATATAGATACAAAATGGTATATTAATAATCATTGTTTATGTGAGTGAACACAATTTTGACTTATGGATACGATAGATATCAAAGAATGAAAAATGGATCACCTAACACTACCTTCCCCGACTACGTAGCATGTTATTACACACGCGTTCAATATGTGTCGTGCAATACAGGTGTGCAATACAGGTGTGCAATACGAAGTGTCGTACTGAACGCTCGTGACACGAAAAGAGCTAGTTAATTCACGTCATGACGCGGCCATCGCGTACGAAATGGCACGTGCGATGACGAAGTCAAGCCGCCCGACTCCACTGTCGGTGGGCACCGTACGGTTCCCCATTTCCATCCTCCTCTTCCTTCCGTACCAGTTTAATGATCCCAACCTTACCTCACGGTTCCCCATTTCCATCCTCCGCTTTCTTCCGTACCAGTTTAATGATCCCCAACCTTACCTCACGGTTCCCCATTTCCATCCTCCGCTTTCTTCCGTACCAGTTTAATGATCCCAACCTTACCTCACGGTTCCCCATTTCCATCCTCCGCTTTCTTCCGTACCAGTTTAATGATCCCCAACCTTACCTCACGGTTCCCCATTTCCATCCTCCTCTTCCTTCCGTACCAGTTTAATGATCCCAACCTTACCTCACGGTTCCCCATTTCTATCCTCCTCTTTCTTCCGTACTAGTTTAATGATCCCCAACCTTACCTTACGGGTCCCCATTTCCATCCTCCGCTTTCTTCCGTACCAGTTTAATGATCCCCAACCTTACCTTACGGTTCCCCATTTCCATCCTCCGCTTTCTTCCGTACCAGTTTAATGATCCCCAACCTTACCTTACGGTTCCCCATTTCCATCCTCCGCTTTCTTCCGTACCAGTTTAATGATCCCCAACCTTACCTTACGGTTCCCCATTTCCATCCTCCGCTTTCTTCTGTACCAGTTTAATGATCCCCAACCTTACCTTACGGTTCCCCATTTCCATCTTCCGCTTTCTTCCGTACCAGTTTAATGATCCCCAACCTTACCTTACGGTTCCCCATTTCCATCCTCCTCTTTCTTCCGTACCAGTTTAATGATCCCCAAAATTACCTTAGGGTTCCACATTTCCATCCTCCGCTTTCTTCCGTACCAGTTTAATGATCCCCAACCTTACCTTACGGTTCCCCATTTCCATCCTCCGCTTTCTTCCGTACCAATTTAATGATCCCAAACCTTACCTTATGGTTCCCCATTGCCATCCTCCTCTTTCTTCCATACCAGTTTAATGATCCCAAACCTTACCTTACGGTTCCCCATTGCCATCCTCCTCTTTCTTCCGTACCAGTTTAATGATCCCAAACCTTACCTTACGGTTCCCCATTGCCATTCTCCTCTTTCTTCCGTACCAGTTTAATGATCCCAAACCTTACCTTATGGTTCCCCATTGCCATTCTCCTCTTTCTTCCGTACTAGTTTAATGATCCCCAACCTTACCTTATGGTTCCCCATTGCCATCCTCCTCTTTCTTCCGTACCAGTTTAATGATCCCAAACCTTACCTTTCGGTTCCCCATTTCTATCCTCCTCTTTCTTCCGTACTAGTTTAATGATCCCAAACCTTACCTTACGGTTCCCCATTTCTATCCTCCTCTTTCTTCCGTACCAGTTTAATGATCCCAAACCTTACCTTACGGTTCCCCATTTCCATCCTCCTCTTTCTTCCGTACCAGTTTAATGATCCCCAAAATTACCTTAGGGTTCCACATTTCCATCCTCCGCTTTCTTCCGTACCAGTTTAATGATCCCCAACCTTACCTTACGGTTCCCCATTTCCATCCTCCGCTTTCTTCCGTACCAATTTAATGATCCCAAACCTTACCTTATGGTTCCCCATTGCCATCCTCCTCTTTCTTCCATACCAGTTTAATGATCCCAAACCTTACCTTACGGTTCCCCATTGCCATCCTCCTCTTTCTTCCGTACCAGTTTAATGATCCCAAACCTTACCTTACGGTTCCCCATTGCCATTCTCCTCTTTCTTCCGTACCAGTTTAATGATCCCAAACCTTACCTTATGGTTCCCCATTGCCATTCTCCTCTTTCTTCCGTACTAGTTTAATGATCCCCAACCTTACCTTATGGTTCCCCATTGCCATCCTCCTCTTTCTTCCGTACCAGTTTAATGATCCCAAACCTTACCTTTCGGTTCCCCATTTCTATCCTCCTCTTTCTTCCGTACTAGTTTAATGATCCCAAACCTTACCTTACGGTTCCCCATTTCTATCCTCCTCTTTCTTCCGTACCAGTTTAATGATCCCAAACCTTACCTTACGGTTCCCCATTTCCATCCTCCTCTTTCTTCCGTACCAGTTTAATGATCCCCAAAATTACCTTAGGGTTCCACATTTCCATCCTCCGCTTTCTTCCGTACCAGTTTAATGATCCCCAACCTTACCTTACGGTTCCCCATTTCCATCCTCCGCTTTCTTCCGTACCAATTTAATGATCCCAAACCTTACCTTACGGTTTCCCATTGCCATCCTCCTCTTTCTTCCGTACCAATTTAATGATCCCCAACCTTACCTCACGGTTTCCCATTGCCATCCTCCTCTTTCTTCCGTACCAGTTTAATGATCCCAAACCTTACCTTACGGTTCCCCATTGCCATCCTCCTCTTTCTTCCGTACCAGTTTAATGATCCCAAACCTTACCTTACGGTTTCCCATTGCCATCCTCCTCTTTCTTCCGTACCAGTTTAATGATCCCCAACCTTACCTTATGGTTCCCCATTGCCATCCTCCTCTTTCTTCCGTACCAATTTAATGATCCCAAACCTTACCTTACGGTTTCCCATTGCCTTCCTCCTCTTTCTTCCGTACCAGTTTAATGATCCCCAACCTTACCTTACGGTTCCCCATTGCCATCCTCCTCTTTCTTCCGTACCAGTTTAATGATCCCAAACCTTACCTTACGGTTCCCCATTGCCATCCTCCTCTTTCTTCCGTACCAGTTTAATGATCCCAAACCTTACCTTACGGTTCCCCATTGCCATCCTCCGCTGTGCATGTTATATCACTACGAACGTATTTATTACGTCATCGAGTATAACGCAACAAACAGAAGTTTGATTGTTTAAAACCGAATAAAAAAATGCAAAAACATAGAAAATAGAACTGAATTTAAACTGAATATAAGGCGTGTGAAATACATTTTAAATGGCAACTTTACGGAGTGAATCGCCCAGCGAATCGCGGGTTAGCACAAACACCCGCTCAAGGCCATGGGCCGCGTCCGATTGTTTGTGTTATTCCGCCTCCGTCTTGTACGATTCACGGGCGATTCGCATCAGAAAGATGCCATTTAGCATCAAATCAAATAAAAAACCACCAGATTTTGTAGCTTTATAGTCAAGTTGATTGTACAGTTTGAACAACGTTTTGTGCGATATTGAGCTAATATTCGTATCACTACTGCATACAACTGTATCTAAGTACTGCGACAGCGAGGAACCACATTACCTTTGCAATCCGGATCATGATACGACCCCTAGGCACTATATTTAATGACGCGATATTGGATATGGTAATTCACTCGGACATTTCGCTGTTACTCGAGAGTGGCAGAGATTTTATTGTCGTGATCAATGTAGAACGCTGGTACAATACCATGCAATGTGGTTTAGACGTATCAATAACTGTACAGTGATTGTACGTGACGCGTGTGCGGTGTATTTCCTCGTAAATACACTACAGCGGAAGAATATACCTTTCTTTTAAATTCTGTTGGGGAATTGGTGGGTTTATTAGTGGCTCGGTATCGCTACGATAAGTAAGATAAGTCTAATATTATCGGATTCGAACCCGCGACGAAAACGTTAGTGTTTATTTTATTGTATGATTTATGTCAATATAATCTATGTTTGGAGTTTGTGCCTTGTTTCACGAGTTAGCTTAAGAGTCAATTTCATTGGATACCCTCACTCCGTTAACCAATCAAATCCAGGCTTTCATGTGTGCGAGAAACGGAGTGTTTCTGATGGCGAATGCAAGGCATGTTTATTATATTATGCTGTGTACTTTTGGCGTAGTTGACATGCTGAGGTTTCGCAAGTGTTGTGTGTGTCTTGATGAAGGCGTAGACCACTGGCTAATGAAGCCTGCACAAACTTGCAGGGCTAATTGCGGTACAGGCAGTATCTCAGTGGTCATTAGCTGTCCATGTAACCCCAGGGGGTGCTAGTATCTTGACAAAGAATTTTGAAATAGCAATACGATGTTGTAATCAACATCTTGGACAATGTCCGACCGAAGTGTTCATTCAACAGACTGACGTGGATAACGAAAGGCATGAACATGATGTGTGTGTGCGTGTGTGTGTGTGTGTGTGTGTGTGTGTGTGTGTGTGTGTGTGTGTGTGTGTGTGTGTGTGTGAGTGCGGGTGCGTGCGGGTGCGTGCGTGCGTGCGTGCGTGCGTGCGTGCATGTGTATGTAAATAGGTTTGTGTGTATGTGTATATGTGTAGGTGTATGTACATGTACGTGTACGTCTCTGTGTATATGTATGTATGTTTGTGTGTGTGTGTGTGTGTGTGTGTGTGTGTGTGTGCGCGCGCGCGTGCGTGCGTGCGTACGTGCGTGCGTGTGTGTGTGTGTGCGGGTGCGTGCGTGCGTGCGTGCACGCGTGCGCGGGTGGGTGCGTGCGTGGGTGAGTGAGTGAGTGAGTGAGTGAGTGAGTGAGTGAGTGAGTGAGGGAGGGAGGGAGGGAGGGAGGGAGGGAGGGAGTGATTGCGTGCGTGCGTGCGTGCGTGCGTGCGTGCGTGCGTGCGTGCGTGCGTGCGTGCGTGCGTGCGTGCGTGCGTGCGTGCGTGCGTGCGTGCGTGCGTGCGTGCGTGCGTGCGTGCGTGCGTGCGAAATGTTAATCGAAATGCCCACATAAGCCCCTGGGTACAAAAGTGGTGGCACCTAGCGGCAATCAGTGTGCTTATTCTAGACTAGTCCTTTGAGCCCCCCACCACCACCACCACCAATGCGCACTAGCGCCGTGTGATGTCGCATTATTCTTAAGATATGTACTATCATCTACCAGTCGCTTTCATCTAAGCAACCGGCATATTTACAGTCACGGATTACTCCTTCGACAAACTAGTTCTCATCAACTTTCTGTTCCCAAATATTGGAACTAGAGATTTCTTGGTTGCAGCACCAACTCTTTGGAGTTGATTCCCTGTTAGTGTTGGGTCAGCACCAACTCTTTGGAGTTGATTCCCTGTTAGTGTTGGGTCAGCACCAACTCTTTGGAGTTGATTCCCTGTTAGTGTTGGGTCAGCACCAACTCTTTGGAGTTGATTCCCTGTTAGTGTTGGGTCAGCACCAACTATTTGGAGTTGATTCCCTGTTAGTGTTGGGTCAGCACCAACTCTTTGGAGTTGATTCCCTGTTAGTGTTGGGTCAGCACCAACTCTTTGGAGTTGATTCCCTGTTAGTTTTGGGTCAGCACCAACTCTTTGGAGTTGATTCCCTGTTCGTGTTGGGTCGGCACCAACTCTTTGGAGTTGATTCCCTGTTAGTGTTGGGTCGGCACCAACTCTTTGGAGTTGATTCCCTGTTAGTGTTGGGTCGGCACCAACTCTTTGGAGTTGATTCCCTGTTAGTGTTGGGTCGGCACCAACTCTTTGGAGTTGATTCCCTGTTAGTGTTGGGTCGGCACCAACTCTTTGGAGTTGATTCCCTGTTAGTGTTGAGTCGGCACCAACTCTTTGGAGTTGATTCCATGTTAGTGTTGGGTCGGCACCAACTCTTTGGAGTTGATTCCCTGTTAGTGTTGGGTCAGCACCAACTCTTTGGAGTTGATTCCCTGTTAGTGTTGGGTCAGCACCAACTCTTTGGAGTTGATTCACTGTTAGTGTTGGGTCAGCACCAACTCTTTGGAGTTGATTCCCTGTTAGTGTTGGGTCAGCACCAACTCTTTGGAGTTGATTCCCTGTTAGTGTTGGGTCAGCACCAACTCTTTGGAGTTGATTCCATGTTAGTGTTGGGTCAGCAGGAAATGTAATAAAATGTTGGCATCATTTGAAGTCTCATCTTGTTAACCGTGCGCTCATTCCTTTGTTCTTCAGTGTTCGTATTCATATGTTGATTTGTTTACATTGCATATCGATTTTGAGATTGCCCATTTGTGTTGATGCGCCTCTGAGCTCTGGATGTCAGAGAATGCAGGCGCCATAGATGTTTTCATATTGTTAGTATTATTATTGTTTCATAACTATTACTATTAATATATTATCATCATCATTATCATCATTATTTTTATTATGATCACCATTATTATAATTATTATCATTATTATTACTATTGTTAGTATCATTATTATTAGAAGTAGTAGTAGTAGTAGTAGTGGTGGTGGTGGTGGTGGTGGAGGTGGTGGTGGTGGTGGTGGTGGTGGTGGTGGTGGTGGTGGTGGTGGTGGTGGTAATAGTAGTAGTAGTAGTAGTAGTAGTAGTAGTAGTAGTAGTAATAGTAGTAGTAATAGTAGTAGTACTAGTAGTAGCAGTAGCAGTAGCAGCAGCAGCAGTAGCAGTATAGTTGTAGTAGTAGTAGCAGTAGTAGTGGTAGTAGTAGTAGTAGTAGTAGTAGTAGTAGTAGTAGTAGTAGTAGTAGTAGTAGTAGTAGTAGTAGTAGTAGTAGTAGTAGTAGTAGTAGTAGTAGTAGTAGTAATAGTAGTAGGAGTTGTGGTATTAGTAGTAATAGTAATAGTTGTAATAGTAGTAATAGTAGTAGTAGTAGTAGTAGTAGTAGTAGTAGTAGTAGTAGTAGTAGTAGTAGTAGTAGTAGTAGTAGTAGTAGTAGTAGTAGTAGTAGTAGTAGTAGTAATAGTAGCAGTAGTAATAGTAGTAGTTGTAGGAGTAGTAGTAGTAGTAGTAGTAGTAGTAGTAGTAGTAATAGTAGTAGTAATAGTAGTAGTGTCTTCACCATTATTATTATTATCATAATTACCATTATCATTACTGTTATTATTATCATTATTATTCAGGCCCACGAGGACGAGAAGAGTCTGTGCCACAGCGACTGGTCGACGGAGCTGTGCCTGGATCAGTCGTACGACTCAATCTTTCTTCAGATCGAGGAGGCGAACGAGGAGGCGGAGACATCCTTCGAGTTCGTCCACAAGTCGCTCAGCATTATCGGCAACACGCGTGGGTAGAAATACTAAGTTACACCGACATTCTCCGTAAATGTGTTTGTGATAATTGATTCAGTTATCTCCATCTCGCTAATGTTTGTTGTCATCGACATTGTACGACGGTCTACTGTACTCTTGTTGACGTGCTGTGATTACTCGACAGGGCGGGACGCGTATCTGTGATGGCGTTCTGTCTGTAATGTCTTCTGTCGTGAGTATGAGCAATAATTATGCCGTGTGTTCCTCGTCAATTCATTTAGTCCATCGCGACTCACGTTCGTTCATGTTCAAATCTGTGAATAGTTTAATTAATGCTCGGTTGGTGCGATAAGAGTGCATGCTTTGGTTAAACCCATCAAAAGAATTTACTTTGATCTTGAGATCGGGTGACTTGCGAAAGTGTGATTATAGCCATGTGTTATATAATATATATATATATATATATATATGTACACAGACCCGGACCACGTGTACACAGACCCGGACCACGTGTACACAGACCCGGACCACTTTTGTCCTTTTCTCATACTTTTGACCGGATCCCGCCAAACATAATGAAACTGTTTGTCTGATGATTTCACCGGAAAAAAAAATTTTAAACTGCACAAACTCTATCGCCTGTCGTAGTCGATACTAGATAGGTTCGATTTTTCGCGAAATGAGTCTGAAACGAGGCGAGCTAAAAATCGGTTTCAGGATAGATCTTTAATTATCCATGCATAGTTCGATTCCCTTCATGTCGTTTAAATCACCCTCAACAATAGTTCTGCATATTAATCAACCGGAACATTTCCGGTCACAATTCCAGTTATATTCCCTATATGTGTCTCCCCTATATGTGTCAGAAATCTAGTTTAGTAACACGAGTCACTGTCTTCAAATTGCAATGAAGCTGTCATAAATGTACGTAGACTACTAAATAAAAAAAGTTAGAGTACCTCATTTTGAAATAAAAGGGATACATTTAATCTGCTACAGGCCCGTCCTCGGGGGTTTAAAAAAGGGGGTTCGGGCCTATACAATCAGTAGAGGGTTTCTGAGATGATTTCTGAAAATGTTTACAGTTAAATAAATGTTCTCAAAAACAGGGGTTCGTTCGAACCACCCACGAGGACGGGCATGTCCTATAAATCAGAGTTTGTAATGTAAATGTTACGTATTTTTCATGTAAAGGAGTTCCGCGTTTTGCATAATAATTTTGTGTGAAAAACGTTCAGTCTGTATTTTGTAATCGAGCCATTTGGAACGCTAAAACATAACGTGTGACACCGACACGTCCAACTGTTATTGCGCCACCTGTCGGAGTAATTACCACCATGTTCCTCCATAATTTAATGCAACAACCATGGCACGCTGTTCCGTTTCCCGGTCGCCACACACGAACTTAATTCCGCCACGTTCGTAGGGCGATCCGCATCCAATTATTCCGAGTAATTGCAGATCTGGTCGTTTTTCGTAGACCCGTCTCGCGTTCCGCTTTGCCTCTTCCGCTTCGTGTCGCTAATTCGCCTTATTTATCTAATTACGGCTCCGGCGCACGGGACACGGAACAGACTGAGTCGGGCGCAGCAGGCGCGCAGCTACGCATCTGTTCGCTATTATGTTCTTTCCGATTATTTGAAGATTCGATTTTCGACCACTCGTCCGAGCTGTAATTATACAATTATAGGAGGTGCCGACGTGTAACGGAGAGTTTCGGCGGATCGATTCGAGCCATATTGGACTCGCGGCGTGTCTTCATCGAAACGAACTAGTTGAAAGTTAACATAGCAGAACGCTGGGAGCGTCTTCGTTTTGATGCTTATGCAGCAGTCGCCAGAACCTTCTTTTTATTGGAACTTATGAAGGACAACTCTTACGTCATCATGCAGAGCGACATCTACTGGTGTCGTCTACCACCAAGTAATGACGTATTCTGTGTCGTTACACCCGTTGTTTTCATGAAGTTGTTTTTGTTTACGGGTGTTATATTACTGATCTTCTTGTTTTCCGTTTCAGTGATGGTGACGGTGTTTCTAGGGATGTTTCTGTCTCTTCCCGTCGCGATGATTTCGATAGGTAAGTTACTTATGCTTTTCTCTTTCGTCTATTCGTTTACAATCCACGATTCCGTTAGGGCTATCACATCAGTAACGGTAACCATGCAACTGTAACTTCCTTATTTATATTTCAGATTACACAGTCGTTGGTACATGTTTGCTTCAATTGATGTATAATTTCAGTGAGAATGTTAAGATATATATATATATATATATATATATATATATATATATATATATATATATATATATATATATATATATGCAAATTATATATATATACGATCTCAGCACTTGAATGTGACGCACTCACCTGTCCTATCACCTCCATAATTATATATGTTGGGGCTATCTCAAGGACAACGTCTACAAGGGAATGCCATTATCTCGAGAAAAAAATCTGGCAACATTTGTCACTGCAACCAAAAGTCTCATTTTCAAATTTGGCACATAGAATTCAGTGTCTGCTCGCCAAGGACAACATCTGGAGCACGTGTTCAAGCCTTAACCAAATTAAGGACATTAAAGATATCCATATAAAACTGCCCATAATGATCATGTGAAGCAAATGTGTACCAAATGACGTGGCATTTGAAATAAGGACGTTATCGTTTATGTTGTGATCGCTTTGCATTATTGTTATTCTTAGATTGTGTGTCGCACTGTTGAAACTACGCAGATATTTATATACGAAATATTTCAATGAAACCTTAGCTGTAAACGAGAATTAAAATGGCAATCAACATTATAAAATACTGGTATCATTGCTTAAGTATCATTTGTCAGTAATATTATTATCCAGCTTAGGTGGAAATAGCTTTATTTCCAAACGCCGTTTTGGTTTTTAAAAACATAATGTGTTCTCCTTTAGCTCACAAAATGCATAGCAACGTGATATATAAACAGCCACTCATACCAAGGCTTTATACATTATGCAAGAAAGTATATCATTAGCAAATATGACTCAGAATCTGTTATTCCGAATTGTTATATATGCAAGAAAAACAGACCTGTACCTACAGTTTTTAAATAGAACTGAGTGCATCGTACATTTCTTTAAAAATTAAGGCCAGTTATGTAAATAATTTCATATATTCCAGATATTAATTATAGTGATAATTTATGTTGTTGATGTGAGAACTACTGTTTAGATTGCATGTCATATGCTCTAGTATAAAATATTTAAGTGTTATGTTGAGGCAATTTGTGTTAGATAATGTTAATGTTAGTCAATGTTAGTTAATGCAATGAAGAAACACGTTCCTTGAAAAAGTTCAAATTTAGTAATTATAAAGTATTTATAGAGAGTTGCCGATCAATCTTCTTCCAGCATACATTGCTACCGAATTTTACCAGGTCCGTGAACTAGGCCTGTGTCTTTATTGTTCTCGTTGTACCGCTGCCACGGACTGTCATTTATGGTGAACGTTGTTTTAGCCAACACCCAGCTATAGTATGGAACGACCTTTCAGAGAACATTAAACAAGTCAAGACTCTCACCATATTTCAGGAACATTAATTTTAGAGACACATATTTTTTTAATTAGCGTATGAGGAATATGATGAATGTGTCACATTCCCTATGTTTTAATGTGTAATTATATTTATTAAGAGTTATTTTAAGTGGATTCAGGATTCGGCATATTTAGAAGAAAATTTCTGTTCAGTCGGAGAACATGGCCATGCCATCTCCACCTTCTCTGCTTCACCTCATCGACGATGTTGTTGATGTTGGTGGCGATGTTGTTGATGTTGGTGACGATGTTGTTGATGTTGGTGACGATGTCGTTGATGTTGGTGACGATGTCGTTGATGTTGGTGACGATGTTGTTGATGTTGGTGACGATGCTGTTGATGTTGGTGAACATGTTGTTGATGTTGGTGACGATGTCGCTGATGTTAGTGACGATGTTGTTGATGTTGGTGACGATGTTGTTGATGTTCGTAACGATGTTGTTGATGTTGATGACGATGTTGTTGATGTTGGTGACGATGTTGTTGATGTTGATGACGATGTTGTTGATGTTGGTGACGATGTTGTTGATGTTGATGACGATGTTGCTAATGTCGGTGAGTTCGTCCTTGTAGGTCATTCGTTGTCACGGCCAGGCATAATGCGTCATTAATGGGACACACACTCCAAAACCACTTGTCCAATGTGGCCTCGAGTCCATAATTAGGTTAGATGCCATGTTTCGTTCTTCAGGCGTCAAGTACCTGAATGAATGCCCGAAGGAGCCGAAGCTGCCCATCTATCTGCTGGTTGGAGGCTGCTTCGGTCTGTTGAAAGTGATGTCACTAATGTGGCGCCAGGTGGGTGCAGTACACTATTGTTTTTCCCAATGAAACCCAGGCTAACAATCGATCAGGCAACTGCGCCGTGCGCTGTGGACGGCTTCTCTCTCGAGAGCCACTGCGGGAGCGGCCATGACACGACCCAGTCAATTCTGCTACCGACCTCGCAAGAGGATACGATTGAATGAAAGTGAAAATCCTTGCGCGCAAAATCACGATTCGGTGTTGATAAAAACTGTACACTTTAATAGTTGTCTCATCATCCGCCTTCAGTGGCGTTTTTTTTCGAGAAAATCAACGTAGAAGATGCCACCTGTCGTTTGTCGCCCACACTAACCGGATTCTGTCTTTGTGCACCGGGAATACTTGCGTCGCTGACACAACAGAACATACATTTTATTGTGGCAACACCTTCAGTGTAGCAGTCCGTAAATGTGACCATATCAAACATTATTTTCTGGGCAGAGAAACATCGCCAACGGGTAGCGGCACAAAAGCACCGGCACAATTCGTATGACATGAACCCCGGAAATAATTAGTGATCTTTATTTGGTTGATAAATTGCATGTTTTATTATTATCATGCATTTGAAATATTCGAATTACTACATTAGCATTTTTTTTTTTTTAATTTAAACATTATTATCCAATGTTCTTAGGTCACATTAACTGACTACATCGATATATATATATATATATATATATATATATATATATATATATATATATATGCATTTGAGCTTTGAGCTTTTTAAGGATATTACGCTATATAATTATTGCAATTAGTATTATTATCATCATCATCATTTAATTTCCATTATTATTTACTATTATTAACATACCTGTTATTATTATTATTATTATTGGCATTGTTATTATCATCATCATTATCAGCATCATCATCATTATCATCACCATTGTCATCATTATAATTTTCCATCCTCAGGTGCGGTCCCGGCGTTACGAGAAGCTGGACGACGTGTACCGGCCGGACGAGGACGGCGGTGACGTGCCGGCCTCCAAGTCGTCGCGGTTCTCCGACGCCGTGCTCAGTCTCTTCCTGCTCGCGTGGTTCGCGTGCGGCAACTACTGGACGTTCGCCATCTGGCGGCCCCACTTCATCCAACTGCTCCACGAGCCGAGCAACTGGTGCGACGAGACCGTCTACATGTTCACCTTCGTCCAGATCCTCATCTGTTACGGGATCGCCGCCTTCGTGTTGTTTATCGCTGCCATTCTCTTGTTGTGCCATCGATGCTGCCTCGAGAAGTCCTAACGGCCCATCGCATGGGGCATGCCACATATCACATCCGCTCTCCCCTGGGGTTTACACGCCATTGTTGCCGTCAGAAAATTCCATTAGACAACACGGAACATATTGCAATTAACCGCAGAGGTCACATCAGCAGATCATTTCTGAAACGAGCAAGCGAACTTGGCATTATGCTGCTTTCCAGTGCGTTCGTATTTACCATGAATACGAGGTCTGGGGACAACTGTTTAGAGTTCGACATATCACATAAGTCGTATTTATGAGTTGTGAACTCAAAAGTAAAATGGTGCCCGAGTTGACGACCTTCACCTTGCTAGTCGTCGTCCCGGCAACCTTTGTGTTTTTTAATGTTATGTATTTTACAATTTGATAAGTTCCAAAATGAAAACATGATGTCATAAACAATAAATTAAATGATAAGTTGGTAAGATGGTAAGATGACAACTTATCATTGAATTTATTGTTTTGTTGGTAAGACGGTAAGATGACAACACAACATTGTATAGTTTTGATGGGACTGCTCCGAACGTAAACAAGTAGTTCAATCGAGGTCACGACTCGTATTGACGGTAAATGTGAGCACACTTGAATGCGGCATTAACGAAGAGTAAAACGATAAACATTAACAATATCAAAGAGTGGATGGAAACAATATGTTATCATAAATGTATGAATAGTGTATTGGAGCTTTCACAATAGTTGTGTTGAAAAGTTGGCTTCTGCATTATGTAATAATGTTTTTGTTGTCACTGAGGAAGTTATTTATCTACATTCAAACCCTTCACAAGAATATTTTGAAAGAACTGATTGATCATTTGTCATGTGTAGAGTACGTGGATAAAAACGGACTTGATTAATTGGGATTGCGTGCACAATGTCGGGTAGTAGACATTACATGAGTAAAAATGGTATGTGGACGATAAGTCACACCGTTTTTCTATGTCAAGTCTTTCACGGTGCGAAAGTCAGACTATTTTTGTAACGATAACATACTTGTTTATGACAAGTGCGAACACATTATTGGCTTCATGTGTATTTCCTAAACATAAGCTTTGATGAAATGCCACTTGCACATTATCACGTGTATGTTCGAGTGGTGCTAGTCGTTCGGCCTTCGTACAATGACACAATGTTGACGGCCATATTAACAGTGCGATTGATAACAGACGATAAAGAAAAATACTGAGATTGATCATTACCATCACCCTTGGACGGCCGGAATCAAAGCATAGTTGACGAGATTATGCACGGGGCGACAGTTGACGAGATGATGCACTGGGCGACAGTTGACGAGATGATGCACGGGGCGACAGTTGACGAGATGATGCACGGGGCGACAGTTGACGAGATGATGCACGGGGCGACAGTTGACGAGATGATGCACGGGGCGACAGTTGACGAGATGATGCACGGGGCGACAGTTGACGAGATGATGCACGGGGCGACAGTTGACGAGATGATGCACGGGGCGATAGTTGACGAGATGATGCACGGGGCGATAGTTGACGAGATGATGCATGGGGCGATAGTTGACGAGATGATGCACGGGGCGATAGTTGACGAGATGATGCACTTCCGGCTCCCAGGTTGTGCAGACCATAACACATAAAAATATTAATTAAATGTACCTATACCGTTATAAAATAAACATTGATATTAGCATTATCCCATTTTATAGCTAATAAATAATAGAAATAAATGTGTTATTGTCTGTTCGGTCTGTTTTAATTCCAAATGTGTTTATGTGTGAAATGCAATAGCGGGCAGCATGTCGTTCGGGGCCGGAAGTGAGCATTTATGGGCAAATCAGCTGACGAGACTTGTGTCTCCTGTTGACCAGCCGTTTCCATAAAGGTCGATTATTCACTACGGGTCAGCCAGTCCAGCAGCAAGGTTTTCGCATATTATTTTGGTGTGTGTGTTTTTTTTTGTTTCTATCCGCGTTTCTTGCCATAACGATCGATGACAGACGATCAAGACAACGCCTGAATGGTGATTACGCAGTGCATGACGTGTTAGACATGTGACTGATGGCCGTCGTCCGAGAAACATCCCACTCGTGTAGACACGTACTAGCTGGATACTGGCAGATTACAAGACAGTGCGTGGACCTTCTAATAAATATGTGTTGTTATACTAAGACTCTGACAAAGATATGTACATGTTATGAAATTGCGTTTCATTAGCAGATACCAGCGACGTAACAAATAACCAACTTATTGAACAGGTCAGATTCAGCATGAACATCGGAAGTGATGACACAGGCTGTGGTGTCACGTACGAAACCGTACGCGTGAACACGTTCGAGTAATTTTAACCGTTTGTGCATGTAAATCGTATATTCCAATGCGCAGTTACCTACTTACTGACAATTAGTTATGATGTGATTAAACGAATAATCATCATCAATGTTATCATTGCTATTATTGTCTTGTTTTATATAAAGCGCCAAATCAAACATGTAGATCGACGCGCTGTTCATAAACTGCAGCAACGATATATTGATTATGGCTTTGACATGCATCTTAGAAGACTATTCTCTTACCAAACCCCTAATGGGGCGCGATAGCATACCAGTTAGAAGGCCGGACTCTCAATCGAGAGAACCCGGTTTCAAATCCCACTGCGGTCGCTTCAAACCTTTGGCAAGTTTGATCACCCCACGTTGCCACAGTTCACTCAGCTGTATAAATGAGTACCTGGCAATACAGACAGTGGTGGATATGTGAACGAATAGCCTTCGCGCAGCAATTGCAGCGTGGCTGAATACTTCCCAAAGAAGTTGAGATGGCCTTGGAATGAACAGGTCTGCCAGGGGGTGAAGTGTAAAGCGCTTTGAGCAGTCCTATGGACCGGATACCGCGCTATATAAGAACGTACCTTTTTAATATTTATAAATACAAATAGATCGTTTGCTTTTAGTGAGTTGTTAGGTTTATCTGGCATTATCATCAGATATCATCAGATATCTGTCACATTATTATTGTTACTATTATTGTTATTGTGTTATGCATAGCTGCGGTAATTGGTATTGGTAATATCAGTTCTTACGACAGATGTAGCAAATGTGGCGATGATCATAAGCATCGAGCTACTACAACGGCTGGAGTTGTGACGTATCCATTGTTTGTATTTGATACTGATCTGTGGAGGTTTGTTACCTTACAATGCCACAGCTTGAACAAATGTCACATGAAATGTCGTAATAAATATAGAAGTGCTACATATGATTTTCCAATAAAAACAAATACGTGTTAATTTGTTATAATCATCATCATCATCTACGGTGTTTTCGTTTTCATTGTTGTTGTTGTCGTCGTTGCTGAAGTTGTTGTTTTGCTTTAAATGCATAAATTGGTTAACTCGTTGATACGTTAGAGGGACCTGGAATAAAATATTTCAGATAATATATTTATGTATTCGAATTACGAATGTGTTTTCAAGCACACGGACAATTACAGTAATTTATATTTCGCTGCAAATAAGCATAACAAAACATCAGACCGTTTTTGATTATATGTAAGAGACACAATGGAATTACGAGGAAAACAAAAGCGTTGTATTGTATTATATTGCATACTCTGATGCCCTCTATATGAAGGGGACTGAAATAACCAGTGCCGGATTAACAACGTAGGGGGCGTGGCACAAACTGCTTGTGCGGGTCCTTGCCGAGAGTGTGAAAGACGAAGCTCGACACGCGTGATATGGAGGTAACACTAACGTTTATTAAGCTATGTTTGAGTATTCACAGATTGTTGTCGACGACAGCTATAAATACAAACATACATAAAAAAAATACTGCATATGATGGTAAACAAAAAAATACAACGTACAATCACAAGCAAGAATTACAGCCAGAAGGTGAACAGAGGTCGGAATCCGATTCAAGGGAACCGAGCAGAATCTAAGTGGCTAATCAGATGGGCTGTGATCGATTTTGTGGGGGCCTCGTTTCGTGGAAGCCTGGCACGAGTGCATTATGGTTAATCCGGCACTGGCAATAACGCACCGATCTTGCCATGGTTATATTGTGTATATACTATATGTACAGAGCACAGGTATTTTCTCAGTTGTGTTTTGGGTTATTTTTGTTTGCGAGTTATGTCAGTAAGCATTGCCACCAAAGATAAATTATGGGATAGGTTCCACGGTTAGAGATAAGATTATGGGTATCCGCTATGTATAATATTTACAATTGCAACGATAAATGACATTCTGGACCGATCTCACGGTTCGAGTTACGGTATTAGAGATAATTTGGAATTAACAAAACGCTATTCTATGTCGTCATAGACTATTTTATAGAAATCAATATGACACTTTTAATGGTATTCCTAGCAAACAAGTGTATGAAAGCTTGCTACACATTGGTGAAAACCTCATTGTATGGCACATGGTCAACCTGTATAATAATAATAATAATTAGTAGTAGTATTAGTATTATCATTAGTATAAAAATCCCACAGTGCCTAAATCCTCGTCTACCTTGTCTCAGAGGCGTAACAAACCAGATTCGTTAAGCTTGATATAAAGAGGGACTCATATCTTGAACAGGGACGCGTAACAGTCATCACCAGAAGGAACTGCGACAGGAATGTAACTGTTGGCGCTCTGGGAGCTGAGGCTTCATAATAACAGACATCACCAGAAGGAACTGTGACAGGAATGTAACTGTTGGCGCTCTGGGAGCTGAGGCTTCATAATAATAGTCATCACCAGAAGGAACTGTGACAGGAATGTAACTGTTGGCGCTCTGAGAGCTGAGGCTTCATAATAATAGACATCACCAGAAGGAACTGTGACAGGAATGTAACTGTTGGCGCTCTGGGAGCTGAGGCTTCATAATAACAGACATCACCAGAAGGAACTGCGACAGGAATGTAACTGTTGGCGCTCTGGGAGCTGAGGCTTCATAATAACAGTCATCACCAGAAGGAACTGCGACAGGAATGTAACTGTTGGCGCTCTGAGAGCTGAGGCTTCATAATAATAGACATCACCAGAAGGAACTGTGACAGGAATGTAACTGTTGGCGCTCTGGGAGCTGAGGCTTCATAATAACAGTCGTCACCAGAAGGAACTGTGACAGGAATGTAACTGTTGGCGCTCTGAGAGCTGAGGCTTCATAATAACAGTCGTCACCAGAAGGAACTGTGACAGGAATGTAACTGTTGGCGCTCTGAGAGCTGAGGCTTCATAATAACAGTCGTCACCAGAAGGAACTGTGACAGGAATGTAACTGTTGGCGCTCTGAGAGCTGAGGCTTCATAATAATAGTCATCACCAGAAGGAACTGTGACAGGAATGTAACTGTTGGCGCTCTGAGAGCTGAGGCTTCATAATAATAGTCATCACCAGAAGGAACTGCGACAGGAATGTAACTGTTGGCGCTCTGAGAGCTGAGGCTTCATAATAACAGTCATCACCAGAAGGAACTGCGACAGGAATGTAACTGTTGGCGCTCTGGGAGCTGAGGCTTCATAATAATAGTCATCACCAGAAGGAACTGTGACAGGAATGTAACTGTTGGCGCTCTGAGAGCTGAGGCTTCATAATAATAGTCATCACCAGAAGGAACTGTGACAGGAATGTAACTGTTGGCGCTCTGAGAGCTGAGGCTTCATAATAATAGTCATCACCAGAAGGAACTGCGACAGGAATGTAACTGTTGGCGCTCTGGGAGCTGAGGCTTCATAATAATAGTCATCACCAGAAGGAACTGCGACAGGAATGTAACTGTTGGCGCTCTGAGAGCTGAGGCTTCATAATAATAGTCATCACCAGAAGGAACTGTGACAGGAATGTAACTGTTGGCGCTCTGAGAGCTGAGGCTTCATAATAACAGACTTCACCAGAAGGAACTGTGACAGGAATGTAACTGTTGGCGCTCTTGGAGCTGAGGCTTCATAATAATAGTCATCACCAGAAGGAACTTCGACAGGAATGTAACTGTTGGCTCTCTGGGAGCTGAGGCTTCATAATAATAGTCATCACCAGAAGGAACTGTGACAGGAATGTAACTGTTGGCGCTCTGAGAGCTGAGGCTTTATAATAACAGACATCACCAGAAGGAACTGTGACAGGAATGTAACTGTTGGCGCTCTGGGAGCTGAGGCTTCATAATAACAGACATCACCAGAAGGAACTGTGACAGGAATGTAACTGTTGGCGCTCTGGGAGCTGAGGCTTCATAATAATAGTCATCACCAGAAGGAACTGTGACAGGAATGTAACTGTTGGCGCTCTGGGAGCTGAGGCTTCATAATAATAGTCATCACCAGAAGGAACTGTGACAGGAATGTAACTGTTGGCTCTCTGGGAGCTGAGGCTTCATAATAATAGTCATCACCAGAAGGAACTGTGACAGGAATGTAACTGTTGGCGCTCTGAGAGCTGAGGCTTCATAATAACAGACATCACCAGAAGGAACTGTGACAGGAATGTAACTGTTGGCGCTCTGGGAGCTGAGGCTTCATAATAATAGTCATCACCAGAAGGAACTGTGACAGGAATGTAACTGTTGGCTCTCTGGGAGCTGAGGCTTCATAATAATAGTCATCACCAGAAGGAACTGTGACAGGAATGTAACTGTTGGCGCTCTGAGAGCTGAGGCTTCATAATAACAGTCATCACCAGAAGGAACTGCGACAGGAATGTAACTGTTGGCGCTCTGGGAGCTGAGGCTTCATAATAATAGTCATCACCAGAAGGAACTGTGACAGGAATGTAACTGTTGGCGCTCTGGGAGCTGAGGCTTCATAATAACAGTCATCACCAGAAGGAACTGTGACAGGAATGTAACTGTTGGCGCTCTGGGAGCTGAGGCTTCATAATAATAGTCATCACCAGAAGGAACTGTGACAGGAATGTAACTGTTGGCGCTCTGAGAGCTGAGGCTTCATAATAACAGACATCACCAGAAGGAACTGCGACAGGAATGTAACTGTTGGCGCTCTGAGAGCTGAGGCTTCATAATAACAGTCATCACCAGAAGGAACTGTGACAGGAATGTAACTGTTGGCGCTCTGGGAGCTGAGGCTTCATAATAATAGTCATCACCAGAAGGAACTGTGACAGGAATGTAACTGTTGGCGCTCTGAGAGCTGAGGCTTCATAATAATAGTCGTCGACGTTTGTTCTCCTTCGAAGCCAACCGTAGTGAACTCTGTAAACAAAACGACATCAACCAATTATGTTTCATATTTGATTATCTTGTATGACAGTGATGACCAGGAGCGCGCACAAACTGGAGAGAGATAGAGAGTTTATTTTGGAATTGCATAATTGATACATATGTAAAAATAAAACACGTATATCAGTTGTAAAACAATTACATCCAAGTCCAGATTGACGGCGGAACAAAGGTTGTTGGCAGTAGACGCGTACGGTAGAAATATGACTTTAAGTAAGCTTCAGTAGTAGTTATTGTTGTAATCATATAATCCCTCTAGACAGAGACATGTTGCGTTACCTCTTGGAACTTTCGGTATGCTGTATTGAACGAAAGATACCACACATGTCGATCATGAGCTAGTCTAATGTGTGGCGCCGTGGCGTTGTGGTTAGAAGAGCGGACTTTCAATCGAGATATCCGGGTTCGAATCCTCTTGCTATCGTTTCAAAGCTTGGACAATTTCATTCTCTCCACATTGCCATAGTTCACTCAGCTGTATAAATGAGTACCTGACTATAGACAGTGGTGGATATGTGAACGAATAGTCTTGCCCAGGTCGACGCGTAGTAAATATAGCAATGACACTACATTCTATGTTTATCACAATCGTTACAAATCTACATTATTATATTATATTATACAGGACATTCACGGGCACGTATTCGATGTGCACGATCTTACAGCATTGTCTTGCCAAAATATTTTTTTTCGATTTCCATCTGTAGCGATGAGAAAATCCAGCAAATGAATATCTGCTCGTGCGTATCATTTCCCCTGTATGATCAACTTGGCCAATATCGTCATTTTGGCTTTAATAGAAAGTGGCTGGCGTTGCAGATATAATTTCCGTTTACAGACAATTAAGTACTCTCGGTCATAACCAATTAATTTGCTTCGCCGTTGCACGATGTGTCCAATCGACCGTCACTTTCATTTCCGCGCCGCGTCTACCTGCTTGAATTGTATTAACCAGGTTCAAAGTAACAAATGTGATGGCTATGGGTTGGTTTATACTGATCACTTTATCCATGCTCCTCACAAACGACATGTTCTCTGCCTGCCTGCCTGCCTGCCTGCCTGCCTGCCTGCCTGCCTGCCTGCCTGCCTGCCTGCCTGCCTGCCTGCCTGCCTGCCTGCCTGCCTGCCTGCCTGCCTGCCTGCCTGCCTGCCTGCCTGCCTGCCTGCCTGCCTGCCTCTCTCTCTCTCTCTCTCTCTCTCTCTCTCTATCCACAATCCAACCTTTGGTAAAACAAAAAGGAGAACATCAGTTATGACTCTAATAATTATCGAGCCATTTTTATTTGTAACCCCCTGTCCAAACAGTTTGATTGGGTTATCATTATGAAAAGTACTGATGTTTTTTAAAACAACTTATTTACAGTTTGGTTTTAAACATCAGAGCTCTACATACAAATAAATCAATTTTTTGTGGTAATGGAGACTGTTAACTATTTCCAACATTACAAATCTGATATGTTTGTGCTATTATTATATGCTACAAAAACATTTGATTAAGTAAATTATGTCAAACGTTTTTGTTTACTGATGGATAGAGGAATAAATCCCCTGCTAATCAAATGTTTACTTTATATGTATACTAATCAACACTTGAACGTTTCATGGAACAATTCCAGTTTATTTCTCCATTACGATTGGATTGAATTTGGTTGTATGATATGCCATAAGTGTTATGGCGCTATAGGCTATGCAGATGATAATATCTTTAATAGCTCCATCAATATATGCATTGAAAAAATGTGTGATATCTGTCTAGAATTTGCATCCGAATATGATTTGTTTGTTTGTTTTTAAAACTCTTTTTTATGGCGTTTAAAAGTCATTATCTGTTAACTTTGGGTTTTGCAAAACGTAAATTATTTATGTCGTACTGTATACTATGGTGTGTGTCTCTGGAACTTGCAAGATCAATATGTAGATTAGTTTTGTACTACATGGCGCAAGGCTATCAGGACACTTTTTAATCTACCTGGTTGCACCCAATGTAATACGATGCCACTTTTAATCTACCTGGTTGCACCCAATGTAATACGATGCCACTTTTAACGGAACGTCTCCGATTTAAATTCAGATTATGAATCGAATAGTGCGTTTTATGCAGAGTTGCTTAAAATGCAATAAAAAAAACAGCTTGAACATGCTCGTTCGTCTAGCTTTTCGCGATAGTGGTTCACATATGTCTAAAGGTTTTAATTACATATTGTCACAATTCAAACTTGATGCCACGACCTTCTGTAATATGAACACTAATTACTTTGTATAATCTCATTCAAAACCATCATCAAGAAGGGCTGGATGAGAAACTACTAAGCAAAGTTTCATTTGCAAAGGATGTATTGTACAATATAGAGATGTATTGTACAATATAGAGATGTATTGTACAATATAGAGATGTATTGTACAATAGAGAATGCGTGTTGTACTTCTTTTTTTAATCAAAGACGAGTCGTTCTCGTTGCTCTGTTTTATGTACACAGTAAGCATTGTATTAATTGAATTGTACACATTGTAGTACGAATAAATATATTATTATTGTTGTTAAAGCCATTGTTGTTTTCAGTTTGTTACGTCATTGCAACAATGCACTTGACAATAGTGTCAAACATAACGACTGGTATTGTGTTATACTCAAAACTGCAATAAAAATGACATTCACAATTGTTTGCAATTGCCGTTGAGTGATTTCTTGACAAACATTAGGAGTTTACTAAACGAAATAACGATGTGCAAAATCTGCAAATCAAATGTAAGTTGTAGCAATAAGTGTTCACGAGGAGGTTGATCACTTCCGTCGCTCGCCAAGCAAAGTACTTTTACTAGGTTAATGTCGAATGTCTTCTTTCACATTATGTGCAACAGTTCAGTCCGTTCCCCTCTCGACCGAATATTCTCGTCGCTGCCACTGATTTTATTGATTAGCATCCTGGCAATTTAGCACGAACTATATTTGGGACGAATCACACCCAAGATAAAACGTGCAGCAACTCGCCAATTAACCGCGAGAAGCCGTCGGTGTAATTTTGTGTCGTTCCTGGGTTGTTGTGATTCGTGTTGCAATAGTCGTATTTTAAACAACATTGAATGCCTTTCATAAACAGTTTAGTCCAGTTGTTTCAGTTGAGGTGAATTGTGAAACTTTCAGCTCCTGATAAATTCAGACTTGCCCATTCTGAATTGCCCTCCTCCCAAAACAGATACTTGTCTTCCTATATTAATTGATATGATAGAGCATCACAAGCCAATATAAACGAGCAAATAAATTAGCTTTGTGTTTTACTAGCTTTTGCACAAGAATTACGTTACGCTGGTGTGTTAATAAACAAGTATGCCAGTGGTGAAATGTGTTTCACTTTAAGCGGTCCTAAGCACTGGATATGCCGCTGTATATAAAACATCCGTTTTTGCGTCGACTGTGTTTCGAGCTATCAGGAATCGATACAATGAAATCCTCTCCATTCTATGCACATGAATCTAATGATTGTTATAAGGTAATTTAGTCTCGTCGCTTTGAAATGTTATCTTATTTCAATATCAAGCAACGCAGGCGGAACACACGGTCGACAGAAATAGACCGACTGGTTAATTTAACACATTAGGTCGAAGACCTCAATCGTAACGTTCTTGAAACTAGATCAGTTCCGTGGCCAATGTATGATGAGCAAAATCTGCGCAGTCGCCGTTTCAAAGCGGTATCTATAACTGCATCGCCCTTCATTTCTCTCCTTGGCGTTCACCCGTTTACGAGCCTAACTTCGTTCTGGATACTCTCTTGCTAACCTTTTTTGCAGTCGCCATTGCAGACAGCACGATAACATTTGAATATTACAAGACTCCTCGTTTCCTGGGTTTTTCATTAGAGAATAGAAAGGAAACAAGAATTCTTACAAAATTATACTCTTAAGAAGCGGTTTGGGGTATGTTTGTCTATCAGAAATAATGTTGATAATTAAAATGTGTCGTTGTCTGGCACTATATTTACTTCGTTTGTGAGCCGCTCCGACTAACTCAGCGAAATTAGTATATCGATTTTCAATGCATATAATAATTATAGTCATACTCGCACGCACGCTTACACGCGCTGGGAAAATGTGGCATATCTGCACTAAAAGTCATTATCAGAACGAGGGATCACCGAAGATTTATGGTGGAAATGCAATTTGGAATAAATATCTATAGTTTCAGATGTTTTCGAACGATGAAGAGTTCATTCCAGACCCGAGGTGCAGCGACAGAGAAAGCGCGTTTGTCCGTGTTAAGCTTAGGTTTAGGAACAAAAAGTTGTTGTGAAATGGGTGATCTGAGCTGCCTAGAGATATTTGAAAGATGCAGGAGACTATCCAAGCAGGGTGGTTATTGTGTAGATAGTGCACGATATGTAAAAGTGACCAGTTTAAAATTTATGTGATAAGTAACCGGAAATTAGTGTAACTGTTTAAGTAGTGGTAGTGACGATGAAAATCAAAGCACCCTGAGTATGACACGTGCCAGAGAAGTTTGTATTCGTTGGAGATTACCTAAGTCTCCCTTAGCAATGTTGTTTAACATTTGTTTAACTGCATCACCAAGTACGGCCACCACCAAGTACGGCCACCACCAAGTACGGTCACTACCAAGTACGGCCACCACCAAGTGCGGTCATCACCAAGTACAGCCATCACCAAGTACGGCCATCACCAAGTACGGCCATCACAAAGTACGGCCATCACAAAGTACGGCCACCACAAAGTACGGCCATCACCAAGTACGGCCCCACCAAGTACGGCCACCACCAAGTACGGCCATCACCAAGTACGGCCACCACCAAGTACGGCCATCACCAAGTACGGCCACCACCAAGTACGGCCATCACCAATTACGGCCACCACCAAGTCCAGCCACCACCAAGTACGGCCACCACCAAGTACGGCCATCACCAAGTACGGCCATCACAAAGTACGGCCACCACCAAGTCCAGCCACCACCAAGTACGGCCACCACCAAGTACGGCCATCACCAAGTACGGCCATCACAAAGTACGGCCACCACCAAGTACAGCCACCATCAAGTACGGCCACCACCAAGTACGGCCACCACCAAGTACGGCCACCACCAAGTACGGCCATCACCAAGTACGGCCACCACCAAGTACGGCCATCACCAAGTACGGCCACCATCAAGTACGGCCATCACCAATTACGGCCACCACCAAGTCCAGCCACCACCAAGTACGGCCACCACCAAGTACGGCCATCACCAAGTACGGCCATCACAAAGTACGGCCACCACCAAGTACAGCCACCATCAAGTACGGCCACCACCAAGTACGGCCACCACCAAGTACGGCCATCACCAATTACGGCCACCACCAAGTCCAGCCACCACCAAGTACGGCCACCACCAAGTACGGCCATCACCAAGTACGGCCATCACAAAGTACGGCCACCACCAAGTCCAGCCACCACCAAGTACGGCCACCACCAAGTACGGCCATCACCAAGTACGGCCATCACAAAGTACGGCCACCACAAAGTACGGCCACCATCAAGTACGGCCACCACCAAGTACGGCCACCACCCTCCAACTGCAAGACATTGGATAAAAGACTGGAAGAAATTACTCCATCACAATAAGAAGATCTCTGTCATTGCCGGTCCCAAGCGGTGAGGGAGAGGGAGGGTCTCTACGGAGAGGGAGGGCCTCCACGGAGAGGGTGGGTCTCCACGGAGAGGGAGGGCCTCCACGGAGAGGGAGGGCCTCCCCGGAGAGGGAGGGTCTACACGGATAGGGAGGGTCTACACTGAGAGGGAGGGCCTCCATGGAGAGGGAGGGCCTCAACGGAGTGGGAGGGCCTCCACGGAGAGGAAGGGCGTCCACGGAGAGGGAGGGTCTCCACGGAGAGGGAGTGTCTCCACTGAGAGGGAGGGTCTCCATGGAGAGGGAGGGCCTCCACGGAGAGGGAGGGCCTCCACGGAGAGGGAGGGTCTCCACGGAGAAGGAGGGCCTACACGGATATATATGAAGGGGTCACTGGGTACACACGGACTCGGCCAGATGAATAATGAGATATTTGCAGACCTTTGCACGTTCAACAGATTGATCATCGAAGGCAGTGTATTCCCACACAGAAGAATCCACAAGGCAACTTGGATATCACCAGACTATAGAACCGAGAACCAGATCGATCATATATGCATAGGACAGAATTTCGGGAGATCAATGCAGGACGTAAGAATACATAGAGGAGCAGACGCAGCCTCTGACCATCATCTAGTGCTGGCCAGACAGAAGTTGAAACTGAAGAAGATAGAGGTAAAAAGAAGCACCAGAACAAGGTATAATATGGATTTCCTGAAGGAAAATGAGAGAACAGAAACATTCGAACTCACTCTCAGTAACAAATATAATGCCCTAGAAGACCTTCTAGAAGAAGAGAACTTGGACATTGACACCCACTAGCAACATATAAAGAAAACATGGACCAGCAAATGTGAGAAAGTCCTGAAGCAACAGAAGGAGTGGATCTCTGCTGAAACTCTCAACAAAGTGCAAGCGAGGAACGAAAAGAAAGTTGTATTAAACAACAGCCCATAAACAGTATCCAGAGGCAAAAAGAGCAGTCATGCAAAGTGTAAAAACAGACAAGGAAGCCTTTATCTATAGTATTGCCTAGGAAGCAGAGGATGCTGCAGGAAACATGGAGCAACTGTACGACAAAACAAGAAAGCTAGCGGGAAAACATAAGCAGACTGAGGGGCATATTAAAGACAAGAAGGGCGGTATACTTACCAGTGAGGGAGATCGAATGAAGAGACGGAAGGAACATTTCGAAGAAATGCTGAACAGACTAACACCAGTGAACCTGCCAGACATTCCACCAGCAGAAGAAATCTTCCATATCAAATGCGAAAAATCAAGCAAGTTGTTATCATGAAAGCCATTTATCTTTTGAAAAGACGCAAAGCTTCAAGCACAGATGAAATTCCTGTTGAACTAATCGGTTGGTTCCAAGACATGTTGAGTAAGGAAACAATCCTGTGTTAGAAGTAGAAACTGGTGGTCGTCACCTCCAGCACTCTCTAGCGATTTCCATTGCATATGGCCATGGTTAAAATCACCCATTATAACACATTTTCCCTTGCTCACCTCCCTTATCGCCTTCTGTAATTTTACATCTTACTATTGTTTTATGTTTGGACTACGATAAATTACTCCTATTGTTAATGTTGAGTTCCTGGTAACTATGTTACACCAAATTGCTTCCACACTATCTGCTTCACTTTTCAGTGAAATTTCATACGCTTGGATAGATTCTTTAATGTATAAAATGACTCCACCTCCCCTTTTTTCGTCTATCCTTTCTGAACATTACATAACCTGTCAGTACTAACTCAGCATCTACTATATATTTATTTGCCCATGATTCTGTGATACCTATTACACAAGGGGTCAATATCTGCTACCATAATGTATAACTCACTTTTTTATTTATAATGCTCCTGGCATTTAAATTTAAGCATACACATTTAAGTTTATTTTCCGAAATTATTTCATGGTGAACATTTCTTAGGATGTGTATTTGTAGTATAGTACTCCTTTCGGTTTTCTCTGTCAATTCCCCCTGCGCATCTAGTATAAATAATTTACGGTACCTGTGCCCTCGTCGACAACCCTGACAAACTCACACCCAAGAACTGCTGCACCCTTCCCATGTTGCGTTAGTAGACGCTTGTGGTCGGTGCTTAGTATTGTAGATGCTTGTGTACGGTTGTGCGCGGTGTTTACTATAACTGCCGTACACAACCGTCCATAGACATCCAATATCGCCCGTTTAATAATTTCGAAATACCCTAAATAACACACACCCTGTGTTAACTGTGCTTTGCGTTAGTGGACTTTTGTGGACGTCAGTAGACGATAGTGTACGGTTGTTGACGGTAGTGGATGGTAGTGGACGCTTCTGGGCGGTATTTAGTATGTAAACAAGATGGCGACGTGGTATAACGATGAGACCGAATCAGAGATGGTGGAAATGTGGCGTTCGGAGCCACTGTTGTACACGACCACGTCAAAGGGGTGTTCGCACCGCCACAAGAAGAATGCAGCGTCCTACAAGATAGCCGAGTACTTCCGGACGACTGGTATGTGTTGTATTGTATACTTTTGTGTGCTTGTAACTCGTGAATCTGAGTGATTTCATGCTTTGTCGCCAATGACAATGTCGGTTTTGCTTGTTTGTTTTCGGTGATAAAGTGACTCCGATACTATCACACTATGAGACTATGGCCCCACAATAGTTGAGGCTTGAGCTACCATTTTAATGTAAAAGATTAAAATCAATGACGTTGACATCAGTCACCTTGTCCTTATCCTTTTAACCGGCTTAGCCTTAGCCTTAGGCTTATGTTTTGGGTGTCGGATGTTTCGGCCCAAAACGGGTTCGGCCCATGGACCGAACCAATCGTTTACGCAACCGGTGAACCGTGAAGTGTTCTCGTTTGCATGGGCCGAATCAACCGTGCATGCAACCGTTGCCAGCAGCAGGCTCCGTGGGACGAAATGTCTATCGGATAATTGTAACTGGAAAGTGTGGTCCGATGAGCTTGTTACATTCGTTATTTTCGACTTGACTGTTTGCGACTTGCCTGTTAATTGTAACTAAGAAATGTTATACGCTAAATTATTGGGAACAAACATACAAATGTGTCAAGAATTAAATTGTTTTTTATTAAGTATAAACATATAACAGATGAAGATGCAAAAACAAGTTTAAAACTTGACATTATGTAGTCAGTTGGTTTAATTATCAAATTAAACCAGTAATTAATTAAAGCATAAGTGTAAAACGATATTAGCCATTCAGTTGATAACCTTAAATTTAAAGTTAATATTCTCTAAAAATGTTTATTAGAAAATATCATGTGATAAATAAAAAATATTATATGTCACATATTGTATCACTGTGATATAAATATTTAGTAGTTGTAGAATTGTCAGATGCCTAATCAAGTTGTAAACATTTTCCGAGTTTGACGATAGTAGCCAATCGATTGGTAACCTAAAGTGTATTATGTCAAGCGCTTACAGTTAAATTACGGATGTTGCTCTATAATAATTATATATTATTATATTAACATGTGCGTATGTTTCTGTGCGCAATCATAATTAATTTTATTCCGAATTAGGCTGTGGGACAAAACAACTATTAGAATTCCACCACTTAGAAATCGACCATAGCTGATTTCAATAGCAACACGGTTTTCAGTAACGGGGGCCGAAACATCCGTTTGCATGGGCCGAAATGACTGGGCTGAACCATCCGGAATCCTATTTTTTCTCTGCATACATGCATACACATGAAAAGTTGAGTAGAAATATTCATTTTGCATTCGCTTATTTGTTAAAATTTTCAGTGGACGATATCAATAAAAGGATGACCAGCCTACGTACACAGTACTCCCGTATTATCAAGCCCCCAAAAAGTGGAAGTGCAAAGAAACGGACAACGAGAAGGCAGGAATGGATACTGAAGAATCTGGACTTCCTGAAACCTTTCATACGGAAACGGCATGCTTGCAAGAGTGGGATGGTAATCAAGGTAGGCAAACATAAACAAGTTATATGTCAGGGGTGAGAACCGAGATTTTTGTCCACCAACCCAATCAAGCTGTTAATAAAAAAACCATCCCAACCAATATTCTGCCAGCCTCGATATTGGGCTGCGAAATAATGTATAGATTGTTTTAAAAACAAAAGTGATGAGAACTGCAATGGACTCTTTTATTTTCAACAAAATAAAAGTTTGCCTGGGTCAGCAAAATGTCAATCTACACCGTAAAACGTGGTCACTGCGGTCACATATTAATCACTGTCCATTTCTTCGGCATAGTTTGCCCTCATCTACTCCCGATGCCCAAAGCCCAGGCATCACTTTCTGCCATTTTTGCAATCATCAGGTTCAGTTGCTGTATCAAAATGCAGGATGAGATTTATTGGAGAAAACGTTATGAATGAAAATACAAAAAGTGGTCAAAATTACGATACCGAAAAACCACTGACTACATGGGTTGGCTGGCAGACTGCATTTTTATAGCAGTGAGGGGAGTAGTGTCTTAGGATGGTCAAATATTGATGACCAGATTATTTTTTTCCTATTCCAATGTGATTTCCATTCCAATTCCATTAACATCATCAAAATCCACAGCTTTGGAAATGCATCTTGTTGAGGTAGTCACGGTTGGATTAAATGTTGATGACCTGTATCTCTGGAAAGGAAGGTCAGATTGACCTCACATGTGGATGCTTACGCAGGCTCATGGTCATTAAAGCATTATGCAAAGTTTAATCAAAATCGAATGTTATGTAATGTTCCTGACTTTTTATTGATTTGTAAAATTAATTTAGGAGTGGATATCCAGTTTCAATACATCAATGCTACGCTACACAAAATAGAAAACGCACATGATGATTTTATGCTATGTATGCATGCTGTAATATCAGAGCATGTCTGCAAGCCAATAAAATTCAGATACGTACCATTACTTTTAGTAGATTATGATTTCAGAGTGGACATGTTTTGGACAACATGTTTCAAGCGCCGCTGGTCAGTATATAGCCAAGTGTCCAACCCACAAGAATAAAGTTTTGCATGTACATAGATCAAGATCATTTACTTTTACATAAAATTGAACTAAATGCAAGTAGATATCTTACATTATTTTGTAGGACATTTAGGACGACCAAAAAGTGATTGATTTGCACCAACAACAGAAATTGGACATATATACATCTAGATTTAACAAGATTGCCATCCCAAATAACAAGTTCCAGATGGCAAAATGGACAAGGAAGCCATTGGCTTATCGAGAGTCCAACAATTTTCTCATCTATGTGTAGCCCACCCTTATAAAATACCTGTCAATTCTATTTTTAAACATATTCACACTACTAGCATTAACACAATCATTTGGCAGTTTGTTCCATTCATTTATCACCCTCTGTGAGAAAGAGTACTTTCTCATGTCCAACCTACACTGCTCCTTAACTAATGCTGCTTTGTGTCCTCTGGTTCTACTGTCTTCTTTAAGTTTGAAGAACATATTCCTATCAACATCCTCATAACCGTTCACTATTTTAAATACTTCTATTTGGTCTCCTCTTAGTCTCCTGGTCTCTAGTGTTGTTAAACCACATTGTAATAAGCGACTTTCGTAACTAAGGTCTCTCAATTCTGGAATCATTTTGGTTGCTTTTTGTTGTATTCTTTCTAGCTTGTCTATGTCCTTTTTACGATACGGCCTCCATGCTTGAATACAATATTCCAAATGTGGTCTAACTATTGCTTTATTAGCTGTTTTAACTGTCATACTACATTGAAGTTCAATCCCACAACTGATGTCACATACAAAATAAATGCCCAGAGTTGTGTGTTCAGTATGTTTTTTTATGTTTTTTTATTTTATTTTTTTATTGCAAAAACATGACATTTCCATAGACAGTTGTTTCGTCTAAAATTATGCCTGTTTTGATCTCTACAAGAACAATGGTACCTAATAACTGGATACAAACATTTCTAGGCTACTGCCATTTACTGAATTAATAATACCCTTTACGTTAAGAAAATCAGCTCCCCAGGTTATTGTAAAAATGTCCATATCATGGAACAATGCAATTTTTTTGCACATTAAAGGGTATTTATTTGGTTGTATTCCAACTTGAAAAGGGTGTAATTTGACAGATGTCTAAAATATGTTTAGAAAAATTCTCAAGGCACCGTATTGAGTGCCCCCCCACCCACCCCCCACCCCCGGATTTCTCATCAATGTCAGCAGACCTGGGGCCAAGTACATTTTCATGAGTACAAGTACGAGTACATTGGTGATGGATGAGTACGAGTACATTGCTAAAAGCTGAGTTCAAGTACATTCTCACGAGTACAAGTAAAAGTATGAGTGCATTTATTATGACATTTCCATTCCCAAACATACGGTCACCTTTTATGAACCCCTCCCTTTTACAAACATACAGACATGATATGACTCATAAAATAATTTTTTTTGGAGTCCCTTAACTACAATTAATAATTCATAAACCACATGCTTTGGTAATAATACTCATTAAACCAATATCTTTGCAGTTAGTCTACCAGTGACTAAACATTACCACCACCCCCCTAAAAAAATGTGTGGCAATTTGAATAAAGTTTGTTTGTCCTTGTTTTGAATAAAGACCACATGAGACACTTCAGTTCAGTTTGTCTACTTTTCGTGCACAAACTGTCTCGGGAAGTACTGGTATCATAGTCATATTAATCAGAAATAAAAATGACAAAGTATTTTTTTTTTAAATTGAACATACAAATACTTCACAGGAAAGTTTTGTTAACTACAAATAAATTAATTTTCACAGCATATATTGAGAAAGTACTCAGATGTACTCGTAATGTACCCGTAACATCTGAGTACATTGAGTATGAGTATGAGTACATGACCCATAAGTTATATGAGTACGAGTACCGAATACGTCTGCCACATGTCTGGATGATTGAGCTTGGAATCCATCTTTTCACTCAGCTTTGGTTTGAGGGGCTCTGAAAAATGAAAAAATAGATTACATTAATATTTGTTTTTAAAAATTAACATTTACATTTTGCAGTTAGAAGATGACGACAATGGTTTTGGAGATGGGGAGAGTGACGATAAAGGAGATCATGCAGACATGAAGTGGGTCGTGACAGAGAATTATGACAACCAGCCACAGAAAGGCAACAAAAGAAAAACCAGTGACAGCGGCAAGTCGTCCGGGGAGGAGGGATCACAGGAGTACAGCGACTCTGGTGACCTTGACCCCACACGTGACTCCACTAATGAGACAGCAAGGTCACTGAGGCACTGTAAATCTCCTAAGCGTGTCACTGATGCCACAGAGGACTATCGGCTGATCGTGATCAGAAAATCTGTGGACGATGTCACCGCTCCCGATTTGCAGGATGAGGTCGCAGTGTTTGTAAAACATCTAGCTGTAAAACTGCGCAAGATAACTGACAGTCGGACCATGTTGGTTGTTCAGAATGAAATTGAGCAGGCGGTGTTCAGGGCCAATATGGGCATGTATGGGCCTGGATGTACAGATCTAAACACCACACATCCCTGTTCCAATACCATCGACAAGTCAAAATTAGTATAAAATGTTGCACAAAGAACAATGTGGTGCATGCATAGAAATTATGTAGGGGATGACAGTGTTAGTTCAGCCACTGGGTTAGTTGAGCCATCCATGTTTCCCAGGATACTACAACAGTGACAGTTACTTGGTTACTTACCCGATGATTGAACATGTTATTAGAACACAATTGACGTACAATAGGTGTCGTTTGTTTGTTGAATATTGAAGGAAATCCCAAAATAACTATTTTATGAGAAAATATGTTTCCAACAATGTTACATAACACATTTCTTTTGTAAGTGAGCAATACCGATTGATTGCATATAATGGTGTTCCTCGTAGAAAACATAGTTTTATGTTTACCGTCAGGTGGCACCACTGATCGGAATAAGTCGTTTAAGGATAAAATCGACGTCATCTCTTAATCACACATAAATATAGATAGGCTATTATTTCAGGAGGAAACGATCTAACGGATTATGATATTCGTACCCCGAACACGGAAATACAGTGGTTTTGCTGTTTGCCAATCATATTGGCCAACGACTTCAGATAAAACATGTTTTTGTAAAGTACAATAAAATAAAATGTACATATATCTTGAACAAAATAAACGTTGAGTGGTAAGATGTTACACAACAGATTATCATAAGTCTTGTGTTTGCACGCACGCACGCACGCACGCACGCACGCACGCACACACACACGAATGGCGGCACTTCATTATATTTAAACGGACTACTGGCGCGCCTGCAAGGACGAATGTATGTTGGCTGTTTCATCCAGTGACCCTGTCCCCCGTATTTCAACAGCGCCTGGCATGCACTGTAAACACGGGGCTGGCGTCATTGAAACCGGAGCCAGCCACGCGGAACGCCCAGCCGACTGGTGTCAGCTAAGCGTGGCAGCCTCGGTGGAAGCGCCCACAGTTCAGTGCTACATGTGCACTAATCGTCGTATGAATCAACAGCGCGGATCAACTTTTCTGAACTATTGAACGTTCGGTATAACGGTGTGATTGATCGAGACATGAAGACGACACTCTGGATTTGGTGAATTTCGGCAGAATTGCGTGGAACAGTGGGTGAGGTGAGTGTTATGTGTACGTGTGGTGTTAATAGTTGTTTCTTGCACGGGCGAGGCCATAGAAACACGGAGTCGTTCTGCCGCTGTACCTGACTACCTGTACCCGTTCCAGCATTACTCGCAGTAAGTCGTTTAAAGTTTAGCAACAGCTTTGAAGCTGATGTTACCGTTAAGGTAAGGTCGGTTGTGTTCTAAAAGTTAGGACCAATCCGCTTCAGCTACAGTTGAGTGCAACTCACAGAACGGTTGCTGCTACATCGGTCATTCTTAAACGGGCTGTCCTTCACAATGCACCTACGTGTGGTTCACGCAGGCAGCTGTCTTGCTGGAGTTTACGTTGCGAGACAATCGCTGGCAGCACCAATGCGACGTGCTGTGTCGGTGTGTCGGTGCTCGGACAGTCTCGGATTACACGACTACTTGTGACTGTGCTCGTAAGGCGCGCAGCGGTGTTAATGGTAGTCCTGATACGTCGTTAGAAGACATGCTTAAATGAGCTCAATATACCCATGCAAAGCTTCTCTTACGGCTAAACAAGTGATATCCCGGTGGTTTCATTACCTGTTTGTGTTGTCATTTAAATACCGATGATTGTATAGTTGTCTGATGGGTTTGGGTTGATGTTCGCAGATGACACTACTACCATTACCATTACCACTACCACTACTACTACATATAGTAGCAATAGTAGAAGTGAACAACTTACCTACTGGCACACATCGAACCATGATACATGGCACCCTATCAAAGGTTCTGTCAATGCATTACCTTTTTTGTGGCGTAGACTTATTTTTCGTGACGTTTTGTCCAGTATGTGGACATAGTCAGACTGTCTGTAGACGAAATGTCGATAAAAGTAAGTAAACTAATTGTTGATCAGGCATCGATAGAAATATATATATATATATATATATATATATATATATTTATCTTAAACTCACCTCCAATCATTGACCGGGACGGTCGTAGGAGTGACACATTCTCACAAAGTTCATCGCCAGCGCTGTCTGTCCTCTCCTGTGTGTAGCAGGGTCGGTAGGTCTCGATGTGTCCATTGTTGTATATTGTCTAACCATTTTTTACTCTGGCGCCCCCGTAGTCTCTTGCCCTCCAGGGTGCCTTACAGGATGTTTTTTTTTGTAATGGTGTTGTGTCGAGTGATGTGGCCAAACCAGGAGAGCTTGCGTCGTTTTACTTTGCCAACAAGGGCTCTTGCTTTCCAACAAGGAAGCCTATTTGTTGTCTCACATATTCGTTTGTCTTGTGTTCAATGTACGAAATACGGAGGAGTTTCCTGAAGCATTTCGTTTCAAATGTTTGTACGCGTTTATATATATATTACCTCCTTAATAACATGCACATAGATTATACGAAACGGACATGTTAGGTTGCTCATGCTAGAAGAGTTTATAATCGCGCCACTACCAACCACCCGGTCCTCGAAGGTTGATCGAGCGATATGCCAGGCTCTAAGGCGACGCAGTGACCCGAGACGACTTCTCAGCTTCTATGGGGAAATTTCATTTGAAAATTACAGCTTTTGTGGCATAGACGAGAAGGTAAATGACTAACGCGGATGATATTTCCAGTAGACATCCGGTAGAGGGGGCTTCTTGCATATGAAGCTAGAATGTCGCGGACACGTGATGATTGACGCTAAATGGTACCAATTCGTGACATAAGTCTACCTGTCTGTTAATTAAATTCAGAATTCAGTCATTGATGCGCCAACAATGGGGTGAGGTGCCACGGTGTATATGGAGGCGTACTGTCGGAGAAGATTGGAGTTTGAGTCCAATTGCTGCCATTTCGAAACATGGGCAATTCGTTCACTCCACATTCAACGTAACGTCTATGGTAGGGGACGTGACTTAACCTACACATATAGTCGGTGGTCTCTCCCTCTCTCTCTCTCTCACACACACACACACACACACACACACACACACACACACACACACACACACACACACACACACACACACACACACACACACACACACACACACACACACACACACACACACACACACACACACACATATTGGTCATAGTAAATATCGACGTCTTACGACGGTATCAGAATCGGAAGCAAATATGTAGTAATCCTCGTACCAGTTGCGTGTGTGGACTGTTAGTACGTGATCACTATGGTACACCAACCCTTTACTTTGACGGATGCGTCATGGGCAGTTGGGGATTGCGAAGAAACTGAAACCAGGAACTACATTTAAATTTACTAATTGCCTAAATAACTTACACTGTGCATGCCATGCAAGGAAGGCTGCATGACTGATTTAGAGCCAATGTTGCTAACTTGGTGTTCATGGCTTCCAGTGCTGTTTATGGCTTCCAGTGCTATTTATGGCTCTGTTTACATCGTTGGAATGTAGTTTCAAAATACAATGAAATGGTTGATAGGTTCCATACACTCGACATGTTTCAAGACGTTCCTGCCATACACATACCACTGCGTGCAATAATAGGCAACTTTCATGTATATTTCATTTGAAATGTGCTTTTGAAAAGCATGTGATAGAAATACAAACCAAATAATTTTACTGCTAACGCGTTTTGTATTTTTACCAAAGTCTGCCTTGTTTCCCTCTTTGTATTGTATTTCCCTCTTTGTATTGCGCGTACAGTTTGCAGCTCGACAACTGTGGGCAGAGTGTGGGTTGCCAGAAGCTGCAGTTGATGCCCGTTCTTCGACGAATCTACTTGTAACAGGTAGCTCATTTCTTGGTCGAACTGATTTGTCAGTAGCAAAAACAATTACGTTAAATGGTGGTTGTAATTGAAATGGCCCACAGTAGATACTACCTTTACTTCTGTCAGTGTAAGGTTTACAGGGCTGTGTGTTCAAATGTAACTTTTTACAAATAGTTTTAAGATGCTCCGATTTGCCATGTATAGTTTTTATTACTTCTGCTTTGGAAATAAGCTTAGGCTGAACACGAATCTTTGTCTAAACCTTCCAAGATTGTCAACTTACTTTAAGTACTTAAAATGTATTCGATTACACATTACATGGTCGACCATAATGCAATATTCTATCATTGCCTTTTTTTATTAATCACTTCGTGAAGTGTAGCTCCAAATTCAGCAGTGTATTTACCTATGACAATATCGTGTGTGTGTGTGTGTGTGTGTGTGTGTGTGTGTGTGTGCGTGCGTGCGTGCGTGCGTGCGTGCGTGCGTGCGTGCGTGCGTGCGTGCGTGCGTGCGTGCGTGCGTGCGTGCGTGCGTGCCTGTGTGTCTACACATTATATTCTTACAACCGATCAGCCATGAATAATTTCAACGTGGCGTTGGTTTCTTTCATCAACTAAACGTAAACTTGTCGTCAAAAGTCCACAGAAGTTCAGCATTTCATCAAGGGCGACCATTGTAAGATTATTAACGTGGCACGCGCGATACCTTATCTGCAGTGGATCTTTTTCAAGAAGTGTCACAGGCCATGGAACAACCACCAGAGTTTCTCAACAATCATCTAACTGTTCAGAGTTGACTAACGGATTGCCAAAACATCGTAAACAAACAGGTGTGCTTTGTTGTGATCAGCTCGTTCTAGAGGCCATATATCAGTAACTGATAATTCAGCACAACGTCAGAACACAAATGACGTCGTGCATCCGTTAGTGAAACGCACACAGCTGCATTACATCACTCCACAGTTCTCCTCCAAAAACAACCTGGGGGAGAACTGTGGAAGGGGAATAACGAGAAATGCACCTCAGCTGTGGCCAGGTTACTGAGTAGGCTCCATATCAACAGAAGTGGAGATGTCTTGTTTCTGCATTATAGGAAGACCCTCACTGTGAACACCCTCATATGCCCGCAACTACATGTTTCATATAATCGATGTGCATGTTATTAAGGAGGTGACATAAATATATTATAAATATATTATATACACACATTTTCTATCGATGAATGAACAACAATTAGTTATTTACTTACATTGACATTTCGTCTACAGTCAGTCTGACAATGCGTCACGAAAAGTAAGAACTAAGTTAGGGTGTTGCGTTGACAAAACCTACGATAGGGTTCCCTGTATCATGGCTGGATGTGTGCTGTTAGAATGTGTGGAAGGCATAGAATGCTACACCAATACAACTCATGGGAAATTTTTTAGATACTGAGTGTTCTTCACATTGTTCTGTTGTATGAAATTAGTAGCTAAGGGAGAAGACGGTCTACTATGTTTCATTAAGAGAAGAAAGCTGGCTACGTACAACCATAGGAAAAGAAGACCAGATAGTCTGGTACATACCAGCACAGAAGGAAACTTACCAGGGAGAAACCAAATATGTAAAAGAAAACAGAGATGAACTGACAACATCAAGCATTGGACAGATGGTGTACTCAAAGTGGCTAGAGAGATTGCAAGTAGACACCAACGGCCTGACTGGGACTCCGGCTGCACAAGAAGAAGTACTCTTCACACCGTGTGACTTCATTGAATAGATCTTTTCTCTGACAAGGTATCTTCACTCTCTGTACATCTCAGCTCAGTCATTCAAAGTTTGCAGTGGCTGCCTGAAACTGGATAGTGCTACGTAAACAACAACGCCAGTTACTCTGCAAATGGCTACAATCTTCCCATTCAAATGTTATCGTTTGTTTAAAAACGTCTTTTTTGAGTCGTCATTAGAACTCTGGTTATTGTGTAATTAGAACCCCGGTTATTTTGTTTAAACGAGTATTGCCCTTTGCGGTTTTAGACGCGCGTTTGTTGTTGAAAATGTCTTGCTGATAAAGTCTTGACATACCTGAGACGACTATGACAATGATCTTCTCGGGTTTCACACAGGGACAATGGATCAACTGTATCGACACAATGCAGCGAATGTCTAGTGGTCTTAAACATGCATAATTTAGTGTAATAATTTAGCAAGTAATTGTAGGTAGAAGTAGTAATGGCGTCAGCTACCAGACAATGGAGTTAGTCACAAATAACACCGTTCACTGACACGCGTGTTGCTGTCCTTCAATGAGGTGCATGCGAAAATGCATGCATTGCATCTTTAGCAAAGTGGTTTAAATCAAACTGACCAAGTAATGACAGGTTGTGTCATTTTAAGTAGACGACAATTCTAAAATGCAGATAACACACAGACCTTTTCTTTCTCTCCTTTGTTACGGTTTCGTGGGAATTAAAATGCATTTAGTTGCGTTGCAATTTAATACATGCAAACACATGTCGGACTGTCGGTTATGTTTCTTGAACGGCGATGGGGATATCGCTCATTTAGACTTACAGACAGATAAAACATATGTGGACATATTTTTACAGTCCAGTCTTTCTGTTGATGGTTTTTTAATGCGGCAGTACATTGTCAACGTCTTCGCAGTGTTTGATACAAAAGAAACTGCCACTAACGATCACCAACAGTAGCAATGTGTATGTGTATGTGTATTCGGAGTGATTATTGTTGTTGTTGCCTTTGTCAAATTCACCTGCAATGAAAGGCTGAATGAATTACCGTTGGCCACGACTGTCGATCTCACGTGGACTGTCCTAATGACACCGCGGGGAGCTGTCTTGGTCCGTATTTATTCGTTCCGGTTACAGAAAGTTAAACAGGAACGTCCTCGTTGTGGTAAAGTAAAACTCAGTGACGATACTTATTGGTTACAATTTCTCATATTTTACAGAAACATAAATACGTTAGTAGTAGACGCATCTATCGTTGCCAGGTGTTCATGTCACTATTCACAATACGTCGCACCTCTCTGCTTCTGTTTCTTAATCGGCAAACCCAAACATCACCCAAACTGGTAATTGAGCCACCTGCTTCATCCGGTAGAGTTTCAAAGTTTTGGAGAAGCTCTTTAGTGTTGTCAATTTACCGGATCCGTGGCCGAGCTCGTGGTCAATGGATTTCACCAACGTGCAACATAATATAGTAAAACCGAACCTGCTTTATGTAAACGCCATCACTGTACATACGGCAAGCTGAGTCTATTCAAGCCGAGCCTAGTCATCAAGTCAAAATAAGAAGGTTTTGTTGCCTTTGGCCTCACGACAACTGACAAAGATGTCGGTAACGCCCATCTCCGGTTTAGGTAGGAAATGTTGCATGACTCATTCGAATGCTTTCTTTTTGACTACTCTGTTCGAATCTTGGTTATGTTGAATACAAACATCGTACACAGCGTCCGCATACACAGTTATTTGAGGTAAGACTTTAAATAAATCGACCAATTAGGTACATTTAATCAGCAGCGGACCCAGGGGGGTTTAGGGGTCTCATGCCATGGAGGGGGGTCTTAGACCCCCGTGTCCGTGGCAAATATTACGGTAAAGGAACACGTGTATAGGCCTACATCGGAACTAGCATATGTACACTCGCACACAGGGCGTACTACTCTGTGCTTCCTAGACCTGGTCACGCAAGAGAGATTTGATGGAAACAAAGACCCCCGGATTGCGGCATTAACGAGTGACGTTCAATTCCCTGTAGTATTAAAATATACAAGATATCAGTATGAATGAGAAAACAAGACATGTGCCTTACAACTAACTAACGAATATGCAGATAACTGACCACAGATAACTGACCACAGTAATGTCAGCGTAGGGATGTGATTCCCTAGCCCAGAGGTTCGCGGAAAGATTAAAAGTGTGCACTGTGCAGCAGCAGACATGTGTGGTTCACGTTTTACCTGGACCTTGTACATCCACTACGAGGTGTAGCCCTCCGCCAGACCGTTCCACCTGCCTTTGCCTGTGGCTGTTTCTTCTGTCTGCCTCTTTTCTGGGTAGCCATTCAGCCAAGAACTGAATTCATTTTCTGATGGTCCATCTGTTGTCTTTCGTTCTTGCTATGTTACCTGCGCATTTCCAGTTTGTCTTCGTGGCATATTATTGTACCTCTTACATATTTTTATTACGTTGCGTGAGAGTCTATGTACGGTTAGTAGTAGCTACTAATATTCTGGTGGAACAAGGACGATTCTGTAGTGGAGGATGATTGGTACATATTATTACACCCGCCACCTCTCAGTAAAAATACGTGTGTCGCGACGTTTAACGTAACGTAATAGCAATGTGTCAGACATGTAAAACATTAGTGTCCTTGTTATTGTAGACCGTGTTTATATAGCAAATTGCGAACTGAGCCTGAAGCTGTGTAGTCTCGCGGCTCTAATAAGCCACTTAAGCGAGACAATACGAGAAGACAGAGGTGGTTCTAGGTTTGGCGTTAGAGACCCACGGTTATGACAGTCGATCACATGTTCGTTGCACGCACAAGAAACACGAATAACGTCAGCAAAATTGCATCACCCAATTTTAGGTGCACGCCCTGAGTAAGCCCCCAAAATAGTCCCGAGTATGGACAATACTGTCGCTTATTTGGTAATCATGTTTGGTAATCATGGACAAGCATCTATGGCGATTGGGATGAAAAAGTAGTCATGTTTGACGGTAACCAGGTAGTGTTGTCCCTGCTATGTAGTGTCTATTGGTCACTTCGTCACCATTAGTTCCGTGGTAGTGATACATTCACGCCGTAAGGTGCAAATGGCGTATTGTATACTAAACACCATCTCGTCATGTCGCGTTTCTTGCGTGTCGAGTTTCTCGATGGTAATTAGATCACTAGTTCTCGTCACCTAATGAAATCAGACAACGCGCTGACGAGTGTCACATTTCGTCAGTTTTTTCTCAGAAATGTTAGGTATTTTTGTTATACATGTGCGAAGCGAAGGTCTGACAAAAGGTATCGTGCCTGCCATAAATAAAAAAGATTAGTACGAGAGTGTCTGGCATATAATAATTAATTGCACCATGCACCAATAGCACTATCAACGAGCGCAACGTGTGACATCATCAAACTGTAAACATATCGTTTACAGCGATCGTGTGCCCGACACTGCCCGTCTCGAGAGGTGTGGAGACGTGTGACAAGCACGTGACTTAGATCTATGTTAGTCGCGTCAAGTGTCGCACTGACACGTCGATCTGACCCTAATGACACGTACACGACGAATGCAACCTATCTACGTGTGCGTGCGTGCGTGCGTGCGTGCGTGCGTGCGTGCGTGCGTGCGTGCGTGCGTGCACATAAGAGGGCTTACAGTATTAGGCCGATCGCTAACTAAGATAGGTGTCACGACATTTTGCGGCGCCAGCAACAGATCTGGCATTGTGAGCAACTTATCAATATGACCAGCGGAGGAGAGCAATAGGGGTGTCTTAATATGTGTTTGAGAAAATGTATCTCAAGTGGTAAACATATCCGCCTTACATGCCTGGGTTCTTAAATGCCTGGGTTCTTACATGCCTGGGTTCTTACATGCCTGGGTTCTTACATGCCTGGGTTCTTACATGCCTGGGTTCTTACATGCCTGGGTTCTTACATGCCTGGGTTCTACACCCAGAACAGGCACAGCATTTTTGGCGTAAAACATGGCTCTTAATGGAGACTACATATTCTGTTTAGTTCGGATATCGGCCAGTCCAGTTTCCTTCGGTGAGGACGTAAACAAATCATTGCATCCTGACAATGACCATTCTCTGTGCGAATATAGAAAGCCACTTTGCTGAGATACGCTGTATGTATGTATGTATGTATGACTGTAGTCCAATAATAAGAATATACATGGTTACACACCAATCATTTAGTAGCCATGCAATCGTTGCAATGTTGTTTTTCCACGTTAACAACTGTCCTCCTTCGCTCTTTCCTCCAGATTGTCTACATGTGTTTCTCTGCTTGCGCAGCCTCTCTGATACACGTCCTTGTTGTCCGTCTTTCCCTGATCCACGGTCTGTTCCTGTATCCTTCCATGACGTATGCGCTGACACATGGCCGCGTCATTTCCGGTTCCTCTACCCCAGCGTTACGCTGTGCGATGAGTCTACATTGCGGTAACCATATACGTGCCTGTCCGCACCGTAGCAATGAATGTGAATTGAACTAGCCGTGAGAGAATTGTGACTATCACATCAACGTGATTGACAGAAGACGCTGACAGGGTACAGTGACTTTAGTGTGTCGATGCACAATGAATGGGCTCGCGGAAAAAAACTTGTGTGATATGAAATCAACCTGTATTGCAACAAGAATTAGTGGTTTATCATGATTAAATGTGTTCTCATGCATCAATGTGTTGGGGAGACCGGGGCTAGTTCTATACAGGGACAAGTTGTTACAACTGCGTTTTACGAAAACATAGCACACATATAGAGTCACCATCGACAGTAGTTGGTTGGAAGTCCACCAGCAGACATACTGTCCAAAAATCGGGAGTTGTGAAGACGAAATTAACGAGATGTTGACAAAAAAGACTTTATAACCACCTAAAACTGTGTTGGGTATGCCCACATAATATCAACTCACGCAGCCTCTTTTTATATTTCGTAAATGAAGCTTGGAACATGTCTACTATATAGTATAATGGGTTGTGCCAAGTAGAAGTTAAATTGAAGTTCAGGATTTGTTTTCGTACACGTACGTTCAACTGCAAAAATTGTGTTTGGGCAAGTTGTTACAATTGTACTTGGGCAAGTCGTTACAAGTATAGAAACGCTCGGGCGGCTTGTACCAATGGTTAAGTCAGCGAGTGGTGTGCTGACAATGACTGAGAGAACAACATTTATATAACCACGACGTGTGAACGCTTTATTTCATTTGTGAAACCTAGTGTACTATTTTATAACCAGTAACGTAAATGCTAGCAGCGTCAAACAAAATTAACAAATATCTCAGAAGAGCGCGTTACACATAGAAGACCATTTTTTGGACTCTCCATAAGCCAATGGCTTCCTTGTCCACTTGTCATCTGGGTGTTTTGCCTTGGATGACAGTCTTGTTCATTTGTTATATTTTTTATGGCACAGCCCTATTTTAGCAATTGATACATATTGTACGATTCATTGAAATGTGGATGTTCGTACGCGTGTGCGTGAGTGCGTACGTATGTGTATCATTCAATCAAGAAGAAGTCGCATTATCTATAATGGAGTATGAAATATTGAATATATATTATATATTCAATATTTCATACTCCATTCAATAATTTACATTCCATTCACAAATGTTTGTTATGTAAAAATCCGGGAAATGAGCCCCTTTGGTAACTAAACATGAAAAACTTAATACATGAAGCTACGAACACTGCTGTATATGTGTGTATAATCCAATTAATGTAGTGAGTGAGTGATGAGTGACACTTGCTTTGCGATCCACGCGTTCTAAGCTGTAACAACGTGCCCAGTAAGCGGGGCAAGTTGTTACAGTCGACCGCGCCCGAGAAACTTCATATATCTATCTGATTACAATATGAAATATCAATGGTATGGTACATTTTATTAACACGAATAATTAATTTAATGTATACGTTGACAGAAATAATGTATCTAACAAAAAGTGACTTTAACTGAAAATTGTAACAAGTAGCCCCGATCTCCCCTACTTCCTTTTTTAACCCGTCCCAGAGTGCACCCCATTCATACGCAGGAACTGGTACCCCATTGACTCCCGACACTCTCCGCGGACGTTATTATCCAACGTTTCCTCTCAAATTTCGCCAACGGTACAGCTCTTGATTGCACCCTCTTCTCGCGAGTCTTCTGCACCATCCACTGTTGCCACCGCCGGCACCCTCCACTGTTGCCACCGCCGACACCCTCCACTGTTGCCACCGCCGGCACCCCGCTGGGAGCTTGTTGCGATAAAGATTACCGTTCAGTCACGTCGACTCCAACGGTAGCCGTTCACTATCGCTGTCGCCAGCGGCTGACAATGTACAAACGATGCGAGTTTACCGCAACGACCTGTTTAATGACAAAACAACAACTGCGGCGGAATCGCCTAACAGACCCGAACCAGTGGTGAATGAAAGACATGTCCATTTGTGTACTTGTTAGACCACTTTGAATATCAAATTGGAGGGAGCAACAAATGACACAAGTTGAGATTGTGTACCAAGTACGGATGCGGCATACTTAGGCCCAGTTGGACAAGAACACAAAAACGAGAGATCACTGACGCACGAAAGCCCCCAATGTTGTGGGCACGCACAACAAAATTCCAACCGTGCCATTTAACTCAGTGGATGACCTGAATGACGAATGACAGAAACACTCCATTTACCCCGCGACAAAGCGACTCAAGCAGAACAGTCTTTGTGTATGCAATGCACCCTCAAAGGCAATTACTCCCTTAGAAACCAGGTCAAATAGTTCACTGTGTTCACCCGTAGGGTAAACATGAATGGGGTATTTATCTGAGTTATGTGCGATTTGATCGGGGTTGACTATTGGATGAACATGACAAAAAGTCCAGTCAGTGTTTCGGTGACCACCGGACAGTCATGGTCCGGTACAGATGATCCGTGGTCACCCAGGAGTTAACTTACTCGTCAGCGCGGACAAGAAAGCCAACATACGGTGTATGGCGGATTTTAACAGGTGCCGGTGGGTGACATTATATAGTATGTAGATTTCGAGTAGTGTCCAAAGGAAACAGATAAACATCTATTATATTACATAGTTTTTAAACTACATGTCTGGCTGACGCTTGGAGATTACATTTAGTTGTTGCATATTCACCCAATCACCGCAACTGTGATCGACAGAAATGCTTCGTTGTATGTCACTACTACACGATATTATTCATTGTACATCTTTACCAGGCTCTAAAGATATTATTCATTGTACATCTTCGTTGTATGTCACTACTACACGATATTATTCATTGTACATCTTTACCAGGCTCTAAAGATATTATTCATTGTACATCTTCGTTGTATGTCACTACTACACGATATTATTCATTGCACATCTTCGTTGTATGTCACTACTACACGATATTATTCATTGTACATCTTCGTTGTATGTCACTACTACACGATATTATTCATTGTACATCTTCGTTGTATGTCACTACTACACGATATTATTCATTGTACATCTTCGTTGTATGTCACTACTACACGATATTATTCATTGTACATCTTCGTTGTATGTCACTACTACACGATATTATTCATTGTACATCTTCGTTGTATGTCACTACTACACGATATTATTCATTGTACATCTTCGTTGTATGTCACTACTACACGATATTATTCATTGTACATCTTCGTTGTATGTCACTACTACACGATATTATTCATTGTACATCTTCGTTGTATGTCACTACTACACGATATTATTCATTGCACATCTTCGTTGTATGTCACTACTACACGATATTATTCATTGCACATCTTCGTTGTATGTCACTACTACACGATATTATTCATTGCACATCTTCGTTGTATGTCACTACTACACGATATTATTCATTGCACATCTTCGTTGTATGTCACTACTACACGATATTATTCATTGCACATCTTCGTTGTATGTCACTACTACACGATATTATTCATTGCACATCTTCGTTGTATGTCACTACTACACGATATTATTCATCATTGCACATCTTCGTTGTATGTCACTACTACACGATATTATTCATTGCACATCTTCGTTGTATGTCACTACTACACGATATTATTCATTGTACATCTTCGTTGTATGTCACTACTACACGATATTATTCATTGTACATCTTCGTTGTATGTCACTACTACACGATATTATTCATTGTACATCTTCGTTGTATGTCACTACTACACGATATTATTCATTGTACATCTTTACCAGGCTCTAAAGATATTATTCATTGTACATCTTCATTGTATGTCACTACTACACGATATTATTCATTGTACATCTTTACCAGGCTCTAAATATATTATTCATTGTACATCTTCGTTGTATGTCACTACTACACGATATTATTCATTGTACATCTTTACCAGGCTCTAAAGATATTATTCATTGTACATCTTCGTTGTATGTCACTACTACACGATATTATTCATTGCACATCTTCGTTGTATGTCACTACTACACGATATTATTCATTGTACATCTTCGTTGTATGTCACTACTACACGATATTATTGATTGTACATCTTCGTTGTATGTCACTACTACACGATATTATTCATTGTACATCTTCGTTGTATGTCACTACTACACGATATTATTGATTGTACATCTTCGTTGTATGTCACTACTACACGATATTATTCATTGTACATCTTCGTTGTATGTCACTACTACACGATATTATTCATTGTACATCTTCGTTGTATGTCACTACTACACGATATTATTCATTGTACATCTTCGTTGTATGTCACTACTACACGATATTATTCATTGTACATCTTCGTTGTATGTCACTACTACACGATATTATTCATTGTACATCTTCGTTGTATGTCACTACTACACGATATTATTAATTGCACATCTTTGTTGTATGTCACTACTACACGATATTATTCATTGCACATCTTCGTTGTATGTCACTACTACACGATATTATTCATTGCACATCTTCGTTGTATGTCACTACTACACGATATTATTCATTGCACATCTTCGTTGTATGTCACTACTACACGATATTATTCATTGCACATCTTCGTTGTATGTCACTACTACACGATATTATTCATTGTACATCTTCGTTGTATGTCACTACTACACGATATTATTCATTGTACATCTTCGTTGTATGTCACTACTACACGATAGTATTCATTGTACATCTTCGTTGTATGTCACTACTACACGATATTATTCATTATACATCTTCGTTGTATGTCACTACTACACGATATTATTCATTGTACATCTTCGTTGTATGTCACTACTACACGATATTATTCATTGTACATCTTTACCAGGCTCTAAAGATATTATTCATTGTACATCTTCGTTGTATGTCACTACTACACGATATTATTCATTGTACATCTTTACCAGGCTCTAAAGATATTATTCATTGTACATCTTCGTTGTATGTCACTACTACACGATATTATTCATTGTACATCTTTACCAGGCTCTAAAGATATTATTCATTGTACATCTTCGTTGTATGTCACTACTACACGATATTATTCATTGCACATCTTCGTTGTATGTCACTACTACACGATATTATTCATTGTACATCTTCGTTGTATGTCACTACTACACGATATTATTCATTGTACATCTTCGTTGTATGTCACTACTACACGATATTATTAATTGTACATCTTCGTTGTATGTCACTACTACACGATATTATTCATTGTACATCTTCGTTGTATGTCACTACTACACGATATTATTCATTGTACATCTTCGTTGTATGTCACTACTACACGATATTATTCATTGTACATCTTCGTTGTATGTCACTACTACACGATATTATTCATTGTACATCTTCGTTGTATGTCACTACTACACGATATTATTCATTGCACATCTTCGTTGTATGTCACTACTACACGATATTATTCATTGCACATCTTCGTTGTATGTCACTACTACACGATATTATTCATTGCACATCTTCGTTGTATGTCACTACTACACGATATTATTCATTGCACATCTTCGTTGTATGTCACTACTACACGATATTATTCATTGCACATCTTCGTTGTATGTCACTACTACACGATATTATTCATTGCACATCTTCGTTGTATGTCACTACTACACGATATTATTCATTGTACATCTTCGTTGTATGTCACTACTACACGATATTATTCATTGTACATCTTCGTTGTATGTCACTACTACACGATATTATTCATTGTACATCTTCGTTGTATGTCACTACTACACGATATTATTCATTGTACATCTTCGTTGTATGTCACTACTACACGATATTATTCATTGTACATCTTCGTTGTATGTCACTACTACACGATATTATTGATTGTACATCTTCGTTGTATGTCACTACTACACGATATTATTCATTGTACATCTTCGTTGTATGTCACTACTACACGATATTATTCATTGTACATCTTTACCAGGCTCTAAAGATCAACCGACAGCCAGACCGAACTGCTGACAGACTGACCTATAAATATTTATCATAACGTCATTTTTTTCAGAAACGACTCGTAGCACAGGGGGAGACGACAAGCCCAGTGGGTGAGTCCAACATTCAAGGCCGTCCATCATGTTACGGAAGTTCTCGGCTAAGTTGTCGCGGAAGGAGAAAGGCAGCAAATGCACGAAGGTTTGTTACACATTTTGATTGACTAATGATCAGTTTGGAATGTCAGTTTACTGAGATAAACGTGTGGCTAGTCACATGAGGCATCATAGGAACATCCCTGGTAACCACAATGTAGGCTGATGTACTGCCCTCATTCCTGCATACCTTAACCAGGACTGTCGTTATCAGAGAACTTTCATTTTACACATCTAAGGTGTGTTTAATTTACCTGGTAGTGGCTTTCGTCGACTTCATCAGTACCGATGACGCTGAACGACGGCGACGTGTTAGGTCGACGAAAGCCTCTACCAGGAAAATTAAACACACCTTGGATATGTAAAATGAAAGTTCTCTGGTTTACCTACCTGTGTTTTAAATTGCCCGAAAGTCTGGGGTATTTCTTGGCCCATAAATTAATAACAATTCTTCTACTTTTTATATTCATCTTCACTCCAGGATCGACACATATTATACCCTTTCTATGAAAATGTTTTTTTTACTTTTAATAAGCTAGGTTGCATACGGTAGACACAAGGCAATGTACGACAAAATATATTTATTACATGTGAATGTAACACTTATCTGACATATGCGACGTCGTATCAAGAGTAGAGGGGCGAGCCGCTGCATGTAACAGCCGTGAGGCAAGTTAGTGTCGCAAGCTAAAATGTGTGTCCCAGTATATAAAGTCCATTCATTAACAACCACATCCAGATAATAAGTGTCCACACCGTGGGAAGCTGCAACGGGGTAAGATCGGACTGACTAGCCATATTCAAACTCACAACAAATGAAACTGTCATGGAAAGATCATCCTCATTTCGAGGGATCGCTGATGGTGATGATGATGTTGATGATGATGATGCTGATGATAACGATGAAGACAATGACACTACTAATAATAGTAACATCATAAAACAGGTTATTTGTGTGTAACGCCCCGGTTAAAAAAAAAAATTTATTCGGTTAGGAACCGCTGGGGGCAGCAGTACCCTATAAACAGTCCAACGGTAGTGACGTCATCGAAAATGGAAAACCAAATGGGAAATCGGGGATCGAAGGAAATGAAGGAAAGCAAAGGAAAAGTGCGAGCAATGCATCGGGTCGACCGGATGGGATTCTCCTGGGAGAGGCTGTAGCAAAGGGAGAGGTGAATGCAGTCAGGCAAGTACTGCGATCAGGCGTTGACGTCAACGCCGTTAATGAGGTGAGTTTCGCCATCTGGCGAATGTTACTGCCATTTTTAGATAGAACTTTGGCCACTAGGGAAATTCGTCACATTTTGAAACTATGCTAATACTTAAACTGTGCTTACAATATTTATAATAATTTTTTTTTAATATAGCTATGGTGAGCTTTGGATTTCTGTCTCGCTGAAATATATCAATATTTACTGTTTTATCGTAACCTGTGCGTGCTAGAATGCATTGTCATAATATATATTTACGGTGATTACTTGAAATTCCTGAGCGCATTTCCACTTAAATATTCCGCAATTCTACGGAACCAGATCGCTATGTAAAATTGCGATACGGAAGCGTATTTGTTAAATACATGTTCTCGTTTCAGTCTGGCGACAGCGCACTGCATTTGGCGGCCATTAAAGGTCATTCCAAGGTTGTACGTTACTTGCTATTGCACGGCGCAGATGTTGAGGCGAGAAACGCGGTGAGACGTCAGTTTTGTCAAGTTGTCAAATTTAGGAATCTGTTTCGGAGTATATACTTCCATCACTGGAATTTTTATTAATTTAACACATATCTAATGACTTTTGTCCAGGCTACAATGTGTATGTAGCACTGCCAAAGTGGATCAAGGTTTTTGTCAAACCGAAGATCTCTGGTCAAACAAACTAGTCCCAAATTACCAGTAGCATAGGTTTCCAATTTTCCGTTATCTACACATAAATATTATCTCCTGCGACACTAATGCTTTCTTATCTATAATAATAATAATAATGTGCCCGTGGCAAACTAGTTCTAATAAACATTTTCATTCACATTTCATGACTTCATGATACACTGAACTCCGGTTACCGATATAGCGCATAACAGAATCATAATAAAATAAAATATATTGGCTGGGACGGAATCAGTCCCTATTCCGGCTGCATTAACATGCACCGCTTAAATTGATCAGCTGATTATTAGAAACAACCCATTGTTCGGGCCCGAAATGATTCCATTAAGCAGAGTCCACTGAACCGCCGCCCAACCCCTTGGGCCATGTTCCACTTGCTCGTGACCATCTGTCTTGTCGCTTACAGAAGAACGAGAGCGTACTACACGCCGCCGTCGACAGTGGCTTCGCTGGCACGGTCGGTGTCCTTCTGGACTACATGCACTCCGTCGACAATCGGGTCAGTTCAATTTTCCAGTCTACAGACATTTCTGACGCAACTCAAACTGGTACTCGGTGTTGCTAGTCACCTTTGCGACCTTTCCAGAAATGCTCGGCGACCAAACTAAGTTCCGGTTGTTATGAGCTTCGCTTATATATATAAATATATATATATATATATATATATATATATATATATATATATATATATATATATATATATATATATATTTATATATATAAGCGAAGCTCATAACAACCGGTATAATCTCATAACAGAGCGAAGCTCATAACAATATATATATATATATATATATTTATATATATAAGCGAAGCTCATAACAACCGGAACTACGTCACGCTATATATATATATATATATATATATATATATATATATATATATATATATATATATATATATATATATATATATATATATATATATATATATATAGCGTGACGTCATAATTTAGTATAGCCCATTGATCACTGGACTGGTCACGGTCAATGATACGAATAAAATACGAATACATTGCATAGTTATATCCTATTGGCAAGAATAGAAATAAGTGTATACAAATATATTTTCATTTGGCGAGCGAATATTGCCAAAATACCGTGACGTAGGGTTATCCAATAGTTCAACAAGGTTTTCATAGTAAACTAATAGCGTGATATATTCTTAATTGTAGTTACAAATGCTTATGTTATAGAGACTCTTATAGGTGCATGAGCAGAAAAACATGACTTTTGTTTCCCTCTAAGTTATTAACATATTTTGAAAAAGTAAGATATATGATCTGAACTGCCTCGGGATATTTGTTCATATTACGTGTCGTCTGTTGTACAAAATATGTTTTTCACATTACGTGCCGTGCGTTGTACAAACTATGTTGTTCACATTACGTGTCGTCTGTTGTACGAAATATGATGTTCATATTACGTGTCGTCTGCTCGCAGCCACGTGACCCTTTCGTGATGGTGCGTGGCGCGAAGAAGGGCGACAGTCACCTGATGGAGGAGGTGGCGACATGCAGCGAGTTGGCGGAGTACAAGCGACGCGGCACGGGCATTGTGCAGCTACTGATCGCCCACGGCCAGCGCGCGGACGACCTCGCTGTCTTCCTTTACTCCGTCTTAGACGTGCCCGTCGCCCATGCCTTCTTCCTGAACACGCGAGGCGACCTCAACATGAAGAACTTCCAGCGCTTCGAGTCAAAGGCGAGTCGTCATGGATTGTCGTTAGCAGCGCTCGCTATTTTAATAACATAATAATGTTATGGTTGTAACACGTCCCTCCAAATCATTTTAATTAAACTGACCCCCTCCCTTAAACACGTTTTAGGCATTTGTAAAACATTATTCCCCTTTCATGTTGGAATATAGCCAAATATGTACACTATAACGCATACAATTTGCATTGGTCCACGATAAGATATATAATAATTCACTAACACGTTTTATTCATTGATTAACTAAAATTATATAAGGTTGTCCTGAAATGAAATCACAGCTCTTGTTCTAAATATATACACTTAACAACCTAAACGCATTGCGTGCATCGTGCTCTGGCGCACAAAATATATCCATAAGGTGATTTTTTTTTCAAGGATGGTGTACTGGTGACGTATTGGGTCCCCCTCCACCCCTCCCCCCCACCCCCACCCCAAGTAGTATCGGTCGTCATTGGTGTGTTCGCGAACTTCTCCACCGTTTCCAGTCACAGTGTCGTTTCACTGTATCGTAGTCTTGCTAAGTTATAGTTTATTTCGTGTTGTTCCGTGTGTTCTAGTTATTGTTGTTGTTGGCATTTTGTATATCATTAACTTTCTTATTCACAGGCGAAGTCGTTGTCAATCACTATACTCAACACGACATTGCGTGTCATGGAGGCGGCCAGCTACCAGAGCATGCGCAGTCTCATTCTCGTCTCGTGCGGTCTGGTCAAGCTGACCCTGGCCGAACTACCGAGCCTCGAACTCATCGACATCCGCTACAATAAGCTTGAGACTTTGCCCAGCACAATCAAGGAATGCCCGAAACTGCGCACGCTTCGCTGCTCGCACAACACTCTGCGCAAACTTCCGTTGGAACTTGGCTTCCTGCGCCACTTGATGTCGATCGATGCCAGCTACAACAGCCTGAAGCGGCTGCCGGAGACCCTAGTAAAGTGTACGGCTCTCAGATCGCTGCAGGTCGACCATAACTGGCTACTAGAGCTACCGATCGACATCGGCTTGTTGGCGTCGCTTGAGGAGCTTAACGTTGACAACAACAAACTGTCACAGCTACCGTTGTCCATCTCAGTTCTCGCGAGACTCAGCGAGATCTCGTTCCATTCGAACCCGCTGTTGAACATCCCTGTCGACTTCCCAGAACGAGTGACGGAGGTGCGCGAGTACCTTGGCTCACTGCAGCAGGACCCGGTGCCGAATAAAACTGTCAAGCTGGTGATCGTGGGGCAGGAGGGGGTCGGCAAGACGTCACTTCTCAATGTAAGTCGTTACTTAGCACTTATCCTCTTCATGCCATAGTTGGTTCATAAGGCCACTTAGTGACGTCAACCAGTTCCTACCATTTCTAGCTGTGTTCTCTGCCGCCCTTTAAGAACTCCACCCCAGTTAGGTCTTCTCTGCCGCCCTTTAAGAACTCCACCCCAGTTAGGTCTTCTCTGCCGCCCTTTAAGAACTCCACCCCAGTTAGGTCTTCTCTGCCGCCCTTTAAGAACTCCACCCTAGTTAGGTCTTCTCTGCCGCCCTTTAAGAACTCCACCCCAGTTAGGTCTTCTCTGCTGCCCTTTAAGAACTCCACCCCAGTTAGGTCTTCTCTGCCGCCCTTTAAGAACTCCACCCCAGTTAGGTCTTCTCTGCCGCCCTTTAAGAACTCCACCCCAGTTAGGTCTTCTCTGCTGCCCTTTAAGAACTCCACCCCAGTTAGGTCTTCTCTGCCGCCCTTTAAGAACTCCACCCCAGTTAGGTCTTCTCTGCCGCCCTTTAAGAACTCCACCCCAGTTAGGTCTTCTCTGCCGCCCTTTAAGAACTCTACCCCAGTTAGGTCTTCTCTGCCGCCCTTTAAGAACTCCACCCCAGTTAGGTCTTCTCTGCCGCCCTTTAAGAACTCCACCCCAGTTAGGTCTTCTCTGCCGCCCTTTAAGAACTCCACCCCAGTTAGGTCTTCTCTGCCGCCCTTTAAGAACTCCACCCCAGTTAGGTCTTCTCTGCCGCCCTTTAAGAACTCCACCCCAGTTAGGTCTTCTCTGCCGCCCTTTAAGAACTCCACCCCAGTTAGGTCTTCTCTGCCGCCCTTTAAGAACTCCACCCCAGTTAGGTCTTCTCTGCCGCCCTTTAAGAACTCCACCCCAGTTAGGTCTTCTCTGCCGCCCTTTAAGAACTCCACCCCAGTTAGGTCTTCTCTGCCGCCCTTTAAGAACTCCACCCCAGTTAGGTCTTCTCTGCCGCCCTTTAAGAACTCCACCCCAGTTAGGTCTTCTCTGCCGCCCTTTAAGAACTCCACCCCAGTTAGGTCTTCTCTGCCGCCCTTTAAGAACTCCACCCCAGTTAGGTCTTCTCTGCCGCCCTTTAAGAACTCCACCCCAGTTAGGTCTTCTCTGCCGCCCTTTAAGAACTCCACCCCAGTTAGGTCTTCTCTGCCGCCCTTTAAGAACTCCACCCCAGTTAGGTCTTCTCTGCCGCCCTTTAAGAACTCCACCCCAGTTAGGTCTTCTCTGCCGCCCTTTAAGAACTCCACCCCAGTTAGGTCTTCTCTGCCGCCCTTTAAGAACTCCACCCCAGTTAGGTCTTCTCTGCTGCCCTTTAAGAACTCCACCCCAGTTAGGTCTTCTCTGCCGCCCTTTAAGAACTCCACCCCAGTTAGGTCTTCTCTGCTGCCCTTTAAGAACTCCACCCCAGTTAGGTCTTCTCTGCTGCCCTTTAAGAACTCCACCCCAGTTAGGTCTTCTCTGCCGCCCTTTAAGAACTCCACCCCAGTTAGGTCTTCTCTGCCGCCCTTTAAGAACTCCACCCCAGTTAGGTCTTCTCTGCCGCCCTTTAAGAACTCCACCCCAGTTAGGTCTTCTCTGCTGCCCTTTAAGAACTCCACCCCAGTTAGGTCTTCTCTGCCGCCCTTTAAGAACTCCACCCCAGTTAGGTCTTCTCTGCTGCCCTTTAAGAACTCCACCCCAGTTAGGTCTTCTCTGCTGCCCTTTAAGAACTCCACCCCAGTTAGGTCTTCTCTGCTGCCCTTTAAGAACTCCACCCCAGTTAGGTCTTCTCTGCTTCTATAGTCATTTTCCAAGTTGGTTTTGGTCTTTCTCTTTTCTTTTTGTCTTCAATGACTAAAGTGAATGTTATTTTGTGTTGTTTTTCCCATCTCTCCTACGTATCTGATCGAGCCATCTCCATCGTCTGATTTTGATGACTTCTGATATTGAATGGAAGCTGTAGATCGTGATTAAATCAAACCTACTGTGAGCCAGTTGTAAACGAAACACGTTTTTCGTCTTACTCCAACCAACGGTTTTTAAAGGCAATTTATTTCTTTGTAATTTGCAATATGTCGGTTATTATGAGGAAGCAACACAAATTAAATTAACAACTTGAACTGCAGACACCAAAATTCGACTCCAGTTCAAAATATGAGCACATTTTCAGGTGAACGAAACTTGTTTGTACCATGTTACATTTGCTTCCTTTGTAATTTTTTTTCTTTGTATTGTGTTCCATTTATTTTCTACTTCGTAGGCATATGTTCTTTGTCGTATTTCTATTTACATTTTATAACCTCCATCCATCCATCCATCCATCCCTCACTCACTCACTCACTCACTCACTCACTCACTCACTCACTCACTCACTCACTCACTCACTCACTCTATGCAAAGCATATTCAATGTCGACGCTGTACCGTCAACTAACGATCGTCATTGCTCTCACCGAAGGCACTGAAGAGAACGTTCTGGGTGATTCCTCGCACCCAAGCGACGTCGAAAACAGAGGGAGTCGACGTGAAGGACATCCAACTGGACGACACGACACTGAGGTGCTTCGACTGTGGCGGCGACGTTGACTTCAACGAAACACACAACTTCTTCATCACCCAGGGCGCGCTGTACCTCGTCTGCTTCAACATGAGCGAATACTGTCTGGCGACCGTGGAACGGGACAGCTTCCTGCTCGGCAGGCTCCAGCTCTGGCTGCAATACATCTTCAGCAAGGTGCCGAACGCGCAGGTACGGTCACTCTCGTGCTTCGAGGGCCTCTCCTTGAGAGTCTTGCAAAGATACCCTTCTTCATTTCACCACCGAAGGCGTGGCTTTGAATTTCAGATCGCGCCAACTATTGCTATCAAAGCTTAGGTGTAACTTAAAAGACGTAGAAATTGAGAGTCGCAACCATAAACGTAACATTGGAGGCAAGGAAAATTAAATTAAATGGAAGCACGTTCGGGAGGCTGTTGAAAACTTGGAATGCAATTTTTCAAAGTTAACTTGTTACACCTTATGACTACAAACAAGCACACCCACACGCACGCACCCACGCACGCATGCTCGCGCTCACGCACGCACACACACACAGGACGTCAACCCGTACTGTATCAATTGCAGGTGATGATTGTCGGTACACATGCCGACCACGAGTCGCTCAGTAAGGAGGTGTTTGAGGAGATCTGGGAGAAGTTGCGAGAGCTCCTAGTGGATGCCCGCGAGCACCACACAGGCTACTTCCGCGGCGTCGACCGCGTCTGCGACTGTCTGCTTTGTCAGGCCGACTGTCGCTGTCTCCGGCGATCCGCCGGCTTCGTTAACCTCGGCTACGACGACGAGGCGTCGGGCTCCGAGGATGAGACCAGCTTCAGGTAATTTGTACTTCAGTATGTGTCCATCTTTTTAGTTGCACTTCTGGTGTTGTGAGCATAGTATCATTCTTTTTCTTAGTTAACTCGTTGGCTTGTTTATACCTTCTAGCTAACTTTTAGTGGTGTCGTACAGTTCATTCGTGTTCCTTTTGGATGCAATCTCTTCTGCCCAGTTCAGCCAGGTTCTCTGAATACTTTCTCTTGTATCTTCTGACACTTGCTTTGACTTCTTTGTTAGCGTATGTGCATTTTTCTGAGCTATGACATTCGATGTATTTGTGCGACTGTATATCCTTCTTTCTTTTTCCATCATCAACCTTCTGCAATGTTTTCCCCTCATCACCCTTCTGCAATGTTCTCCCCTCCACACCCTTCTGTAATGTTCTCCCCTCATCACCCTTCTGCAATGTTCTCCCCTCATCACCCTTCTGCAGTGCACATGCAGACATCCAAGGTTTATGTTGCATGTTCGTTCTTGGGTCCTAGAGTTTCTTCACTTGTCTTTGCTCACGATTCCTTCCACTGGGAGTCTAATGTACAGCTGTCTGTGTAATGTGATGTAGAACTCAGTAACTAATTGCAGTGAAAGCAGTCGTTGACGGTACCGCCCGGTCACCACTTTACAGGCCGTAGATCTATGCTGGTCATACTAGTACGTAGCTGCGTGGTCACACTTTTCATTTTTGTACCAGTGTGTATATATATATATATATATATATATATATATATATATATATATATATATATATATATATATATATATATATATATATATATATATATATATATATATATATATATATATATATATATATATATATATCCACCCTTTGTGTAACCTTGAAAAAAACGATTGATAACAATTGTAGGTTGCTCTTCCATTGAATACTGTTCATGTTTGATGAACATTGCCGTTAATTAAAGCATATTCGTACACGTTCAAATATGCCTTTGTGTGTGTATATATATATATATATATATATATATATATATATATATATATATATATATATATATATATATATATATATATATATATATATATATATATATATATATATATATACAAAGGCATATTTGAATGCTCAAATCAAACACAAACATTATTCAATGGAAGAGCAACGTACAATTGTTATCAATCGGTTTTTCCATGGATATTTAAAAAAAAATTAATGCGGGATTATAAAATGTCTTGCAGACTGGCTAGGAAAGAACTTCGCAGAACATGATATCTGTGATCGTAGAAAATGGACGGTCATGATCGCCTACGCCTGACAAACGTTTTCAATCCGAAAGAATTGGCATCTGTATTTAATATGTCATCTGATGTTATCTAGATAAGCGTGTATGCCGTGTCCAGGTTTACTATGGATGGCAATAATCGATGCTCTATGGGATGCTGACTGAATCAAGAAAATAATATTTCGGTTTTCTCGCAGATTGAGTGACATCAATATCAATGTATTTCAGCGACAGTCCTTCCAACGCCGTGTCGTTCCCGCACATTCTCGGCTACTACGAGGTGAGCAGTGTGAAGGCGGTGGGGCGGACGGGCCTCCGACAGATCAACGTCAACCAGAGCATCGAGCACGTGAAGACGGCGATCCGTCAGATAAGCGCGCGACTCATCGAGCAGAACCCACGCATCCCTAGACGTTGGGCCGACGTACAGAAGTCGCTGCGCAACCACATCGCGCTCAATCCGGCCGACTGCGTCGCCACTGTCGAACAGGTTTATATGGATTTATATTAATGCTTACTGTCTGCAGTACTATTAGTAGTAATTTACGTGATCCTCTGGGCGCGAAGGAAGACCGTTGATTAACTGAGTTAGGTCACACGACTACCGGTAGCACTGGGCAGATATCTTCAGAGTTACACCACCTGGTGAATTACATTGCAATTACTCTCCTTGGTGGTTGACCTTGAAAGTAAGTGTAAGCTGGGGGATACTTTAATAACTACGCAGTGCCACTATCGCCTTCTATCGGATATACCTAATTTCCCACAGTAAGAACTACCTACTGACAAAATATCTAATAATTTGATCAAATTCATCCCAAGAAACACACATGGCGATCAGATATTTCCAAGATGGCTGGCTCTATGAGAATTCCTGCCTTTCTCGGCGCTCGCGCTCATGAAGTGTGCCATATTAGAATCCAAGATGACCGTCTCCTGTTCCGCTGCCTCCGGGGTTTGGTCGGATTAAAACACATTTAGGTCAACTTTAGGGTACGTTAAACGAAATGTAGTTAAAAACTATCCGACATATGGCATTAGGGGAACTGTGTAGTTTTTAAGGTATCCACCAGGTTGCACGGTCATCTACCAGGGGAAGTAGTTAAAAAGTCATCCTCCAGGTGGCGTAATTCTCAGGTCATCCGTCATGTGACCACGCTGATCCAATCAAAGATCTTCATACGCACCGTGTCATGTATACTTCCCTATAACTGATAATATTGTTGTTGTACTTTTTGGACTTCCGTACTGTATTGTTCCCAACTGTGCGATCTTTGCACGCAGGTTGAGAAGATTGCTCGGGCGCAGGGCATCGTCGAGCGGACGGAGCTGGACAGCATGCTGCAGTTCTTCAAGGCACAGGGCTACGTGCTCTACTTCCCGCAGCTGCCCGCCATGGCCGACCTGGTGATCCTCGACCCGGAGTGGCTCGCCAAGATCTTTTCGTCCGTCGTGTCCTTCCGGGACACCGGCATCGACGACAACGGCTTCATGAAGCGCGACGTGCTGTGTGCCACGTGGTCGCATGTCGACGAGCGCATGCGCGACAAGCTGCTCACGCTGCTACATCACTTCGGGATATGTCTCCCGGTCGGCGACGGCGCTCTGCAGCTGTTCCCTTGCAAACTGCCTATCGGGGAGCCCGACGAGACGGCATGGGCGTCGAGCCCCGGACCCGGCGAACGTCAACTCACCTACACTGTCATGTTCCCGAGCTGCGTGCCTCCCCCGTTCTTCAGCGACACCACCGTCTACATGTTCCGCAACCGCGCCGAGGTGGCCGAGGACGGCGACTTCGCCCAGACGTGGCGCTACTACGCCAACCACATCCTCGACAACTTCCGGTTAAAGTCCGTCGGGTGTCGCCACTGTGCAGCTGCTGCAGCGACGCCGGCGCCTAGCGACAGCAAGCAGCTGTTGCATCGCGTGCACATCGAGTTGATTCCGCATCGACGCACGTTGGTCGTGACGGTGCGCGGCGCGCATGCGTGCTGCATGGTCCGCCAGGTGGGCAATATGCTCAACAACGTCGTGCGCAAGTTCGAGGGCCTCGGCACGATCGAACTGGACACGCTAATATGCCCCGGGTGTTTCATGCAAGGCAATAAAGACCCGCATCGCTTCAGTGCCAAGCAGCTCGCTTCCGGTGACGACGTCACTTCCGCCAGCAACGGACGTGTCATCTGCCGGAACGCTCACCATCTCGGGGACGCCAGCGCCGTCCTGACCGGCGACGTCAACGACTCTTGTCTACCGACGGCGACGCTGCGACCGAAATCGAACCGCGACAGGTACGACTTCTCCGGCTGCCCCCGGATGTTTATTATGCTTCCCGTCAACCGGGATGGGCTCTCCTTTGACCGCGATCTGCGTCTGTTCGCGTCGAGTCTCGTCCACGACGGGTTCGCAGGCCACCTTCTCTGCGAGTTCCCGGACGGCTACCACCTGACGCAGGCCCCCGGCTACCGCCTTCGTCAACCGGTCGAGTTCATGCGTGAGTACGGCGTCCATGTCCTGGCCGTGCTGCGTCTACTGCGTCACGTCGCCGGCTCGACGGTGTCGCCGCAGTACGCGACACGAACGCGCGCCGTCACCAAGACTATTGACGCGCTGCTACGCGACATGTCGGCGCGATTCCCCGGAGTGCGCGACGTCGCAGCAGGCCTCTCGCCCGATGACGTCATCGCCCTGGTGCAGCGGGGTGGACGCCGGGTGACCCGAGAACATTTGCGTCGGTTCTTCCACGTGACGGACTCCCCCGACGCGTTCGGCCCACTCCGACGTCTCCACTACGGAGACCAGGTCATGTGGCTGTGCAACGAACATTTCCGGCAGATGCGCGTGCTCACCATAGGAACGGTGCAAGTCGAGGCGCATGTCGAAAGTGTCGCCTAAGGCGAGTTTACACGACCGATGTTTGTCCCAATTGGTCGCGCGATACTTCTTCGCATGACAATGGACAACTACGTTATGTGTGCATTCAGACGAGCGACGTATTTAGACACTGCGAGTGCGACCTATTGACGGCAGACACCTCGATCAAAAATAGCTCGTATACACCTGTTGTTGTGTAAGCGGCATAGGTTCACATGATGTTTATTTTGCATGCGTGTTGATGGTATTCCTTGAGTACAACAAGACCCGGAACGACACATTAAACGTTGCAAGAATAGGGATGTTAACACACACAACGAAACATAACCTCAACGCATCGTATTAAAAATGGCTGCATTCCACAGCGAGGAATTGCTTTCTGAATCATAAAATATGATTATCGAGGTCTTCGAGTTCTATAGCTCGGCATAGTCTGTATAACTGCACCGCACAGCTGCCACTAATACTGGTCATACTAGTTTCAAGAACGTCGCTACGTGGTCATTTACACATGTTTACCGTTCATTCTTGAAGGATACGATGGTTTGGTTGAAAATGTTTACTATAAAATATAATTAACGTTTGTGTTGATCAACCCTGGACGTTAATCGATTATTGATCAACCAAACGTAGTTAATAATTGTTTTTTTCTTCTTATTTTATAATTTGGAATATATAATAGGGGAATATAAAGATGTTTTCAATGTCAGGTGAACTGCGTCATATTGTATATAGACACAGACCGGACGTGTATACAACTGATTATATTTGTAATAGTGCACTTTTCCCGGTGCACGCATATTGGTGAACATTGCAGTACAAGTATTCGGTGAAAAACAACGGATATCACCATCAGAGTGTAATCTGTATCAGAACAAATAAAATATAAGTTTGTATGACAAACAACGTGTTCTGTTTCCACTACCACGTGCTCTGGCGGTGTTTCTCCGAGGCGACTAGCTGACAACGTTCGATACACAGAGCTGTGCAAACGGAAATCTGATTCCACCGGAAATGCTTCATCGAAAGGATGGCGGCGCAGTGGCCGTCTCCGTGATGCGCGGAGAAGTAGGAGGAATGTGGGATATCTTAAACGAAATTAAGTGAAATTAGTTCACTAATGAGTTTTCCTTTCCATTGACAGGCTAAACAATTACAATTATGTGTATATTTATGGATATAAATTAAATTATTATAATAATTTTTTAATAATTCAAATAAATTTAATATATGGTATAACAGACTCTCACATGAATACGTACATTAAGCTGAGCAATGCAAACTTGCATTAATAATTTGCTAAATTGCTATGTGAACTACAATGGCGTTTAGTTCATAATGTATTAGTATTTACGCCATTCATACCATAATAATTGGCTAAAAATAATAATTAAGAATATCACACGTGTTTTACTAGGAAAACCTTGTTGAAAACACATCTTAAATTCATGGGCCGCGACGTACTGTTAGACAACCCTACGTCACGAGTGAGGTATTCTGGCAATATTCGCTCGCGAAGTGAAAATACATTTGTATACACCTATTCCTACACTTACCAATAGGATATGGCCATGCTGTTTGCTTCCAAAATCAACTCGTGTAACGTGTATTGGCCTTTTTTTACTTAACTAGTTCTCTTTCTGGCAAAATAGCACGTTTGTTTGAGACTTTGTGTTGGTTCTGTGTATGCCGGCCTCCCTTGATACGTCACTTGTAGCATAGGCTACCTCCATTTCACAGAACTGCGCATGCGCTTATCGGTCGCGCTGGTTAACATGTCAGCCCTCGGTCATTCGGAGAAATGACCGGAATCTTCCACTTTTATAATACATTCTGAGTGAACCACTGGCGTAATATTCTTGATTTGAAGTTCTGGTAGCCAATACTTCCACCCCCTAAGGAGCCGCAAGAACATATTTTCAAATCAACAATAGAGCTTTTGCTGAGAAACCTGTATCTACATTAGAAAAAGCAATTAGATGGTTGCTGTGCCAGAACTCTCACTCGCGTAAATCCTGAAATGAGACACATGGTCAATAAAAACAAGAGATGAATTCAAATTGCAATGCAAGATAAAAAATATTGAGGGCCTTCGTGATTCAAGGAACTCACCCGATATTAGCAAATGAGCAGATCAACTGAACAAATCAACATATCAGCTGGCAAGACAACCTGCACACAGGTAACAGCAATTACATGCAAAAGTACAGTAATCGATTATTACACTGTGTGTAATCACACATATTTATGACAATTGTTAAACATTCCACGTGTGTGTCGTTGATCGCGATTTCTTGCCCAGACATGTTAAGTGGAGCCACTATTGGCAAGAATCAGAGGCGGTAGATATGTTCCTGTCACCGAGAGAGTTGTCAGCGTCTCGTTTGGAGATTTAACAAGATTTAACAAGATTTGCCATCCAAGCCAAAGGCCCAGATGGCAAGTGGACAAGGAAGCCATTGGCTTATCGAGAGTCCAACAATGTTCATCTACTTATAGCCCGCCCTCCTGAGATATGTGTCAACCTTGTTTTTAAACATATTCACGCTGCTAGCAGTTACACAATCTGTAGACAATTTGTTCCATTCATTTATTGTCCTCTGTGAGAACGAGTGCTTCCTGATGTCCAATCTACATTGATCCTTTACTAATTTTACCTCGTGTCCTCTAGTTCTGCTATCCTTCTTGAGTGAGAAAAACATATTTCTATCAATATTTTCATACCCATTCAATATCTTAAAAACTTCAATCTGATCTCCTCTTAACCTCCTTGTCTCTAGAGTTGTTAAACCACATTCTTTCAGGCGTTCTTCATAACTAAGGTCTCTCAGTTCTGGAATCATTTTAGTTGCTCTCCTTTGTATGCGTTCAAGCGTATCTATATCCTTCTTACGATATGGTCTCCATGCTTGTATACAGTATTCTAAATGAGGTCTAACTATTGCTTTATAAAGAGGTATAATTAACTTTTTTCCCTTGTATGTTATGTTTCTTCTAATCAATCCAAGAATTTGATTACCCTTTGAAGCTGCAATACCACACTGCTCTGAAACTTTCATATCAGCGCTTATTGTAACTCCTAAGTCCTTTTCTTTTACAGTAGTGCCCAGAACAGTATCTCCCATTTTATAGTTTACATTCAAGTTCCTATGTCCTGTATGTAGGCATTTACATTTCCCAAAATTGAACAACATCTGCCATTTCTCAGACCATTTCACTAATATGTCTAGATCGTTTTGTAAATGTTGTTTATCACCATCAGTATTAACCTTTCTAAACAGTTTTGTGTCATCCGCAAATTTCAGTACGTTACTTGTTATACTGTCGTCCAAGTCATTGATATAAATTAAGAATAATATAGGTCCTAATACTGATCCTTGAGGTACCCCACTCAAAACCGATTTCCAATTTGAAACTTCTCCATCTACTACAACTCGTTGTCTTCTGTCAGTCAGCCATTGTTCTATCCAGTCAGTTATGCTATCCCCGATACCATGGGATTTTAATTTAAGTAGTAATCTTTGATGTGGCACTTTGTCAAAAGCTTTCTGAAAATCTAAGTAGATAATATCTACTGGCGATCCCACGTCTATCCACTTAGTGATTTCTTCCAAAAAACATAACATATTTGTTAAGCATGACCTCGCTTTAAGGAATCCATGTTGAGATGAATTTAATAATTTATGCTTAACGAGGAATTCCACCATATGGTCTTTAATTAACCTTTCTAATAATTTACAAATCACTGACGTTAAACTCACTGGTCTGTAATTCTCTGACTTATTTCTCGAACCCTTTTTAAATATTGGTATGATGTTTGCTTCTTTCCATTCAAACGGAACAACTCCCTCTTTTAATGACAAGTTGAATACTCTTGCAAGTGGTATACTGATTTGTTCTACTGTTTCCATTAGTAATTTTGGAGGAATCCCATCCACTCCCGGTGATTTGTTATCCTTCATTGCCTTTATTTTCTTAGCTACCAATTCTGGAGTTACAACTAACGGACCTAAATAGTCAGATTAAGCCCCCTGAAATTTAGCATCAGCAACTGGTAATGAACTAATATCTTCTTTGGTAAACACTGAACTGAAGTAACCATTTAGGTCTTCCGCCATTAAAAACCCCTGTGATATTATATTTCCAGCACTGTCTTCTAGAGGTCCAACCTTGTCTTTGTACGTTTTGTTTACTCCTGACATATGCATAAAAACTCTTGCTGTCATTTTTATGTTACATGCTAGTTTTTGCTCATAGCTTCTTTTAGATTGTCTGATTTCAGTTGTAGCTGCATTAAGTGCCTCTTTGTATTTTGCATAGTCTTCGTCCTTTCTGGTACGCCTATAAACCCTCCACATAGTTTGTTTTAGCATTATTTTTCTAATAGCCTCTTTTGACAAGTGTTTCTTTCTACACCGTTTTCCTTGTTTTTGGAAGGGAACAAATTTATCGATGATACTCTCAATTTCATATTTTAGAATATTCCAACATTCAATTGCGGTCTTATTCATCAGCATGTTATTCCAATCTAGCTTTGCTAAGTATTTTCTCATATCTTTGTAGTTACCTTTGTGGAAGTTTCTCTTGTACGTTTTCTTATTTTTACTTTCTAATTTTACATTGATGTCAAAATGTATTTGATTATGGTCACTATTACCCAATGGTTCAAATATTTTTACATTGTCCACTAATTCTTTTTGTGATGACAAAACTATATCTAATACATTTTCTCCCCTGGTTGGTTCTAGTACGTGCTGAGTAAGAAAGCTATCCTGGATTAAAAATAGAAATTGTTGGTCCTCAATCCCTGTGCTCTCTAGAGAATTCCATTGTATGTGTCCATGGTTAAAATCTCCCATTATGATACATTCCCCTTTACTAACTTCCTTTATAGCGTTTTTTATTTTTGTGTTGTCCTCTTCGTTTATGTTTGGACTTCGGTAAACTAATCCAATAGTTAATTTTGAATTTCCTGAAACAATTTTGCACCAAACAGCTTCATCGCAATCTGCTTCCCTTTCTAGTTTTATTTCATAAGCCTGAATAGATTCTTTAACATATAAAATAACTCCCCCGCCCCTTCTTCCTATTCGATCTTTCCTAAACATTACATATCCTGTCAGTCCTAATTCAGCATCTGTTATATCTATGTTGGCCCATGATTCAGTTATACCAATTATGTGAGGGTCAATATCTTCTACCATAATGTTTAATTCGTTTTTCTTATTTACTATGCTCCTTGCATTTAAACATACGCATCTATAACCTTTTTCAGAGATGTTTTTCGGATGATTTGATATTGGTTTATTGGTTTAGGGCACAACCATGGCGGGTCCGTTACATTCGTCTTTACAACGTCATCAACGAGTCGTCACGCATCAGTGGTGAAGAATGTCTTCAACCTGTATATGTTGACGTGGTTATCGTGTCTCTGGGCGTACATCACATCTTCCAGCAGTTTACCACTCGAAGCATCGACAACGCCATCTCCCAGTAGCTAGCTCAGGATAACTAAAACATAACATTCAGAAGATTAGACAAGATAGCACAAACATATCAGTGTCCATTCTACCTATTTAGTAATGATGGTAACGGGACTAGCTTCGATGTGAAGACATATTCAAGTTTCTCAGTTGACAGTTGGCAATAGAAAAACGTCATTCTATTAAGAATACATACTTAAAATACATACTTTTGTGCTCACACTTGCTACAAGACAAACACCAACACTTCTATTGAAGTATACACAACATTAAAAACGGCAAATAAAAACATAGTATACATCAACAGCAGTAAAGACACGAAACAATACAACAGAACAATAGCAAGGACCATTATCTTTTGAAAGCTGCTAACAAGATTAAACTTACCAGCTCCAATGTGATCGTACGCCTAGTCACCAACTTCATTGTGCGCCTAGTCACCGACTTCACCGTGCGCCTAGTCACAGACTTCGTCGTGCGCCTAGTCACCGACTTGATCGTGCGCCTCATCACCGACCTGATCGTGCGATTCGTTTGCGACTTGATCGTGCGTTCCGTTGCTGACGTGATCATGCCGTTCGTCTCCGGCTTGTTCGTGCGCTTCTTCACCGACGTGATCATGCCGTTCGTCACCGACTTGATCCTGGGATTCGTCACCCAACTGTTCGTGCGATTCGTCGCTGACGTCATCCTTGGGGTTTCATCACCGACTTGATCGTATGCTTCGTCGCTGACCTGAAATCATGCGGTTCGTCACCGACTTGATCGTATCGTTCGTCACCGACTTAATCGTAAGATTCCTCACCGACTTGATCGTGCCTTTCATCACCAACTTGATAGTGTAATTCGTTGCCGACTTGATCGCGCGGTTCGTCACCGACTTGATCGTGCGTTCCGTTGCCGACTTGATCTCCCATTTCAATAATGACAAAGTGGCGTCTACTTGGCAAGATGACGTTGGACGGCATTCGGACGACACGTAGCACATGCTCCCTCGACGGAACGTCCGATGTGAGCGAGATAAAGCATTTCGTTGTTGCCGTCGCCTGTCGATACGTCTCATGCTGCGACGGTACAGAGGATGGCCGTGGTACTTGCCTTGTCAACAACACACACCTCTTTGGTAGTGTCAAACGTGTCTCAGTCTGCAACACTCCGTGTATTAATCCATCGTCAATGCCACCATGTTGCTATGGTATGCCTTCAGGTTTCCGCGTTCACGCACATCGAAGATGTATCTGCAGGGCAGTGACATTGCTGTCCAGAACTCGCAGTTGTAAGAGGCTGCACACGACTTGAGTGCCTAGTGACTAGAATCAACAACATGCGTGTGCCTACCACGGTCTTCACGTTCCTCAACCCAGCTTCTCTTTTTTCCAATTCGCTATTGACAAAACGAAATACGTATGGTGGATGTTGAGGTATCCCTGTTCAGGTGAGTCATACATCTTGACCGGCACTATCTGGATGACGAACAGTGAGCGGTGGCTCCACTCGATGGCCATCAGGCTGCTGACAAAGTGAACAGTGCTGCTGCACCTAGCAATGAAAACCTTCACTTCTGGTCCTCGCTCTCCACGTGATTTGTGGTGCTTGTCGGTAACGTCATCATTTCTGATTCCATCCTGTTAACCCACTCAGCGCGTATATCGTGCCACTGCTTGTTGAAGTGGTCAACAACCTGCAGGGAAAACATTCCTTCATATAAATAGCTATACACACAGAACACTGTGTTTTATATAAAATAATATATCAAGCTACAGAAACTGAAAATGTCAACCACAGATACAAATATCATATATCCATAGATATACAGTACTAATAAGATATTATTAATATATATGATATATTATACCAGCATCTACTAAATAACTTCAGTTACTGAGTGTAGTATACGTACAATGGATTAAAATACATGTCTCACTAATGCGACTATTAAATAACTATAATGATATGTAGGCTGCGGGTGGTAAGCTTATGCCTAAATTAAGAATATACCACTGTAAGGCAAGTTTGTAAGATAAAATTGCATTTATTACAACTTACTAACTATAAGCTGATAAACTAAGCTTAATTATTACTACTAAAATGATACAAAACCAAGTGTCTCAGTCATTGCACAATTTACACTCCTGATCTAACTTCAGTACCACATCAAGGAGTGAGCCTGTACAAATACAAAAAGAACACGTAAGCTATTTGCATATCATAGCATCTAGTGTAAGATAAGATGAAACATAAACATCTATTAAGTACCATTGTTCCAACACATTGGTGCTGTTCACAATATTGTCTGTAAAATACATGGAAATAACCATATTCGTTGTCCAACAACTGTCTCCAGCAAACTTCCAAAATGTTTATGTCTTGGAGAGTTTAACACTAATGCACGATGTTCACTCCAGTATGAACAACCCAACTGCCCAGACTTATAACACAACTGCTGGGACCACCCTCACCCAAATGATTAATCAGTCTGGTGCCCATGTCCCATTAAGAACAAATGACAATGACAAATCTTCAAATTAATTGGCTCCTGATGTCATCGTCACTGGCTACTAGCCCTAAGTTTATACTTATCTGGTAGCCACCTCATCTTCATTGCTTTTGTTTGCCTTATATTGTACATGATGATGGTGAGGAGGAAATACATTTTCTTATTTACTTATTTACTTACTCACTTACGTACTTATTTACTTACATATGTTAGACAAATGCTATGTTCACACTATAAACAGTACTACTCTATGTGTCATGCCAGTGGATGCAACTGTTTCTGCCGTGCAATAAAATGACGGTGAGTGGTCCAGACCCTGGCTTATCGCTCTTGTTTATAGGGGGATGATTAATGATGTAACTATGATTCACTTTATAACCACCTAGGTACCTACCGTGTACATACAGGATCACAATTTCACAAATACATATATAAAACATGTATTAAACAAAATAAAGATAAGTACAAGTTAGTTAGTAATTAAAATAATCAATAAAACCAATATTCTATTATACTAATTATGAACAAGACATGTTTACACGGGTTCTTGGTTAACTTACACTTGGTGGAACATTGAACATTATAGTTTTAATACAGACGATGGCGCCATCTCGCGGCGTGAGGATAATCGAGGCCAGAAAATTGAAACGGAGGAAGTGAAAACTAGACATTAACAAACAATGGCTCTACAAGGGGTTCATTTAGCGTCTGATGTATATCTCGTTTGTCTGACGCACGCTTTGTCGACGGAGAAAGAAGAAATAATGGGTCTTCTAATTGGCGACGTGAGTGATATTTAAATCGCTTTGTAGTGGGCGATAATATGGATATTCAATCAGATATCTACGCTTAGAAGTTCGATGTTTAAACAAATGATTTGCTTATGAATAAGCTGTCCTATTTATGATATCATGTATCGTTTTTGCATTACATGACCTAAGCTTCTAACCAATACACTTTAAAAAATACTTTCATGAAAATATAGCCAGGCAGTTACCCAGCCTTCAAGACCAGGACCCGGTAGTTTAGTTAGACATGACGTATTTGCGATAAATGTTTTAAGTTGACTTATGTTATGAAGTTGTCTTATGTTATTCTCCAAACAGCCAAGTCCAAGGCTAACATGGTAGTGCTTTATTTTCTTTGTTTTTGTTTTCCTTCTCTAGAGTGAGTCCATTGGAGGTTACACATATGGGTGTCAGATGTTTCAACCCATAATAGGTTCGACCCACGGGCCGAACCAACTGCACTGTAGCTGCATTGACTGGCAGATTGTTTCAGTTGGCTATTGTGGGGGGTAAGAAGTTGTACTGGATGAATTGCTTTAAGTAATTAGGGGGAGTTGAAAGGCTTCGGAATGTGTGTGCTGAAAGGGTCTCACAAGGGATATAAGTTAGGGGATGAGGTCTCTTCTATAAGACACAGGCAAAGTGGGGTGAGCAAAATTGCACAGGTTTCAAAACAGCATCTTCTAGAAGACATACCAGGTTCTGAGGCCCTGTTTGTGATGTGTTTTGCAGATAGATGAGAACCGGGTGTGTCACATATTGGCTGTCATTGTTCTGCAGAGGTCAGACAAGCAGGTCGACCGAGTAGAGATCTCTCCAGAGCAGTTGTCTGCAGCGTCGTCACAAGCTGAGATATCTTTTTGGCAAATTATTGATGGCTCAAGTGTGGTGTCGTTTTTTGTATATCTATAGTTAGCTTAGTATGTAGTTATACACACACACACAAACACATGCATATAAAATAAATAAAGTATGACTACAGACTATAGTACAGCTGTATTAATTCAAACTTTGATAAATTGAATACACGCACACAACACACACACACTGGTGTTGGGAATCGGTTTGCTTGTTGGAATGAAACAAAACAAATTTCATCTTGTCACCAGATAGTTACTGACTGGCTGCATTTCCTTCTGTCCAATAGAGAAAATGTAGCCATACATGTTAACTGAAAAATAAATATGTTGAAAACTTATTTCATGATTTTTGCCATGAGTTGTTTATCGTGGCAACCAACAGCAGCATGAAATTGTGCTGACAACAAGCGGAATATGCACCCTAAAAAAGTCCACAAAGTCAGTTTAACTGTCTTAACTAGTATAATAGCTTCGTATGGTAATACTGGCCGGCAGTTGCTGAACTACATTGACCAGGGTTGGAGTTTAACCCGAGTTAAACTGGTTTTGCCCAGCCCGGTTGGTTAAACCCAGGTAAAACCTGGGTTTTACTAGTTTAACTGGTTAAACATGGTTTAAACTGGGCTTTACTCTGAGAAGTAAAGATGATATTGGGAGGACATTCTCAATATTAATACACGTGGCATGTGGATTGGTGATGGTGTCAAATTATTCATGCAGTAAAAGATGAAAATTGCTCTTTGAATAAGTTTTTCAATGTGTCTACTTATCGCTGTATGATAATCATGTTATTGATTGAAACAACTTTTTTGCATATTGAATGCATTGAAGCTACAAAGGTTTCCCTTCAGTTGGCAGTATTTTCCCAGCCAGAAACCTCAAGTTAATATCCACCTTAGACAAACAACTTGTACTAGTTACCAGTTCATACCATAATCCTTTTATTTGTTTAAACCAGGCCAGGAAGCTCATAATAAAAGGGACTTTTATCAGTTAGCCACAGACATAGCCATGCCTTTGTTGCCCCCACAATGGACAGTGCCATGAATTGCTAGCTGAGTGTTCTTCTGAAGAAGTGTAGTGATTCAAGTCAGACAACCAGTACAGTCTGGTGTCACCTTGCAGGTTAAAGTATAGAGGGGATATGAGCCTTGGAGACTGGCAGGTGGTAATCGACCTTCCCAGCTAGCAGCACTCTCATGCGTTACATCAGACAATACAGATGCATTGACAATAGTCCGCATCAGTGACAAGAAAAGCTCTTTCATGTTGTAAAAAGAATGATCTCTGGTTGGCCTGACACTCAGTACAAGTGAAGACATTCATCATATTATAATCTAGCATATAATCTTACAATGAGATGCCGGTTAGGCTTAAGAATGTCTATCCTTTCAAATACATGTGCTACCTTAACAGAATGATACAATTTGGCGCATCAGCTACAGAGGCCAATGAGGGTGGTCGGCTGGTACCATTCACACCCCCACATCACGGTCTGGCCCTCCCACGTGGGTGAGTCCTCACTTGTTCTCGTGTCACGCACAAAGCATTTCTATAGTTTATCGATTGTAAGCCTTTTTTTGTGCCCATTCAAAACATTGTTCTGTGATGTAATGATGTTGATATCAATCCTGTGAAGATTTGTTCTCTTATCTGTCATAGACACAAAATCAAACCTAATAACCCCCCATAAATTTAACATGATTGGCCCCACCCACCCACACTTCCATCCAAATTTTTTTGCTGATCATTGGATACATTGCTATATGTTTCCATTTTTTTTGGTATTCCAAGTGTGATGTGACTGACCCACCCACTAAATATTCTCAAAATGCTCTAACTTTTTATGTGAATTATTGGAAACCTTTTACTTACTCACTTATCCCCCCTAGTTTTAATACAGCATATTTGTATGGGACCAAATCTATTGGAAATACATTTGTATTGGGTTTAAACAGGGTGCATTTGTATTTTCTAATACAGGGGGTGAACAGGGAAGCCATAGAAATACACCTGCCATTGCCTAGGAGATGCACCTGCTATGCCATTGCCTAGGAGATGCACCTGCTATGCCATTGCCTAGGAGATGCACCTGCTATGCCATTGCCTAGGAGATGCACCTGCTATGCCATTGCCTAGGAGATGCACCTGCTATGCCATTGCCTAGGAGATACACCTGCTATGCCATTGCCTAGGAGATGCACCTGCTATGCCATTGCCTAGGAGATGCACCTGCTATGCCATTGCCTAGGAGATGCACCTGCTGTGCCATTGCCTAGGAGATGCACCTGCTATGCCACTGCCTAGGAGATGCACCTGCTATGCCACTGCCTAGGAGATGCACCTGCTATGCCATTGCCTGGGAGATGCAAGACATCTTGTCAGGCTGTTGCACCTAGTCACTGACCCACCCACTAAATTTCTTTTGGAGATTATTTAAATGTTTTATATTTAGAAAGCCCCTGGCCCCCTGAGCTGTTTATTCACTGCTAAGACCCTCGTCCTGTACAGGTAATATATTAGTTGTGATAGTTGTTGATTTACTGCAGATAAGACACAACATTGAGAATACTCTACTGAATTTTGTAAATGGTTCTTTCCAACAGATGTGCAGACACAAGCGATGTATCAGATGTTGGATGAAGGGTTCGTGGGTCTCATATACTCGGTCTTCAATGAGAAGAAACAGACACGAGTAAGTAGTAGCGTTGTCGACTTTGTTGATGATTGGTCAGTTCGTGCTTCCGGTCAGATAATTGATTACAATCTTGTGTGATCAATCGATTATATAAGAAAATTCATGCTGAATTTCATTCCCGTTCCTGAGTTTTCACTTATCGGGACTCACAGGGAATATTGTGTGTGACAGCCGACAAGTGATGGGCCAGGCCACATCAGAGTCTGCATAATCGGTGGTAAAAAATGGCGGGCGCTGTCAACAAACTATTCAACTATCCCGTAACAATGTAGTAGTCTTTCTAGGCATGATTTGTTTGTTTCTGGGTTTGAAATGTCATTATTTGTGGGCAATTGTGGCGAAATGTATCGTATTTGTTACAGGAAAATCGGATTCAGTTAACATGCTTCCAGTCTATCAACCAGAGTCCAGAGGGGGAGCCACCGCAGTAAGTTATCTGACTGTCGTACATTTGCGGTCGTATCTCACCAAAACAATGATGTTGTTGTTTACATGTCATGGCAGATTATACCAGTGTTAAATTCTTATTATGTAACTAGGTGCTTGCCACTAGATGGCGACCAGGTTTGGGGTCAAATACTCTTGTGAAGAAAATACAAATGCACCCTGTTTAAACCCAATACAAATGTATTTCCAATACATTTGGTCACATACAAATATGCTGTATTAAAACTAGGGGAGGATAAGTGAGTAAGTAAAACCTTTAAAAGATTTCCAAGAATTCACACAAAAAGTTAGAGCATTTTGAGAAAAACACAAATTGTGTATTTTTTAAATATTAAAAGATGAGATCACAGTAACAAGTTTCTATGGATATTATTTTTAACCAACTGAGATGTTATAAATACTAATAAATTCAGTATTGCAGTGCCTGTTAGTCGTTTTCTTGACCAATGAAACTTGCAATTTCCCTTTAAAAGGTGGATCGAGATATTTCTAGTTTTAATTCCAAAATATAGTATTATCCTTATGCAGTCTTTTTCCGTGGTTTATTTTCCACTGCTATACTGTGATTTTATTTCAACCAACCATCTGTGCAGATACTTGCGTCTTGAAGTTCCCCTCCATATTGTTCCAACGGAGCAAATCAGCAAGCCATGCCTGGATAGCCTCGTCGATCTGCCCCGGATCATCAGTCAGGAGGAAGAAGAGGCCTACACTAAGACGACTCAGATCCTTAACATGGATCTCGTCGCAAAGATACAGAATGGATCAGGTAGCTGTCGGATCACTCATTTTATTATTGTTTTTAAATTTATATTTAAAAGTACATTTCACTTGTCTCATTTCAGACTCTTTCGCAGAAAAATCTAATTTATCTAGTATCCAATATGCTAGCTCTTTTGTACAAATTTGTTATTCATGTGAAATTATTGAACTATTAGTTTACAGTCGTACCGTTATGATATCACCAATACTTGTGGCTTACCTTAAGTGTCTGTCTCAATGTGTATGTACATGCACCATTACGCATTATCAATATTTGTGGGTTATTGTGTTACCTTAAGTGTCTGTCTCATAATGTGTATGTACATGCACCATTATGCATTGTTCTACCTTTCTGATGTACTTTCACTTTCTAATTACCGTGCACATCTATTGCTTATTCTTAATTTTATGATGTACTTTCTGTTTGCAACATAACTATACCGTGGTCTTCATTCATGATGCACTTTCACTTTACGTTCACAATATCACTACACTGTGGTCTTCATTTTCTCCTGTACTTTCACTTTGTTTGTAGTATACAGCAAGGCCCTTTGTCACTTCATGGACGTGTTGACTGGACCGATGATGCAGAGCCTGGAGAATCGCCTCGCTTACAACAAAGAAAGGGCACGACAGCTGGAGCTTGAAAAACTACAATTGACACAACTGGTCGAGAAAGGGGATCAGGATTCTGGCCGTAAAAGTACATTTGTCTGAACCCCCTGTGGAGGACATGAATGCATGTACCAGGGTGCCATCTCACTAAGACTCTTACGAGCTCATAAACATGATTTTGTTCTCTAAAATCCATTTCTGTTGTTAGCTATAAAAAGGACGTTTTCACGAAAAGGGTACGCTTTTGTCAAAATGCACTTTCCCTCTCTGTATTCAAACAATTCATTGTGTAATATTAATTCAGTTTGATCATCATGCACAGGCTGTAGTATGGAACCTACAGGCCACATTGCTTATCAATCAGCGAGCTGAGCATTAAACAATTTGTGCAAATTGGAATACCTGGTAGTAGGTACGGCGAAAACACAATTGGAACACTGAATTTTTAGGCTACATGGGACTAAATGTGTACCCTTTACATGAAAGCGTCCCAAAATGGAAAAGTTCTTTGAAAAGTGGTCGATGTAACATAAAAAATAATAAGGTATTTGAAAAGTGGTCGATGTAACATATCATCCAGTTATATGGGCTCGGTTGCACCCACTGAGAAGCATGTGGTAACTGTCGCTCCTGAATTTATGACGGATTTTATGAAGACTACAGAAACGCATTTTTTACAGATTCTATAATGGTTTTTCTGATGAGCTCTTAATCTTGTTGAGATGGCCCCCAGAAGTACTTGTTGGTCAAAAGTGGCTGGACCACGGATGACCAGCAAAATGGAGATACATCTCACATTGTCAGTGACAGAGTACCTTTATTTTGTGCAGACATGACGTACTTTACACTTACGTATAATTCTTTGCAATAATTTATTTTACAACTATTTTGAGTTACGTGTCATTTGTAGTATAGTCCATACTATGGTGGAAATATTTCGTAAAACCGATGGCAGGACTTTGTAAATAATTAAAAATAAATGTGTGTATGACCGATAGAAGTTATTTCAGTTGACAGTATCGGGGAGGTGCAGGCGCCAGCTATATATGTCTACAAGGCAACATTACAAATACCAATTACAATGTAGATAAACAAACAAACTACTGTATTCAACCTATTAAGCGTACATGCCCTAATTAGCATACACCCCCTTATTAAATTCCATAATTGTAATTTGACTAGTGTGGAACTGAAGTGTCGCCATCTGGTGTTAAACAGTTTGCACCACTTTTCAGTTGTTCTTCATTAGTCACCAAATGACTCGCTGGCAGACGTGTTCATTCCAACACCAACTCAACGTCTTTCACATGCCTGTGTGGATTCATGATGGATTTCCACTGTTCTATCCCATACAAAATAAGCTGCTTTGTCACATTCATCAATGTAGTTTACAAATTTAACCAGCACAAATTTGTATAGTCAAGCCAGAACCTGTTGTGAGTAATTTAGATGAAAGATTGTTTTCTAGTTTATCAACTGACACAGCGTTGCATGATATCAAGCTGCAAGAATCAGTCATAAAAATCCATGCGAGCCCAATTTTACAGGGAGAATTAGGACTACGAATTAGGGTTCTATACAATCTATCTGTTGACCCCAATTTTAAACCAGTGTCCAATCAGCAACCGACAGCAGAGTCTAGACATGTCATTCGTCTAAGGGCACACACATTATCATGCAACATGAGGCCACCTGGCATTGCAGCTAAATTGTTTGTGTAAACAGGGTTTATGCCTTGAACGCTGAAATAACCACTGTGAAATGTATAAACAAATAAAACTGTTTGATCACATAGAATCTTTATTCCATGAAAATGATTAGTTCTATGACTAACACCAATGAAATAAATAAAGTAGAGAAACAGTGTTACTAACCACCCGTTATATAGCGAACTTCGCTCTATGTATCAAAGACGTCTGATTATTTTAATCATAAAAACATGTTATATAATATAATATATATAATATACTTTATTCTGACCATCCAAATGTGTTTTAATTAACCACAATTTTTAATGTAATTTGAGTTATCTGTTATCAACATTGCTGCTGAATGGCAATAGTAAACAAATAATGATATTATATTTTGAAATTGTGGTTCTTTAAAATACATTTTGGTGGTCAATACGTTATAACAGATATGGTTTCTACTATATAAAATGTTTTTATGATAAAAATGATTAAACTTGTAACCCCACAATATCACACTAGTGACATTTCTATTATACATATACTCGGACCAATTTCTGTGCAGATACACGGTGCAAACATAAAGAAAACTTATTTTGTAGTAAAAGGTTAAAACTAATTCTAACGTGTGTATAAATATAAAGAGATCATTAATGTAATCAAGCACATATTTCATACAACCACTGCCCAACCTGGTCATAATGTCAAGCTACACAGAATAAAAACAGCTAAATTAAAACATATTCATCAGTCTTAAAACAGCAGAAACTTACGATTGGCTCTCAACGTATCCCTAGCTGTAATAGAGGTTCTATAACAATTAAAACAAACAATATTCTGACACCATTGCACATCACTACTATCATAATTCATATCTGTTGTGAAAAAACAATAAAGCATATTTAAAAAATGTTTGTGCCAACTAGACATCAACATATGTATTTGGATTTCGGTTGTCACCTGGCAGAAATATATGAAAATAACAGTACGTGTATTACTATAATGCCATTATTGTACGTGTTTTACTATAATGCCATTATTGAAAGAGCATTTCGAACAGTTTATGAGAGTTTATTTTACAAGTGGCGCGACCACAACACAAGAAAACCACAAGTTTGTGAATTTAAATAAATTATCTTTCAATGGTGAATATGTACAGTACGTACATGAAACACAAAACAACTCATTCAGATTTATATTCAGTCAAGGAAAAAAGCACATCTTTATTTAGCACACGCACACACACGCACTGCAGGAAAAAAAACACATTAAACTATAAGTACTTTGTAACAAAGATCCATAAAAATGTTCTCCTCTGTCAACCATTCTTTAAAGCCTGTGTCCTCACTGCCAATTGCCTGCAAGAAATGTACAAGGGAGATTATACACCACACAACACAAAAATCTACAGATGTCAATTATACTTTACACTATACAGTATATTTGTTTGGGGGCTCATTGAAACGGTGAGCATTCAATATAGGTTTTCTCTTATTATTCACCTTTTAAGTTTTTATTAATATTCACTATGATTCACCCTACCTTCTCTGAGGGGTGACCGCACAACGTTCTCCTTTGTATGTTTGAATGCCTTTGTAACATCGAAGTGCCGCTTGCTGGTGCTACTACAGGCGCCATCTTTTGACTGAAGTTTCACATCGAGCTTGGCAAGCTTCTGTTGCTGTCGTCGGGTCTGATCTTGGAGACTGCAGACTTGCTGCAAGACATGAAGTAGGACTAAGCATGATGCGTGTCAGAATGTTGAACAACAATAGGGACAAGGCAATTAAAAGGCGATCAAATAGACGCTATTTAAGGTATAAAGTAGCTATATTACATATTCCATAATACAAAAAAAAAACTTTCTTCAAAACCATTTAAGAAATGTTTCCTATAGTATAATGGGAGGTCTCGTAACTTCTCAAAGTCCCTCAAACGTATAGTGGTTCAAACCACCACCACCCAATACTGCAACTCAAATGACCGTCATGTTTTTACCAAAGTATAATCATGATTCGGAACTGAATACATGGAAAGGAAGCGATTGACCCTAGCGGTGAGGAATTTGATATATTATTATTTTTTATATCGGAATTATAGATAGAACAACCTAGGCTGGACACTGTTGCCGAACATATTCAGCTGATATGACATGACTACCAAGGCACCAACCCACCACTTCGCCCGGCTCTCATTTTCACCATACGGCCAGTGTGTGTTAACCGTTTTACTCACTAGGTGGTATCACTGGCCCAATATGAAATATTAGTTAGGATTTATTTTTTCCGCAAAACCACCACCTACCAACACGTAATGCTGTAACTTTTGGGGACTGTGTGAACTTATACGACCTCCACTAACAATTGCAATAACCTTGACTTGGTTACGTTTGCAGACGAACCCCACCTGTTTGAGAGCGTTGTTCTCCTCCTTCAGTTTCAACACGTGACGTATCTTCTGCTTCTGGTTCTGATGACCTAGCAGGCGAGCATACTCACGACTGAGCTTGTCAATCTCATGCTGTGCATTGTGGGTACGACCTAGTAGTGCCTGTTTCTCGGCCTCGAACGCTTCCAGTTGCTCCTGGTGACAATACACGGAACGAAACGTTACTTTCGCTTGAATGTTAAAACAAGAGGGAATTCGTCAGTTGCATGGGTACACAAATGCAAATACAATTAAAATATATTGCATTTTAAAATATAAATATGATCTATTTAACAATGTCAAATGCACTAGATCAAATACAAATACCCTTGTATAAAAACTCAAACACACATAGTTAAATTCAAATACGCTACATCTGAAGGGCCAAAATACAACCTGTCGGTTACAGATATTCTATTCTTTATTTTATGTTTAATACAGTTTTATTGCTGAATTAAAGTGTTGAAACAATAGGTTAGCTTAGGCGCGTGTGCATTTACCAATATCTAAGATCCTAAATGTGCATGTTCAAGCAGGACAAATACATCAAATACAAGTTCCTGTATTTGCAAATACGAATACACAATACGAATAAACAAAATCAGCGTACTTAAATACAAATACATATTTGACCCAAACTCAGGTACGCAGCATAGTAGATAATAGAAATCTCGGAAACTGGGCAGTTCATTATAAATGGCAGTCTTGGCGTCTACGCCAGTGAAAAAAGATTGAGATTTACTTAACATTTTGGCTACCGTCAGAAGAAGTAGTCGTCCCAGAATTCAGTTCCTGATGAAAGCTACCGACGGTAGCCGAAATGTTGAGTAAAATGAAACCGTGTATGAGAAAAACAGGTACAGAATAATTATGCAATTGTTAAACTTGTGTCTGGTACAGCAAGCAATGCTGTTTCCACACACCTGGAAGGGAAGTACTTTCTCCCACAGGGCTTCGTACATCTTCCGCCACCTGATAGAAAATAACATGTCAGTGAAATCTGCACAGCAAAGAAACGACTAAAACACACACACAGGTGGTGCTGCTGATGGCACTGTATAATTGACCAATCACACAACACTCGTATTAACCCCTGTAAAAATATGTCCCCTCCGCATGCAATGTCGACATGATATTCGCCCAGAAATATTCAAATTAAACAGATAACAGTAAAAGTATATTTTTGAAGTGGTTCATTTGTTCAGTCAAGGTGCTAGGATAGACGTAGTTTATTACAGGATTTTACGAGAAAATTTATCACACTTTGTAAAGTACAATGTCGCTGTCGTGTGGCTCGCTGAACATTAAAAATCCATCTTCAATTCATTTAGCCCATCACAAATCAGGTTGATTGTTGTACAAATCTGTAGTGTGTGAATTAAGTTAAGTTTAAGTATGATTGAATTAATTCACTGCTCGTTAGACCGGGTAACTAATGAAAGTGTAAATAGCTGTATGTTGTAATATAGACATGGACTACCTTTTTTGTAATTTTTTTTACCAGATATCGTTAAAATCCCACGGAAAAAAATATATAATAGTAATCAATATATAAATGTCACTACACGTGTCATTATATAAATGTTACATAATGGCAAATTAACACTTGAGCATACTTTTCACTTCCTACATTTGTAAATAAGCTGCTGTGCCAATTTCATGAAGAATTCGTACTGTACGAAGGAACTGATGTGGATGTTTCACGCATATTACATAAATGGACTCTCGGAACAAAGCTTCGAGTGACTGCATCGTTCGGAGAATCCTATGTGTGTTCGCGTTGAGTGGATATCAGCATGGCTAGCCATTGTATAATGAGTTTTATTCATTTTTCTTTCTTAAACAAGAATGGGTGCTTTAATTTCAACTAAATTTTGAGACAAACTTTCTCACAATTGTTTCTTATTTGATTTCCAGAATTTACCTGCGACCCAGTGTAACACAAATTAAATCTTTAATCTTTACTTTGGAGTACGTATCAAAGAGCAGAGAGTATAATTAATATGAAGATATTTTTTACTGTTGATTGTTGTTTTATCGTTGGCCATGAACAGGAGATATTGTCCTAGGAGGATATTTTCAAGGGGCATATTGTGCTAGAATCTACCTGTCTGCGTCCTCCTGTAACTTCCCCATGTCCTCCCGGCTGACCGTCGTCTCCTCAAAGCTGCATCTCAGATCAGTGATGACCGACTCGTGGCGCGCCTGGATTGTCATCAGATCAGCGTCGTACTGGGAAACCGCACTGCATCACAAGACCAACAGGTGTTCCCTCACAGGCAATACGCAACGTATATGAAGTCAGAAATGGACAGCAGGAACAAGAAAGAAACAGAAAATATTTATTTTTCCCATAGACATAACAAAATAAAGTATTCAATACAGAAACCATACAATATATTATATATAAATCAACAGGAAAGAAACGAAGTGATAAGAATATATTGTACATTATGGAAATAAAAGTTAATTTCACATAAGGGACGGGAGACTCCTACTAAGATCAAGTTTAATTGCTCTCGTACGAACCACCCTGTCCATTAATTTCAGCGATTACTTAACTTTGATAAAAAAATTCTAGTAATATTAGAAAATCATTACAAAAGAAATCTGTATGTCTACTGTATGTATGTACTGTATGTCTTTGGTATGTATGTACTGTTTGTCTGTATGAGCATAGCCAGCACAAGAAGTCAAAAATAGACAGCCCAGTTCAGAGCTGTATGTAAGACTCCCAAAGATCAGTGGAAAGATTTGCACCTAAGTGTTAAAGTTCCTTGGACAAGGGATATGTTCAAAACCCCCTTGGGCAAGGGATACGGTCAAAACTACCTAGGTCAAAAACCATTTTTGGTAATTTGCAATAAAAAATATTTTACAACAGCACGACACTGAAAATTTAAGACAAAACCATTTAATAATGTGTCAGAGATATAGCTTATGTACAAACATTTTTGCATCGTCGTTTGGATAAATCAGTGAAACGAAAATATCACCATAGAAAACATACCTTTGTAGTTCCGCTTCAGCGCTCTGTAAGTTTATTTGCATTTCGTACAACTCTCTGCAGAAAAAAAACACCTCATTAAAAAAGTGATGAGCGATGATTGTGCAATAGCTAATAGTCGCGCATATCACATTTTGATTCAAAGCTTGTTTTTTTAGTATCTCTGAAGTTTCATCGACAAGAAATGATATTACATGTATTGATTATGTAAGAATATCAATTTGGTACACCTCAGATGTGTGTATCAGCGTTATATATTCCGATATTTCACATATATAGCGAACGCCATTTTGGAAAACTGCTGATCATTTCCCACGCTGGCATGAATGAATGCGTAGTAAAACTGACGTAATTTATAGTAGAAATATCCTAATTAGAAAGTCTGTGTAACTGACTGGCTGGCAGTGCCTGGGAGAGGTCAATAGGGATAAAGTTGCCAATACCGTCACAGGATAATTGGACTTAATAAGATATTTTGTATGGGAAAGCACGGGGAGTGTAATTATTGACTGACACATTGCAATGGCATAACAGAGGGCCAACCAACGTAATGATTACACTCAAATCGTAATGGCTGGCATCTCTTGGGTTTCCACCGAGACAGGTAAAAACAAGAAAAACAGTGGGGCGCAGTGGTCATGGGGTAAGGCGTCGGATTTTTGTTCGAGGGGACCGGGGTTCAAAAGCACCTGCTGCCGTTTCAAAACTTGGGCAATTTCGTTCACCCCACTTTGCCTGTGTCTTTCGGAAAAGACACTAAAAGCTGTTGGTCCCTTCTATCTAGTCTCTATGCCAGGGGAAGTACAAAATCCCACACAGGGGGTAAATGTGTAACCTGCCATGGACTCCATCTCTCATGAGCCACTGCCAGAAGCGACCATGGCACGGCTCAATCAATTCTGCTAACTACATCACAAGAGGATACGATTGAATTAATGAAGGAAGAAACAAGAAAAACTAAGTGTACCTGTCTCGTTCTTGCAGGTCCGCATTGTACTGCTCCCGGAGCTGTGCGGAGCGCCGCTCCAGACAGTTCTCTAGCGTTGTGCACTGTTGCTCCATCAGTTGCTGCATTTCACTCAACTTCCGCTCCAGCTCTCGGAGCTGCTGTTGACTCTGCCGCTCCAGGCTAAAGCACAGACGCCACACTCAATCACCAAGATCATATCGGGGCTTTTTTAATTTTGTCTAAAGTGCACCGTTATTTTATCATATTTTGTCATGTTTTATATATTATTCCATGCTAATTGTTTTACATATGAATACTGACTTTGCTGGTCAACAAGCAATGTAAACATTCGGAGCAGAACATTCAAATTAAAGAGATGATGGTCAAACTATATTACACAAAACTGTGGTTCATTAAAACCCATTTGGGTGATCGAGATGCTAGAGTAGATATAGTGTGCACTATATAACACAGTTTTACTATAAAATTTATCAGAATTTGTACATTAAAATGCAACCCGCATAATTACATAAGCTCCTACAAATTTATAGTTTTGTAAATTCTTTTCATTTTTCATCACCGAACTAAGTAAAAGTCTCGCCAAAAACAATTCATGAACAATACTCGTGTTTCAACAACTAACACTATTGACGGCATCTTTTGCACTGCAAAAACCAGATTAATGAAATGATGCAAGCCAACAGGTGGCAGCACTACTCACTGGTTATATTTCTCCTCAAGCTGTGCTGCCAACGCCTGCTCCTTCTCGAGCGTCGTCACTTGAGATAATAACTCGTCGTTCCTGTCTGTCAGTTGCAACAACACAGCCTTCTTTCTACAGACATCGGGATAAATCAAATATACATCATGAGGAACACTGCAACACACTGCAAAATTTGGTGAGGACACATCTCAACGGAGATTTAATGTTGGAGATATTGGGCATTTATACATTCACATGTGGTCAAAAGAATACCGGAGCACGATAAAGTCTGCTGATATCTATAGGTGGAACTTCTGATTTTCTTTTGTCGCTGAATCTTGACACAGGTGGAGAGGAAATTACCATCTTAGTAAGACTGGGGATCGGTGATAAAAAATGGGGGTGTACACTAATTAGGGCATGTATGCTTATTAGGGCATGTGTGCTTATTAGGGCATGTGTGCTTATTAGGGCATGTGTGCTTATTAGGGCATGTGTGCTTATTAGGGCATGTATGCTTATTAGGGCATATATGCTTATTAGGGCATGTATGGTATGTGTGTATCATGCTAATTTACCATGACTTTCATCACTAGTCACAACATCATCACTAATGTCATCATCATCATCCTCATATTAAGTACAGTTGTTGTTATTTTATGTGGTTATGCCTCCTGATCTCACCTCACTGTCTATTGGTCAGTATTAGCAAAGACCTTGCAATGTATTCAGTATTATTTAATTTGGTAGTATATTGGGATTCGTAACTTCTGTATGATTTTTAAACATCTACCAATAATATTTAGTGACAGTAGCTGTGTAGTGTTTAGTAAATCTACTTTGTAGGGGGAGTAAACATAAGTTTACACATCCTTTTCCAACACACGATTACTTATAACTACTACTATGTTTTAGCATAATATTGTATATTTATTTGACATTTTGGGGTAACAACATAATGTCACAGTATACAGTATTCTTGTCTGATGATGTCATGCGATGTAGGAAATAAAATATTTTTTGACCGATTGATTAATTGATTATCATCACTTACTTGTGTTGTTGTTCCCCGAGTTCAGACACGTGTTTCTCAGCCGCATCCTTTGACTCTGTCATCTCCGCAAGCGACTCAATCAGCCGTGCCACGTTCTTCGTCACCCTCGCAGCCTCGCTCTTGCTCTCCTTCAACTGCTGCTCCAGGAGTAACTCATGAGCACGGCTCTCGCTCTTCTGCATTTCCAGCTCGTGTTGAGCACTCTTCAGGTCAAGCTTCAACTCTGCGTTGGCGTCCCGCGATTGTTGCAAGTTTTCCTCTGCATGCATCACCGCTTCGCATTGTTCGGCCTCGGTAGCACGGGCCTTATCAAGTGAGCAGGATATTTTGGCACGATCACGCTCCAGTGCACATTTTTCACGCTCCAGTCGTTCGATTTCGGCATGGATATTGGCAAGTTGAGCGTCGTGGCTTTCCCGGAGAACACGGCACTGCTCTAAGGCAGAGTCACGCTTGCTGTTCGCATCATCTGCACTCTCCTCCATCTCGACCACCGTTGCCTTCAGTCGTTCCACCTCTGCGGTGAAATCACACAGTTCTTCCCTCAACGTTTCTTCCGACTTTGTGTGTGCTGCTCGGTGCATATCCAGTTCGCCGCTCAGCTCCACTAGTCGGCGCTCTAACACAACTACTGTCTGTTCCGCCTCAACCAGCTCTTGGTGTTTCTCATCGACACTTCGCTTCAATGCCACAACTTCCATCTTTGTCGCATCACGCTGCTTCAAAAGGTCAGAGTTCAACGTCTCAATCTCGACCTGAAACTCTGATTTCTCGACCTTCAACCACTCGATCTCAGCTCGGTGCTGCGCCGAATCAACGCCCAGCGTCTGTATATCCTCCTGGGCACGCTCCAGTGCTTCTCTCGTCTCTACCAGATGGCGTTCTGATGCAATTACACGCACCTCGATGGCTTCACATTCCAATGTCTTAGCATTGGTCGCATCTCGTAGTGACGCTACCTGTTGACAAGATTCGTCGAGCTGATCAGTGAGCTTCTTCGACTCCACCTGGTGAGCATCAACAGCAACTCTAAGTTCGTCCTGTGCCTCCGACAGACGTGACTGTAGATCCTGCTTTGACTGCTCGAGGGATTTAAGGATGGCGCGTCGCCGTTTGTTCTCTTCCCTGATATTCCCTAGTTCTTCCTGAGCTTCCCTGAGCTCTCGACTCACCACCTCTCCCATCACATCCATCTCCTGCAGACGTTGAGTCTTCCCCAGACTTCCCTCCTACAACAATGACAAATCCCTTCTGTAAACACTTTATTCAAATCTTTAATATCGACGTGAATAGTGTGCTACTCAAGATGGCTGTGTCTATTTTTTTTAAACTTAAAAATTTGTAACTCAGTTTATGGCAGCAAACATGTCCGACAGAAGGGTCACCCTGGGGGGGTTACTCATGAATGGAATATATAATACGAACATTATTATGTGCTAAATACTGAATAGGCCTACTAAGTTTGTTGAATCTCAATCAAGAGTGGCAGAGTAACATTATAATCTTAAATTCAACATGTTTTAGTATTAAGTGCGTGACCAACCATGGCCAACTTTGTACCATACTCATGGAAAAGTTCAGTTATGAATTTGCATGTCTTTCAAGAATACCTGAGACACAGAGAGTAACCAAGACACATTCAAACCTTCATAAACAAATGCCACAGATACATCCTCAAAACTGGCAAGACAAGGTCACAATAAGATAAGGCATACTGTATTCGACCTATTAAGCGTACATGCCTTAATTAACGTAGCCCCCTTTTTTAATCAGCAGGATCCATAATTATTGTAATTTGACTAGTGTGGAACAACTGAAAAGTGTTGCCATCTGGTGTTAAACAGATGGCGCCACTTTTCAGTTGTTCCACACTAGTCACCAAATGACACCACTATTGCTAAGGTAGCTGGGGTGTATAAGTATGAGTGTCACTGATAACTTTACGGTAGATTTTTTTTAACATAAACGTATTACGTCTGCTACACCAAGGTGAATGAATTAAGCAAAAGTTGAGTGACAGCGGCAGACAGCCTAAAGTGGAAGTACATTTTTGACACAAAGCCTTCACCAATTGTAATTACAAACCATGTAAAGTCGCCTACATGTAAGACACGTTCATATGCCAAATTGCAGCATCGTAAGAGTTGTAGTTTTTCTAAAAAAATTAATTAGGTAATGTTTCCCGATTGTTAGTGATAACAGAAATGTCGATAGATATGCGTATCATGGTTTGAAATGTGACGATTTTCACTGGCGTTTTATATATTGCTGACAAAATATAATGGCTATTTGTAATATTGTCCCCTTAATTTGCCGCTACAATGGGTCTTGAATCTGTATTTGTAACGTGTTGTCATCTACAACATCAAGTTACGCCAGACATTTGACAAACACGTGGCAGGGCGTGTTTACGATCATTTTGATTGGTCCATTATCCAGCGGGGTCACCAAGTCGGTGTCACAGGCCATTTGCGTCATAGGTTCAAAGCCACAATAAACTGTGTTAGTGTTAATATTTGCTAATTTAAGGACATGATTTAGTTAGGTAGATATAACACTGATGTGTACTGGAATCACAGTAACCAGACGATATGTTCCGCTTTCACGGCGAATGAATATAGCTGGTTCGAACATCGTAGCACTCGCAGTCATTACTAGAAATCAGGGGGATTTCCAAAAGGACAGTGTTTTTTAAAGGATGGACTAGCAAAATATGACGTGCCGGGTGATTATCTGTGGTGTCAACGTTCAGTTCAATATTTCCTAGCATATTATGAAGAAAATAATTCAAAAATCAACAGATTCACTAGCTGCCCAACTTAAACAGTTGCCTTATTGTCTAGAGAAACAAATTCCTTGACACCTTTCCACGGCCCAATTTTGATACACTTATTAGGTGGAATACGGTAATATAACATCAGGTAAGAGATTGAAAAAGGAAATAGATACTAATTTTTACTTGATAGGGCATACCCTCAGAAAAGAAAACACAAAAGTTATCACCAGACCTTGGAATGAAACTCACTAGGGAAGAGAAAACCATTCCCCCTCCTATGCCCCTCTGCAGAAGAAGTGACTACTGTTTACTAGAGAAAATAAGACAGTATATTCTGCTAAACTTTCTTCATATGAGTATGGGTCATATCATATGAGGTGTCATTTCATATGAGAATGGGTCATCTCATATGAGAAGGGGTCATCTCATTACAACTGTTCCTTTCATATTCTCTAAAGAACTGAATGTTACCTGCTCTTTCTCTCTCTGCCACTTGTGATACAGAAAAAAGTTAACAAACATCACAGAACACATGAAAGTGTTCGTTACACACTAATACAAGCAATTAATACACTGCTAAGTCTTAGTCACACCTTCTCCTTGTCGAGAGACAGTTTCAGATCGGCGTTCGCATCTCGTAGGGAATCACATTCCAACTTCACCTGTGTGCACCGTTCTTCCACGGCTGCACATTTCTCCACTAGGAGGCGCTCTCGTTCATGTCTCATCTGCTCAAACGAACCTGTTGAGTGAAACGACATCGTAATTACAATGTTTAGTTTACACATTGGATGTAGAGGTAAACGTAAAACTGCAAAGGCTGGCTTAACGAGCAATTAATTGTCTAATTGGTCAACTGACACATGATATCGCGGTGCAAGAATTGGTTGTATAAACACCAAGACCAAATAGCGAGGTTAATTTGTGGCTGCGATCATGTTGGTTGAATTGAGGAAGGTCTCGATTTGGCCGACAATCTGTTGAGTATGAGTCAAGATTTTATAGGAGCTAGATTTGCATCCATTCATTAATTTGTACATTACTCTCTAAATTGCACACCCACTAAATTAAGTACCCACACAATCGTTGTTTTTAAACCACAATTACTTTGCCACACTGGCTTCATCAAAACAAACATTGTTAATATCAGAAAGACATTACTTCATGGATGATAACAAGACACTAACCGATACTGTTCTCCAATATCTCGTACTGCTGCGATATCGACCGGATGTTTGAATTGAGGACGTCGTCATTCCTGACAGACAAAAGCTTCAGAGTTAGTGTCTGGAAACAGCTGCTAGCTACTGCAACAACATTATACAGATTTAATCATACAATAGGTCAAGCACTTTACTATGTAGGTTTACTTTTGTTGATTGTCAGTGGTTCTCTGGTCTCGAGTTACGTTGCTATTTGATCAAATTTAGGGAAACTCTACATTGCTATGCATCAACAGCGTCAACTAGAACAAAGGCTCTCAAACAGGGATGGGGGGGGGGGCATAATGTGTTTCCAGAGGATCCTAGGCAAACACGCACAACTATTTTAGAATTCCACCAGGGGGCATTGAGCTGAAAAACTTTGGGAACCCCTGAACCAAACAAAGTTGAAACAAACACTGGAACTAGGGCTTTCTCAGTTGCTCCAACAACTCTGTGGAATTTACCCCTCTTAGTGGTAGGTCAGTAGGAAACATAAGATAACTGGCCATCATCTGAAGACTTGTCTTTTTGACTGTGCTTAATGATAGCTCCCTAGTGAATTCATCTATCTGTTAATGACTTTAATATTGTATAACGGATTCAAGACTGCCTAACCGTTTCACTTTTTATGTGTCCCTGAGCTTGCTTTCTGGGGATGTATGCAGGGTAAAAGTTGTCTAACTATAATAATAATTAGAAAACCTTGATATTATATCGACTGCGACAACTTACACCTGCAGACAGTTAATCTGACTGACGAGAACGGTGACGTCTTTCTCCATCGCCCGTAGGGCCACCTTGGCTTGCGTCTCATAGTCTGTTGCCACAAACACCTCGCCCTTCAGATCCCTGGAGACAAAACTACTTCATCAAGGATCCTTCCTTTCTAGACACTTCATGAAAACAAGATGTAAAAAACGTAATTTTAATTCAGACCCCCTCCCTGCTGCATGTATGTGTGTACTTGAAACTTCAAATTACATGAATCTATCACAACTGGTAATAATGTTCTCGCCCATAAAAGCATTGGAATATCATCCACCACCCTATCTTGGACACAAGCTACTGGAGCCATCAAGTGTCCATAAATATAATTTTTATTTTACAAAAAAATTACCAGATAACAAGTGTCATCAGTTTCATGTTGACATTTGTTAATTACATAATACTACTTTCATTTTCAAGTATCATAGACAAGGGAATGATATGGCATTATAACTATTTTTACTTCAATGTTACTCCTTTCAAAATGTTCTCTTATAAGCTATTTATATCTAATGTAAATTTGTTCGATTTGTTTGAATAAACGCTTTTGATTGATTGATAAGTGGAAAAGACAGTGAATACTTCATGTAATTTAAATATAGGCATGTTCCTTATATGGAATTACACCATTAACTAAATTCGTTTGACATGTAACAAAATAGTCCAAAGACACCAAGTCATATTTGACTGGTACAGTTACTGTCTGGTTCACAAGTATGTACTGAAGCACATAGTAGAGCGAAGAGGTATCATCTGGTCTAAGCATCTCAACGTCTTCATACCTGATAGAGTTGTCATCGTCAAACTTCTGAAGTCTGAGTTCTTTGATGATGTCCTTGAGCGCGGTTATGTCAGCCATCAGAGAGCCCCTGAAAGCCAATCAGAGGTGACAGACGAGAACTTGCGATAAAACAAAGAATTTAATTTATACGGCGCCACTCCAACAGTCATTACACAGAGCATGCTACACTTTGCCCCCCCCCACAGACCTGTTCTTGTACCATTTCAACTTCTACTCAAACATCTAACTGTTTGTTCTTACAATCACATCACTGAAATCCCATCACTGTGTATTATTCACAGAGGCAATGTGAAATGAACAAAATTTCCTAAGTTTCAAAATGGCAGTAGACGGACTTGAAACCAGTTCCTCTCAATCGACTGGCTGTCATGTTAGCAACCAAATTATGGTCTTAACGGCAGTCTCCCAGACAAACATGATCCCATACCTATATAATGAACATTAATGTTTATGGATTTATGCATGCTGTATACATTTGTAGTATGCTGTGTTCCTTAATTTACGTTACATGTCTTGTTAAAAAACAATTCCTGTCGAGTAAACAATTCCTGACAGTCGGACGTTCTAACGACTGAGCCACCACGCCCCATGAAAGACTGAAGATGACGAGAAATGCACAACACATTCAGCATATCATGGTGTTTGTTATCATTAGTTTCTGGCCATTGTCATTGCTCAGAATCACAACTTAAATGATTTGGAGTGAAAAAGGTTGTAAACATCCTGCAAACATGGCTGCCAGTAGAATACGTCAGCTAAATTGCCGATCGGATCATATGTTCGAGTGGGAATAGAGCAGTGCAGCAGTACAACTAGTCAGCCTCATCCCTTTACAAAGCGGACTACAAGGAAGAGTTTGATAGATCACAAGATGATATTGAGCACTGACTTCCAAGTACAACTTACTTGCACTCGTCCAGTGAAGCATGACAGTCACCGGTGACTGACTCCAATCCGCTCAGCTGTTCCTCAGCTGCATTCAGTTGCTGAGCAAGTCGCTCATACACCACAGTTAATCGCTGCTCCCCCTCCGCAATCACACGTCGCATCGCCTCTTGCAAGCACTGTGTTGTGGGTGAGAGAACTCAATTAGTCTGTAGATACAGTACTATATTATATATACAGAAAATACAAATTCATCATGCACAAAATATAAAGAAATCACCAGATTCGATCAAAATTGTTTTTATTAGTTTGTCCGATGATTTCATCAAAACTAAATAACACATTTGCACAAACAAGCTAAGGTGTCGTAATCAATAGTATATATATTAGATTTTTTCGTGAAACAAGCAAAAATTTTGCATTGAGGAGGAACCTGTAATGTACAAATATTTAGTGTATGTAAATGATAAATAAACCACTGCCCTATAACGTCAAGTGAAGGCGGAAATTGGGTTGTTTATCATTTTAACCTGCTGCTGCCAAGTGCGAAGAGATAGAGTTATCACAGGTTTGTAATTAAATGGTCACTGTTTTTAAGTATTTGGCACAGAAGATGATAATATGATATAAAACAAACACGAAACCCAGGATTATGTTTTGAATGAAGACATTTGATGAAGCATACATATATTCCACACAGACTATGTGCCACTGCATGGGCAATGTCAGGTTATGGGTATATGACTGCAAAATAACCCTAGAGAAATGTCTTATGCACATATTCCTATCACCAGGATTTTTTTAATAAAAAATATGGTTTAGTTTACAATACTGTGAACACAAACACACACATGCACAAGTCTATAGAGAAACCAGTGGTGATACGAGGATGCTTAGACTGTCTTGAGAGCACACTGGCCAAGAAACGTTACCTTGTGTTTATCTTCTCCCTCGGCCAACTGTTTCATAAGCTCCTCTTTCTCCTTCACCAGTTTGTCTCTCATTTCTGAACAAACCAGACGGTACACATCGATCAAATAAGGCTCAATTAATATAATAAATAATAACACAGGTGACTCTCACTATAAGGAACAGTGGACTCTCACTATAAGGAACAGTGGACTCTCGCTATAAGGAACAGTGGACTGTCACTATAAGGAACATATTGGAACTTGTTCAAATTGTTCCATAGATCTGATGTTCGTCAGTAGCCATGGGTACATAAAACAGTGCAGGACAGAAACTTATTCCTTTTAGGCAACGTTAAAGCTCAAGTGAAGTTAAGTGGGAGTGGGGCGGTCTGTCTACTTTAAGGGGGTGGGTGGCTCTGTCTGCCTCCCTTAAGGGTAGCAGGGCGGTCTGCCTCCTATAAGGGTAGTGGGGCGGTCTGTCTACTGTAAGGGGGTGGGTGGGGAAGGTCTGCCTCCCATAAGGGTAGTGGGGCGGTCTGTCTACTGTAAGGGGGTGGGTGGGGAAGGTCTGCCTCCCATAAGGGTAGTGGGGCGGTCTGCCTCCCATAAGGGGAGTAGGGTGGTCTGTCTACCGTAAGGGGGTGGGTGGGGAAGGTCTGCCTCATATAAGGGGAGTGGGGTGGTCTGCCTCCCATAAGGGGAGTGGGGCGGTCTGTCTACTGTAAGGGGGTGGGTGGGGAAGGTCTGCCTCCCATAAGGGGAGTGGGGCGGTCTGTCTACTGTAAGGGGGTGGGTGGGGAAGGTCTGCCTCCCATAAGGGTAGTGGGGCGGTCTGCCTCCCATAAGGGGAGTAGGGTGGTCTGTCTACCGTAAGGGGGTGGGTGGGGAAGGTCTGCCTCATATAAGGGGAGTGGGGTGGTCTGCCTCCCATAAGGGGAGTGGGGCGGTCTGTCTACTGTAAGGGGGTGGGTGGGGAAGGTCTGCCTCCCATAAGGGGAGTGGGGTGGTCTGCCTCCCATAAGGGTAGAGGGGCAGTCTGCCTCCTATAAAGGGAGTGGGGTGGTCTGCCTCCTATAAAGGGAGTGGGGTGGTCTGCCTCCTATAAGGGGAGTGGGGTGGTCTGCCTCCCATAAGGGTAGCGGGGCGATCTGCCTCCTTTAAGGGGAGTGGGGTGGTGTACCTCCCATAAATGGAGTGTGGTGGTCTGCCTCCCATAAGGGGAGTGGGGTGGTGTGCCTCCCATAAGTGGAGTGGGGTGATCTGCCTCCCATAAGGGGAGTGGGGTGATCTGCCTACAGTAAAGATAAAAACAAACATGTGCAACAACTCACGTTGTGTCTCCAGCACTTCTGCCTCCAGCCGCTCACATTGTGACTTCAGTTTCGAGTTCTCCTCCTCTGTAACAGAGAACACATGTTTGGCTATTGAAATATATTGGCATATTTAGGTCAAAACTGGCAGACAAGCAATACATTCTGCATAAAATTACAACGAAACTACCAACTACTTAATTTTTGCAGCTTAAACAAGTATTGAAACTTCATATGTCTTCAGTTTCTTGATTGTACTGCCATAATTATAATAAATAATATGACTTAAGACGAATTGATGTACTGAATTAAGCAGATTTTTTTGGTCGAAAAGGCATTGCTATCGGGAGGTATTAATGGCTTATGAGGAGGTTTTAATTCAGAGACAGAAGATGAAATCAGGAGGCTTGGTAACCCTGCTCACCTAGTTCTCCCTTGGTTGCATCCAACTGCCCGAGACTAGCCTGTGCCCGCTTCAGTTTCCCCTGACTGGCGTCCAACTGTTTCTTGAGCTCTCCAATTTCCTGTTCCTTCTTCCTCAGCTCCCTTCGCAGAGCCGTCATCTCCTCACTCAGGTGATGTTGACGTCCCTCGTGGGACAGATGGCGTTGTCGACACACCAGGTTGTCACATGACGACACCTGGATAGAATATTAAAGGGAATGCCGGCAATTCTCTTTGGTTGACTAATACGGGCCTAGTTGGGGGTTTCGTATAATTAAAATGTCCAAATTCTCTAAAAAAATTTATTTCAAAGTACAGTTGCACATTGCTTTATCGTCACCCTGGGACAGTCTGAAATTATTTACATAACAGCAAAGTACAGGACATTTAGTCCCGCTACGGTTACCTCAATATTCAGGTCACTTTGGCCCAGTCACAATGGTGACCTCAACAGTATGGTTCCACCATACATCTAAATTAACATGTTACACTTTATGTTTTAATCTTTATTGCTGTAGCATATTTACCATCAGAAATTGTGTATAACAAACATGTTTATATGCCAATAAACCATCCAGTGAAAAACATTATATTTCACCTTGCATTGTGATTTATTATTTTAATGCAGTGAGAGGCATATCGTAAAAATAACAGTTGAATACATCAACAAATTGTTTATTAAAAAACATTTAGAGATGAAATATCACGTCAGTAAGACATTTGTCAAATGGAGAACACAGATTTAAATCATGTGTAAACAAGTCATTTAACTTCCAAGTCAATAAATGTAAATAACATCAAGTGAACTGTCATCTGTCAAACTACCCACCTTGTTCCAGCCAGACTTGCCTGGGGTGCTGTGTCTCACCCCCTTAAGGGGCGTCCCGGACCCCGTGCTGATACAACTCATGTCACACATTGACAACTGGTCCAGTCCTGTCAGATGCCAAAATTAACTGTTCAGACAATGCAACATAAGTACTATATTTGAAACCACGTAGCAAATCCGTTTTTTGCACATATAATTTTTTAAAGAATTAAAATGCATATTTTTACACAGTAAATTTTTTAAAAGATAGCTCAAGTAACTTTGCAACTTAGGTGAGATGGCAGCAAGTTCACTCAATATTGATAAAGGCCAATCGACCATAGTATATAAACACTTCATTCAATCTTTTTCCATACTTGTGCAGATATTTACTAAACTAAAGCTGCAAAAATTTTAAACTAAGATAATTTTTTTCAATGACAATTGTACCGAGAATTACAATTTATGAAAAAAAATTAACTATACATTTTTTACTTTAAGTCTATTTTACGTAAGAACTTGTGAAATTGTCATTCGAGAATACAAAATCATACAAACTTGTAGATTATAAAAGAGGTCCTGTAAGCTTTCTGCCACTCGAATGTCTTACCTTTAGGGACTTTGAACCTGTCTTCCTTGGGTACGGCGACATTGGGGATCTTCTCAAGAGCCTTCGGATCGTAGGCTCCGACAGGGGGAGCACAACCTGCAAATTGGTAAATAAGAAGGGGCAGTGAAAATTTTGAAAATACTAATGCATGGTCTAAAAATATTGATGTTTAACACTATATGAAATTGGTACCACAGGGGAAGGGGGGAATAAGGGGGAAGGGGTGAGGAGCAGGGACCCGTCTTGAAGACGGGCAAACATCTGAGTGGTCTGACCAAGATGGGAAAATAAAATACGGGTTTTTCTTTTTACAAGATGAGATTTTTTCATAATATCTTTTTGGAACTGAGTCTTAGCGCACACGGTCGGGATTTGAGATAATGTTATTGACAACAGAATAGCGAATACCGCCGATCTATAAGAGTATATTGTTAAAATTGGCATCGTTGGCACATAACAAGAATGCGGCCAGTGTTGGGAGTGCCAATCTCTTTTATTTTAATTGTGTACGTCATCATTGGTCGGGAAACGCAGTTCTATGGGCTTTCCCAATGTCTATTTATTTGCGCTATCATTGGTGGAAACAATCCCGTGACCCGGATGTTGTGGAGGGAGTTCAAAATGGTCAACGTTCACGACAATCTGTGCTTTTTCTGGAAACGCAAACAAGACCAGCATTCCGGTGACTGTCCATGAACAGCCCGAGGCAGTGGTGCCTTCAAGATCTTTTGTTATGGTGGCGGATATCCACAATGTTGATGTGCCTGGGCAGCCTGGCCCTACTAACCGAGACGCTACTGTATTGTCACCCACCGCTGGCAATCTTTGCAGTGCCGAGTGGCATGTGCGTGATTCAGGTTCGGGCTTTAATTCACAGATAAAATCAGCATGTATTATCAGGAGCCGTTTCCTGGTTGCTAAAAAAACTCAAACGGCGGGCAAACTACGAATGATTAGGCTGTGCTAAGTCTAGTAAATTCATGTTTTTTTTTTGCAATAGTACAATAGGTAATACTGGATCTGGATTATTGATTATTTTTATTAAAGAGGTAATATTTTATGTCACAATGTATTATTTTCAAAAGCAATTGCATTATTAACTGCTATATATTCTATCTTGATATGTTGTATTGTTTTACTTTTAGTGTCAAACATTTGATTTTGAGTGTGATTGCAATCATATTTGTTTAGACATAATCTACTGTGATCCCCTCAACCAAAAGTTTGACACTCTACCACATAACCACTGCGTGCTCACCATGCTTCTGTTTTAAAGTTTAATTAGGCAACCTTGTTCACCCTAAAAGGGACCAACGGTTTTTACTGTCTCTTCTGAAAGGCAGTGGGGCAAACGCAATTACCCAAGCTTCGAAATGGCGGAGGTGAAATTTTATTTTTGCGTTAGCCTAAGATTTGGCTGTTTGGAGTGAAATCACTTGAGACCACCATCTCAATCGACAGGCGGGTGCCCTAACCATTAGACTCCCTCATTGTCATTGATCATATAGCCAATAGTGGCTTCTTACGACTTTAACCTAAGTCCTAGGAGAGAGCAAAATATCCCTTCAGAGCCAGAGGATGGTGCACAGTAACTACTAAAACAAAAAGGAAGAAGAGCATCATAATTTTCTGAGTTAATTTATTTTTGTTATTTCATATATTGTTTAATACAATTAATTAAACTAAAGAAAACATAAAAACTACGTTTGGTTCTGATGAAAAGCTTGCCATCGCGACATTAGAATAGGCTACACTTTGTGTTTTGTGTGAGATATGATCATATCTGAACAAGGCAAAAAAAATTGCCACTGCCTTAGCTTGGGAACTGGGCGCCTCGGCCGAAGTTCGGGGCACCTGAATTTTTCAAATTACATACAAAATCTAAATAACAAATAAGCGGTGTTGCGTATTCTATTTAGAAACTCACTCGTATTCTCGTTGAAACGCTTTAACTTCGCCCTTGTAAATGACATCGTTTGTTTTAACGCGTAAACAGGGATCTTATCAATTCCCTACAGCAAACCCATTCAAACAAAACCGCCACAATTTAAATCGCTTGATTGATTGATGGTTGTTTGTCTCGCGCTGCGCCGCAAATTCTCGCGAGATTACCACGGACGTACGACTTATAAACAGATTTGCGTTGTATTTTGTTGTAACAACAAGCATTTGTTTACGTATCTCTTGTATTTTGGACGGTTTTACAATTACCAACCATGCCGGAAAGTATGTGTTAACCGAGTGATAGCTTTGCAATGTAACATATCTGCTCAATTACCCCTATTATGCAATGTTATTACATTATCGCTCGCTTTTTGTAGCGGTAGTTGCGATCACGGGCAACTGAATCAACTTGGGCCATTATAACTAATATATACTAAAGGGTATGCAACATGGAATGACACCACTCGCCTTTCAACATCCGTATCTGAGCTTTGCAATGCATAATCCGATTACTACTATCATACACACATGTCCAAATGAATAAGCTTCCACTATACCTACTTTTGATTACACATATGTCTGTATTTCTTAACGAAAAGATATATTTTAACGACTGCGCGCAGAAAAGTACATACGACGAAATGTCATCACGTGACAACGCAGACACACTTTGTTACGGAAATAGTCGATGCAACAAAAAGCTAACGGCGTCTCTGTCTGACAGCTTCTATGTGCGGTTATATATGAATTACCAAAAGGTTATGTCTTCCGACGTCTTCATTGATAGATAAAAAATATAACCGCACGTAGAAGCTGTCAGACAGAGACGCTGCTGTCTCTTTGTTGGGTCGACTATTTCCGTAACGTGTGTTGCACCTCACTTTTGTCTGCGTTCTCATGTGATGACATTTCGTCGTATGTACTTTTCTGCGCACAGTCGTTAAAATATATATTTTCGTTAAGAAATACAGACATGTGTAATCAAAAGTAGGTATAGTGAAAGTTTATTCATTTGGACATGTGTGTATGATCATAGTAATCGGATTATGCATTGCAAAGCTCAGATACGGATGTTGAAAGGCGAGTGGTGTCATTCCATGTTGCATACCCTTTAGTATATATTAGTTATAAAGGCCCAAGTTGATTCAGTTGCCCGTGGTTGCGATAGCCTCGATTATCCAGGCTCCGTGATGTGGCGCCACCGTTTGTCGCACACATCATCACCTGGATACACTTACACTTACAAATAATGAGCATTTGCAAGGCTAGAGTCGAGATAAGCCTTTTATAGTTTGCCCATATCTTAAAGGAACAAGCAACCCAACAGTAAACATTCCCTAAAATCATTCAATGATGTCTACTCTAACATGTCCCATCATTCAATTAATTTCTTAGATCACTTAATAATTATTTAGGCCAGTTTACTTCAGGTATTGAGCCTGTATAGGTGCCAACATTTTGGGCATTTACCCTGCGGGTGCATGACGTCAGACATCCACTACCGCTAGTGCCACAGGCAGTGAAGTGAACAAAAGCTTACGCGACCGCTGTTCACGCGCTGCTACAAAACTGTCCTGGGTCTGTTGTCGGTGCACAAATTCTGTTGGAACAGCTTCTTTTAGCAATCTCCGTTCAGGAAAGCCCAGTAGCACATGTTCCACGTCCTTTTTAAAACACTGCTCTGTGAATTGGTCTTCACAAACCACTTTGCAGTGAAAATTGAATTTGTCAACGATATGGCCAGTCCTGATATTGTGCAGCCATTTAATGGCCTGGTCGTGCTTCACATGAAATTTTGTTGCATTCGGTATTTGAAAAAACCTTTTCCCGCACCTTCTCCAGCTTTGTTTAGACATCCGTATGCCTGGCATTCAGACATACTGGTATTTAGTATACGGTGTCGATCGCTTTCTTATTAACTTTTTGGTATCCTGTCACCCGCTGTTGACACGTTGTTATGCCTGGGGTAGTGGATAGCCTACGTCATACTAGCGCCGTCTATCGCGTTACTTCTCGTGAATTTAGCTACAATGGCAGCGCACAGTATCGACCCAAATGTAGGTTTCAAAATGAGTTTTAAGCTATAAAAGGTTTTTTAAAATTACAAGAAAGCAAAGGAAACGAGAATATACCCTCTTGAATTATTTGAGGGAATCCAAGAGGGTTTTTAACTGTTGGGTTGCTTGTTCCTTTAACCCAGTTTTTATCTATTCTGTTTTTTTAATGTTAGTAGAGGGTGCAGATTTAATATCGTTGAACAAGGAATTCCTTACATCCACCACCCTTTGACTGAAAAATCGGTCTCTGCATAGCTTCATACATTGTTGTTTGTTTAATTTTTTTCTGATGTTATTTAGATTAATGTTAAAAAACTGATCTGGGTCTATGTTCTCTTTCCCAGTTAACAACTTAAAAGTTTAAATTAAATCTCGTAATCTCCGTTCTTCAAGTCTAGAAAGTTTTAGTTGTGTTAATCTTTCCTCGTATGTAAATTCCTTTAATCCTATTACCAGTTTTGTTGCCCTGTGTTGTACTTTCTCAAACATTAAAATATCTTTGCATAATAAGGTGACCATACCTGTACGAAATATTCTAGATGTGGTCTAATATATGTATTATAAACAATGTTGAACGTTTCTCTGTCAAAGTGAACGAATGCTCTCATTACAGCACGTAAAACCACCATAGCTTGTTGGGTTGCTGCAACAACTTGTTTCTCCTATTTCAAATTATTTGAAATCCAAACACCTAGATCCTTCTCTTGAACTGTTTCTGCTAAAACGATATTATTATTTTCAGTTGTCATGGTGTATTCAAATTTTGGATTGTCTGCCTATGTGCATCCTTTTATATTTACTAGTGTTGAACGTTAGGCACCATCTATTATTCCACTCACGTAAGTTATCTAAATCAGCTTGTAAGATTTCACAATCAGATTTGTTTTTTAATGTTCTGAATATTTTGGTGTTATCGGCAAACATTTTTACATTACTATTTACTGTCTCTGGTATATTATTTACATAACTTAAAAAGAGAATAGGTCCCAATACTGATCTTTGCGGAACACCACTAATGACATCAAACCATTCAGAATATTCACTTCTTTCCATAATTCGCATTTTTCTATCTGACAGAAAATCAGCTATCCATTCTAAAGCTTTACCTCATATTCCATAGGCATATAGTTTCTGCAACAACCTCTTTTTTGGGACTTTGTCAAATGCTTTTTGAAAATCCAGCAAAATAACATCAACACTATCTCCCTGATTCACATCTTCTGTCCAACTTTCAATAGTTTCTAACAAATTTGTTAGGCAAGAACGACCCTTTGTAAAACCATGTTGGTCTGGGTTATTTAAATTGTTTTTTAATAAATGTTTTAACATTGCATTCTTCACACAAGATTCAATCACTACTGGCTAGACAAGTTAAACTCACTGTTCTATAATTACCAACCATAGACCGGGATCCCTTCTTATAAATTGGAGAAATGTTTGCCAATTTCCAATCTAATGGTACTACACCACTAGACAATGATTCAGTGAATATTAGAAACAACGGTTTAGCTAAAGTTTCACACAATCCTTCAATATCTTTGGATTTATACCATCTGGACCACAAGCCTTGTCTTCTTTTAACTGCTGTAACTTTATAAATATATCTAGCTCAGTAAATGTGATCTTGTTTAAAACCTTGTTTTCTGGAACTCTGTTTTCAAATTCCGGTAAAGTATTATCACCGTCATCTTCCATTGTAAATACTGATTCAAAGAACTTCCCTAGAACATCAACTATTTCCTGGTCATTTGTTGTGGTTTCACCGTCCTCCTTTCTTAAATGTGGTAAACCGGTTTTACCTTTTGCTTACTTCTTACATAGCTATAGAAAAGCTTTGGTTTGTCTTTCATTCTCTTCAAAAGCTTCTTTTCGTACTCCCTGTGTGCTTTTTCCAGATACTATTGTTTTTATCCAAACCATACTTGTGACAGAAATTATGTATGCATCCACATTCAGGATGCCTACATAATTATATTAATTAGGCTCATCCGGGGATTTGGCTTAACTCATCGAATAAGGGTGAATTTTTATCAGTTTATGCGATGCAGTTGTAATCAGCTTTAAACTTTTTAACAAGATTGCCATCCAAAACCACAAGTTCCAGATGGCAAGTGGACAAGGAATCCATTGGCTTATCAAGAGTCCAACAGTTTTATCTTCTATGTATACTGGTCGGTGGTGTTTTTGCCTGTAATTAATATAATGTGCTGTTTTCATAAAAATTCTGAAAACACTTTTGCGCATAGCATCAATATTCAAAACAATTACCAGTTATTTCATCTATTGAGTGCAAACAAGTTGTTCGAAAAGTTGGTTTGAGTGAACTCAACAAGTGATACGTTTCTCAAAGCGCCTGAATTTGCCTTAAAAGAAAGAGCGTCTTCGAAAAAGCCTCACTGTACAATAATATCATTATGTAATGCATTAAATGTATAAAATTACGAGGCCGTTAGATTACTTTCCTGTTGTGATTATTACAAACAGTTGCGGACATTCAGTTAGTTAGTTCAGTTAATCCTCTTGGCCCCTTCAGGAGCATAGGGCGTCAACCATGTTTCTCCACCTCACTCTCTTCTGGGCTAGAGCTTTGGCCTCTTGCCAGGTGACCCCCACTTTATCAAGATCTTGTAGTGAGGAGCGTCTCCAGTTGATTTTTGGCCTTCAGTTGCGGACATTATCATCCGATAAAGTAAAATATGGCGTATTTACAAAATGCACTGATGTGTCATACCAGTAAGGCCACCTAACGATTAATATCAAAACAGATATATGAAAATATGCCTCAAAAACCTGTTTACGCATAATTTTTCTTCGAAAAAGTTAACTTTGTCAGACGTTTATACTCCCAGTGACTGATATATGATTTTATAGCAGACCAGTGATGTATCTAATGTGAGATCCAGCGAGATCACAAAATGAAGCAAAATCTGGCATAAGACGAAAACTACACCTGTGACTATATAGCCCGCCCTTATCAGCTATCTGACAATTTTATTTTTAAACATTCACACTACTAGTATTATTAACACAATCATTTGACAGTTTGTTCCATTCATTTATCACCCACTGTGTCTATGAGAATGAGTACTTTCTCATGTCCAGCATACACTGTTCCTTAACTAATGCTGCTTTGTGTCCTCTCGTTCTACTGCCTTCTTTAAGTTTGAAGAACACAGGTATAAGAAAGCAAACACAAGTGAATATATATAATTACTTTGTATAACATAATCTAGTTACTACTGTCTATAGTTCTGAACTAACAGAATAAATAATATTTCAATAATTTTTGTATTGATGTTTATTGACTATGTAAGTAATAGTACTCTATTCCTTATAAATTTAGGCATTTGAATCGTATGCGATTCAATATTTTCTAATTGTACATCTTTTAATTACTCAAATGTTATTAAATATATAGCTGTTTAGGGGATACATTATCTAAAAAAAAATTTAACTTGTGTATTCCTTTCAGACATCTCTGTATGTCATTGAAGAAGAAAAAGAAGTCTTGGCTGTTGCAGCCATTACTATGTTTGCTGTTTGAATAAAAAAAAATTTTAATTGAATATTCCTATCAATATCCTCATAACCATTCAACACTTTTATTTGTTCTTCTCCTAGTCTCCTTGTCTCTAGTGTTGTAAAACCACATTCTAATAAGCGGCTTTCATAACTAAGATCTCTCGATTCCAGAATAATTTTAGTTGCTCTTCATTGTATTCTTTCTAGCTTATCTATGTCCACATTGCTCTGAAAGTTTCATGTCAGCACTATGTTACTCGCAGTGTTACTCGTAAGACGTTTTCTTTTGTGGTTCTACCTAATATAGCATCCATATTTTCATATGGATGCCAGTTTCATCCAAGAATAGTCTCGCACTTTCTGCGTGAATTCTGGGAGGTGTACCGGTGATCCTTCAGTTTCCAACCTAACCATGCCATGTATTAGATTGGCCTAAATTATTTACACCTCTAAACAACATTATTACCTCATGTTTATTAACACACAACAAAACTATAATTTATAACATATTCCAAAAAATATGCTGCTTTCAGAACCGAAAGCACCTGAGGTGTTTTCCAACCCTCTTGCTCCTGAACCCATGGAAGATGAGGACGAAGAAGATGATTACAGCGGGTAAGCAACATCCTGTTTCTCAAACTGTGTGCACTGTTATGATGTTACAGATCACAATGCTTCAGTCCAATGTCGCTTTTTTCCAGGTTTTTTCACTGAATTCTACCTTTCACCTGACGTATCCATGTGTACTTACATGTAAAAATGTATGGGAACAAGTATCATACTATAGTATAATATTTGAATATCAACAAACCTGATTCCCAATGGGCTGAATGAATTGAGGAGGGTATTAATTTTAATATGATATTATAGTTCATAATTGAACCTGATTCTAGTGTACGTACCATATTCGACTTATTCAGCGTATGTGCCCTAATTAGCATACACCCCCTTTTTTAATCAGCAGGATCCATAAATAGCATACACCTTCTTTTTTAATCAGCAGGATCCGTAGTTATTGTAATTTGACTAGTGTGGAACAACTGAAAAGTGTCGCTGATGTTAAGCAGTTGGCACCACTTTTCAGCTGTTCTATACTAGTCACCAAAACATACCACTAGTGTTAAAGTTAAACAGTTACTTTATTGTCTAGAGAAACAAATGTTGGAGTATGCTTATAAGAACTGATTCCTTGACAGTTTTCCATGGCCCAATTTTTTCAAGCATACTGTATGCTTGTTAGGTAGAATAGTGACGAATACAGTATTTTAAGATGACACTGTTCATTACAACGTGGTGGACATTTTACTGCTGAATGAGTGCTGTTTGTTAACATTATATTCTACTGCACAATTGTTTACAAGATTTTCTTTTTCAAAATAGTGCCATCCCAATCTGTACAGTTTAACTTTGAAAATGCCATTGAATGTGATTTCAGGGGTCAGCCGCTCACAAATGATGACTTCCGCAAGTTGATGATGACCCCCCACAACTCTCGGTCATCATCAGGAACCACAACAAAACTGTCAGCCAAGTTGTAAGTGATTGCTTTGAAGTAATGCTTTTTATGCTGACGCTGTCACAAGTAAAATGACACTGAAAGGTACTCCACGGAAAAACTGTTCAAGTTATTGTTCATTCACTTGTCAACACAGACATACAGTCAGCTCAATAAACACATTACTTTCTCACATCCAAGCAGTTAATAAGGTCACCTTTAACTTGTTATGACAGCTCTGTTCATTCTCGGATCGATTGCACTGTTAATAGCTAATGTTATCAAGCAACTGTCTATGTAGTATACAGCAGGCCTAGGGTCTATTACATTGCAATGTTATGTATTACTACTACTTAGTTTTCTTTCTATTACTATTACATGCTGAAGCAATGTAATATATTGCTATTACATTTTAAGGTATTACTATTAAATTAAATTTAAATTTAAGCTATTACTATCACATGTTAAACTATTACATTTTTCATCGGAAATATTTTATTTTATTAAACAATTTGACGTATATGTTGTGTTCATTCAGTGACAGAGTACTTCACAACAATAACTTATTCAAGCAATTATCTATGATTTGTTGGACTTTTTGGTTTCTTTCTAACAATATCCAATCTAATATGTGCTGAAAAGTCCAAATTAAAGCTGTGTTCACAGGTTCTCATGTTCACACAGAGTTGGACCAAAAGTTGGATTTTGTTCAAACATTACCCAGCAGGGCAGGGAGCTGTAATGACTGATATCGGTATTAAAGGGAATCAATTTAGTGCTGGAACCCTTATCCAATAACAGATCATCAGTGAATGAATGGCCAGCATATAGGGCTTGTCCCCATAGGCTTGTGTGGAAAAAAGGATAGTTGGCTAGGGGAACTGGCTTCAAAGGACAATTGAATGCTGTGTCAACTGTACATGGCCTCCCAGCTTTAATTGACTCCATGAGATATTGGAGCTAACACAACAGAAGCCAGCATTACAAAGTGCCACATCAAAGATTGCTACTTAAATTAAAAGCCCATGGTATCGGGGATAGCATAACTGACTGGATAGAACAATGGCTGACTGACAGAAGACAACGAGTTGTAGTAGATGGAGAAGTTTCAAATTGGAAATCGGTTTTGAGTGGGGTACCTCAAGGGTCAGTACTAGGACCTATATTATTCTTAATTTATATCAATGACTTGGACGACAGTATAACAAGTAACGTACTGAAATTTGCGGATGACACAAAACTGTTTAGAAAGGTTAATACTGATGGTGATAAACAACATTTACAAAACGATCTAGACAGATTAGTGAAATGGTCTGAGAAATGGCAGATGCTGTTCAATTTTGGGAAATGTAAATGCCTACATACAGGACATGGGAACTTGAATGTAAACTATAAAATGGGAGATACTGTTCTGGGTACTACTGTAAAAGAAAAGGACTTAGGAGTTACAATAAGCGCTGATATGAAAGTTTCAGAGCAGTGTGGTATTGCAGCTTCAAAGGGTAATCAAATTCTTGGATTGATTAGAAGAAACATAACATACAAGGGAAAAAAGTTAATTATACCTCTTTATAAAGCAATAGTTAGACCTCATTTAGAATACTGTATACAAGCATGGAGACCATATCGTAAGAAGGATATAGATACGCTTGAACGCATACAAAGGAGAGCAACTAAAATGATTCCAGAACTTAGAGACCTTAGTTATGAAGAACGCCTGAAAGAATGTGGTTTAACAACTCTAGAGACAAGGAGGTTAAGAGGAGATCAGATTGAAGTTTTTAAGATATTGAATGGGTATGAAATTATTGATAGAAATATGTTTTTCTCACTCAAGAAGGATAGCAGAACTAGAGGACATGAGGTAAAATTAGTAAAGGATCAATGTAGATTGGACATCAGGAAGCACTCGTTCTCACAGAGGACAATAAATGAATGGAACAAATTGTCTACAGATTGTGTAACTGCTACCAGCGTGAATATGTTTAAAAACAAGGTTGACACATATCTCAGGAGGGCGGGCTATAAGTAGGTGAACATTGTTGGACTCTCGATAAGCCAATGGCTTCCTTGTCCACTTGCCATCTGGGCCTTTGGCTTGGATGGCAAATCTTGTTAAATCTTGTTAAATTGTAGACTTCTTTGATGTCTGGTATGTGAAGGTGGCCTACATGAAGATTAGCTAAACAAACACACATGTTGATATTTATGCCTAACCACCTAATGAAATTGCATTTTGAATATGATTTAAATATTCAGTTGTAATAGGAAAGTAATAGCTCAATTACTGTTACATTGCTTTCTTGTATTACTATTACTATTGCATTATGTTTTGTTTCATCTATTACTATTACTTGAATATTTGCATTCTTTACTATTACATATTACTATTACCCCAGGCATGTAGTCTATGTAGCCAAACCTCCACCCAGGATAGGTGTACACTGGATCCGCTGGTGATTCAAGGATATAGACGTGCTGGTTCCTAAAACCAAGCTTAACCTGGGCAAGCAGTACGCAAAATCTAGAACGAACTTCCCATCACTTTAAAATGATCTGAAACTATAGCTGCCTTCCACCAAGAAAGATGTATTTATTTAAAATTACATTTCCCCCCTATATCCTCGGCGGTCCCTCAGTCTGATGCTGACTTCTGTGCGTCAATGGTCATGATATCGTACTTAGCAATTCTGGTTTGTTGTGCCACTGAGCTCGGGGTCATGAGGACATAGGCGCTACAGAAGATTTATTGTTACTTATTAAGTCTTGTTTGCGTACACAGGGCGAGTGAGAAGAAGACAAGATTGAAGGACATCGCCGAGGAACCAGAAGATGATGAGACAGATGACGCAGCCTCGCGCAGGAGAAAGAAAAAAATGTAAGCAAAACTGTTTGTGTATTGATTTGCTTCCCAGAGAAGTTGAGTTGGTGTTGGAATGAACAGGTCTGCCAGGGGGTGAAGTGTAAAGCGCCTTGAGCAGTCATATGGACTGGATACTGTACTATATAAAAAAAATATATCCACATGTATTTTTACATACAAATTGACCCAAAGCCATTTATGTACAAAGTCTGATTGTAAAATCATGTTATAAATATAGTATAATCTATATGTCTATTCTAAGATCTTGACTGCCTAAATGTATTTTAATGTACCGCAGTTTTTTAAACATAATTTGACTGTTATCTATTGATGAATATCGAATGGCTAAAACATTGCACTGAGTAAGGACATTTCTTACCCTGTGTTACTATGACAACTGTTATCATTGGCAGGTTTTACGCGAAGCAGCATAAACTGGAGGAAGAACGAGAGAAGGAACTGTCAAAGCTGTACAGAGATCGCGTAAGTGCTAAGAGACCACCTCAAAACAGTATTAGGGATCACCTTGAAACACTATTAGAGACCATCTCAAAACACTATTAGGAACCACATCAAAATATTATTAGGGACCTCCTCAAAACATTATTAGGGACCACCTCAAAACACTATTAGGGACCACCTCAAAGCATTGATGTATGACACTGCACAAAACCGATGTCATTTAACCTCAGCCCTCCTCCCAACGTGAATTTGTTTACAAAAATTATTTTATTATGAGCCGAGCAAAATTCAAACTGAAGAATGACCTTGAATGAACTGTGCTGTTGATTCGTAGGCGAAGGAGCGACGTGACGGAAGTAACAATGATTACGAGCAACCAGAGATTGCTAGCACCACAGCAGATTATCGGGCCGTTGCTCCTGATGCCAAGGCGTAAGTGCTCATCAGGGCAAGTTCCCTCATTACATAGTCTAAATAGAAAACTAGTATCGGAAGTTTGTTCTTCCATTTTTTATGTAGACTAGTGTTTTTCTATGAAGGATTTTTGCGAAGAAAAAAATTTCTGTCAAAGAAATTCCATTTAGAAATTTTTACTTATGCACCCATGTGAAAGCGAAAATGGATGTTCTATCTACATGACACAAAATGCCATGGCTCTTTCCCTGCTCATTACTGAGTTTATTAAACGTTAAACTTTGTCGAAATTATAACACCAGTAATTTACTTTGGATATTTGGGGAATAACTGGTAAAAAATTAAGAGATCTCAAGACGTATTGCATGGGGGTTTCTGAAAATCTGGTGACTTGATGTAGATTAACCTGTATATAACACTTTAGAATGAGATTAATCCTTCTTGTTTTTCCATGGAACGACAGAGGAGAGAACTATGCAGAAAGACGAAAGCAAGCGATCCAGGAATCAAAGTACCTCGGCGGTGACATGGAGCACACCCATTTGGTGAAGGGGCTCGACTACGCCCTCCTTGAGAAGGTCGGTATACCATAAGCGCAGTAACACAGGTTAGATTATCGCCCAGGATTTTAATCAAGTTGCTGCTGTTTCGAAGCCTGGTAAATTTTTTGGCTCCATATTGCCCCAGTTCACTCAGCTGTAAAAATGAGTATCTGGCTGTAGACACTGGTGGATGTATGTGAAGTTTTTGTGCAGTAATTTTGGCATGGCTGAATGCTTCCCAGAGAAGTTGGAATGAACAGATCTGCCAGAGGGTGAAATGTAAGGCACTTTGAACAATCCTAAAGACTGGATATGGTGCTATATAAGAACTTACCTTTATGCGTCTAAACACACTATGTTTCAGTTTGTAATAACAACTTCAGTTCTCAAATTTCTCATAATTTATTGTGACATGATACCATGGGATGAGTTGCTTTCAGGCGAGATGATCTCACAATCATTTATCATTTAAAACCAGTTTTTAGTTGTCAAATGATTTGCAGTCATGTATTTGAAAGCTGCAGCTGGTGTTAGCTGTTTCAGTAAAAATGCCCAACTACAAAGTTGTCCCGTCACAATGGTGAATTTAACAGCTGAATGCTTTTGATTCCGATAAATTTCCTATATAGACATATTATTTTGATCTGATAAATATGTATTTTCTTATATCTAATTTGATTGATGTCTACATGGCATGGATGTCATTGTGTCATTATTTGTGTCAGGTGCGAGCAGAGATCTGTAGCAAGGAAGAAGTGGAAGAGGAGGAGATGGAGGCAGTCGTCAACTCAGTCAAGAAGTTGGTCTAACAAAGAATTTTTATTTGAAAATCTTCTCTATGAGTAGAAAAACTTTAAAAAACTTTATATAAAATTGTTTGACAAAATAGCATTGTTAATGTCCTGTTAAAAAAGTTATTTAAACTTTTAAAATAAACACCATTAAAACAATCTAGCTATTTTTCTTGTTGAAAAAATTCCATTGAACAACATTACCAAGAATATCAACATGTATGTGAGTTGGTACCGGACTCTGCTATAATCATATTACAGAACGTATATATACCTCTCGGTGTTAGCTCGACAGAGCTTGCAAGACGCTCTCAATCCCTTCGTCAGCATCAATCTGAACTCCGGTGTCATGGTGGTTGTTGGTGGTTGTCACATGACGGCAGATGTTCTGACGTTAGTTTTTGTTGCAGGAAGGAGCGTGAAGAGGAGGAGGAAGAAATGATGCATTTCAAGACAAAGATGGGTAAATACCCTACTTCCACTTTCCCCTCCTAGGAATAGTTACTTTCTACAGTTAGTTACCCTCTAGCCAGTTCTGTACCATTACATCCGTAACATCAGAGCCAATGGAGCCAACAGCCAATGGGATGATCCAGGACATTTATGTACGGCACTACATTAAACCATTGTCATGTGACCACAGACCTCCCATGCCCCCCTACGTGAAACTTTGAATTACATCATGTGCAAATTTCCTGGCCATTACAAGCTTTGCAACAGCAACTTTTTATTTGCTTCAGCCATCATGATAAAACTGCCTCAAATCAGTGCCCAGCGCTGTGATTGTAAAATAAACCATTTTTTGGAGGAACATACATCAATGTATGGCATTAAGCGAACAGCTGCTAACCCCGCTTCTACATGAAACTAATTTCACGTAGTGTCATACCTCAGTGTTTTGAGGCTACCCCATCTTCCATTTTTTAGACCATCCCCTAGAGATCCTCCATATTTGAGACCATTCCCTAGAAATCCTCCATGTTTGAGACCATCCCGTAGAGATCCTCCATATTTGAGACCATCTTCTAGAGATCCTCCATATTTGAGACCATCCTCTAGAGATCCTTCCTTCATGTTTGAGACCATCTGCTAGAGATCCTTCATGTTTGAGACCATCCCCTAGAGATCCTTCATATTTGAGACCATCCTCTAGAGATCCTCCGTATTTGAGACCATCCTCTAGCGATCCTCCATATCTGAGACCATCTTCATGAGATCCTCCATATCTGAGACCATCCTCTCGAGATCCTCCATATCTGAGACCATCTTCATGAGATCCTCCATATCTGAGACCATCCTCTAGAGATCCTCCATATCTGAGACCATCCTCTAGAGATCCTCCATATCTGAGACCATCCTCTAGATATCCTCCATATCTGAGACCATCCTCTAGAGATCCTCCATATTTGCACCATGATGGGATAAAATGCCGAATCTTGAAGAATGTTTTATTCATCATTGATATGTCAAATTCACTTCTGAACTATGCAGAGACACAAAGTGGGTGGAAAATCTTTCAGCAATACTGTACTTATGTACCTGGTAGTTTGTATAGGTTCTCTCTGAATCACAATGTATTAAAGAAGAAAAACATTATCTCTTTCTAAAAATTTGTGTCGTCATCCTGCAAGATTCTGAATTCATCACATATATGCGTTCCCGGGAATAGATTTAAGAAAGAAAGCACTACCAGACAATCACAGATGACAACCCAGTAATGTCATTTTGCAGGGCGGAATGTATTCCGAACGTTGTTTCGCAGACAGTTGCCAGAGCGCAACGAACTGTTTCTGCCTCGTCGGATGGCGTACGTTATCGACCTGGAGGATGACTTCTGCGAGTCCGACATCCCTGTTACCCTGATCCGGAGTAAGGCAGACTGTCCAACCATGGAGGTGATTGTTACTAGCTTCGTAGCAGCTCTCTTAGAAAGACTGTCTTTATGGGAAGTGTGGCAGCTTGGAATTATGTTCTTTGAGAAAACAATTTTTTTTTAATATCTGCCCTATTCCAGTAGCTTTGTATGCTTACTATCAGTATTGCCCACTTTTATAACTATTACATACCTCTAAATTAGTTTTGTTCACTAGTAAAGATTGACATTAATCAGTCTTTGTGGCCATTTACAAGAAATTGGCAACGAGAAATTGCAACAGTGGAAGTAAGAATAATATGCTTGTTTGGTTTAGATTGTTGTGTTCACCTGCGTATTTTCAAAAAACTCCCTAAATATCCATTACTTTATAAGGGTTGCAATTTTTTAGATGGGTTATAATTTGCTGTTGAAACAGGGTCTGACAGAAAATGTTCAACATGTTTTTTATTCAGTAAGACCCACTCTACTGCAGAATTCCACTAACTGTACAAATTTAAAAAATCCTATCCAGTGTTATGTCTCCCTGTAATTGGGAGTTTGGGGTATTGGGATTATAGACTACTTAATGACACTTCTTAGTTACTTTCCTGCACTCGAGATCTACTCTTAACTTGCTAGTCTGTAAGTGTGTGTGTGCAAACTAACAATAATAATTTATGTAATCCGTATGATGTTCAAACTAAAATCCATGTCAAAACTAGACTCAACTTTTTTGTTGTTGAGTAAATCACCTAATTATATTAATGGTGCACATTTTATCACTCTGTATTATGAGCTAAAATAGGCCACATTTAAAATCTATACACATCGCAAATGAACCTTTAAGATTTTCTACATCTACTGGTTTCCTGTGCATGCTCAAAAGGCGCTTGCCTTGTAAACTGGGATACAGTATTCGACCTAATAAGTGTGCAGTACGCTTGACAAACAATGGGAAAATGTCCAGGAATCTACAAACACCAACGTTTGTTTCTCTAGACAATAAGGTAACTTTAACACTAGTGGTGTCATTTGTTTCTTTAGACAATAAGGTAACTTTAACACTAGTGGTGTCATTTGGTGAAAAGTGGTGCCAGCTTTTAAACACCAGGTGGCGACACTTTTCTGTTGTTCCATACAGGTCAAATTATGGATCCTGCTGATTAAAAAAGGGAGTTTACGCTAATTAGGGCATGTATGCTCTGTTGTTAGCATATCGTTTGACAAACGTATCACATTATGCAAAAAAACCTTATTGAGAATGCACAAAACCATACGGAATGCAGCCTACACCCTCAAAGACCATCAAATTTCAGGATATTTTGAATTATCGGTAAACCAGGGCAGTTGGCACAGATATTAAATGTGTGGATTTCTGTTGCAGTCAACAACAACTCAAACAGCAAACGATATCGTCATCAACAAACTCACACAGATTCTGTCGTATCTACGCCAGGGACGGAAAGAGAGTAAGAAATTGAAGAAGAAGGAGAAAGGTAAAAATGATGCGTTTATTTTTTTTAAATGCATTAATGCCAAAATCACATAAATTGAGTCAAGAGTTGTCTTATGCTGCCATCAGGTTAATAGTATTGAAGGTAAATTAATTTTGCGGAAAAATGTATTATACGCCAAACTATCGACGGATGAAATAACGGTTTCCTTATGTATCACATAAAGTGCAACAGAAAACGTGAAATGGTTGTAACACGTTTTTCTGGATAAACACTACACAATTTTTAGATTATATTTAATTCTTTACTGTTCGAGATTGACAGAAAACAGTATTTGTTTATTTATTTATTTTTTTAGTTATTTAAATGCATAATGTGGAGCTGATCTTTTACGGAATCAAAACTTTGTTGAGAATTACTGGTGATTATTTTCAGGAAAGCTGAAGGAAATGGCCGAAGACAAACACAAAATGGTTGATGAGGGGTGTGTGCATATTTATTAATCTGTTTAGCATCTTTCCTGTTTGACTGTCTGTTGATCTGTTTGATTGTATTTAAAACTCCCACCTTAATTGATTTAGTCCATTACAAATCATGTTTGTTTAAGTAATATACACAATTGGTTTAATGAACAAGTACAATCTTTTTGTTAATCATCCAAAGAATTGATAGTGATCATTAGATCTGGTAACTTACGGAAATTTTGTTAGAGTTATGTTATAGTATATAGAACCGGAAATTTTTTGCCGAATTTTTACCGGATCTGATTTAATAACTTTTCCGAAAATTTGTCTGAAACAAGACGAGTGGAAAGATGAAATTGAGGAGGGACCTTTAAGTAATTTTTTCCTACCCTTTCCGTTAACCCATTAGGCCCCAGGATTTTATTAAAACATGCCACCATGTTCCCAGGATTTCTGGCAAATTTCGAGCGATTTTACCTCCTTGTGTTAAAAAATCTGTAGAAAAAAACTATTCAATATTGACAATTACAAGTTGTGTTTATTTTGAAGAGTAGTAATTTCTCCACATGCATGTATACATAGAAATAGGATATATTAATAAAATGTTGACATTTGATAACAATTTGCAAAGTCAAAATAGTACATTTGTTAAAACTTTGAAAGTTGCGACTGACATTTGACAATGATCCCATGCTATAACCCTATGCAACTCAGCGAAGAAAATGTAGCTATATGTGTTAGCTTTGCACCACTGAAAACACTATCAAATCCTGAAGGTTATTTTTTAAAGTTACACCATATTTTATCATGACAAATATAGAAATAAACATTTTCGAGATAGCGTGAACAAAACTGATGAAAATCAAGATTTCCGAAAGGGCAACACATGCATGTAACGAGCTGTTGTTGTTGCAAAATGTATCCACTAGTGTTTGGCAAAATTTGGTAGCGTTTAGTTCAGTAGGTATTCGCCAGGATTTTTTTAATAGAGGGTCCTGTATGCGGCCAGTGGCGGCCGTTCCAGGACTGCACAGAGCGGCCGGCCGCGGCCGTTGTGGGGTCTAATCAGTTAAGGATACATGCTCTTCCAGAAATCGTGTTTTTCAAATTTATTGGAGCGACATGTGATTGAACCCTATTGTTCCAAGGCTGCTGAATTTCCCTTTTCCCTGTTAAAAAACTACCTTTCCTGGCAGTTTCAAGGTCATGAGGGAGCAGCCATTAATTGCTAAACACAACAGTATGTCTATTTATTACATAGGTAATTGTTAGTGATAGCATGCTGTCTACAGTGATATACATCGCCCTGCATGATGTGATGTCCAGTGCCATAAAAAAGGGTATCATGCTATTATGCATGATTAGCACTGATTGTTCTTGAGAATTGCTAGTAAATTACTGTTACTGCATTAATTGTGTTGAAATATTAGTTGTAAAGCCATATAATAAATACCGAAATAAAATAAATATATCGATCGATAATTGGTTTATGCACTCGTTGCTTCAGACTGTAGTATTGGGCTCACAAACTCGCTCAATGCAACATTCTGAAGTGGTGCGTAAAACCCAGTATCGTTCAATAAGGGTATAATATTTCCCCCGCAGTATCTATGGGGATGCACATGAGTACATCCCCTCATACGACAAGCCCAAGGAGAAGGACCGGAGGGAAGCAGATAAGAGGGAGAGAGGTGGGAGAGACCGGGACCATCACCGCTATCACGACCGCGACAGGGAACATAACCGGGATAGGGACCGTGGAAGAAAGAGGGAACCGGAGCGGGAGCGAGAACCAAAGAGATCGTACTTCGAGAAACCTGCAGAAGAGGTACTTTATAATAGATAATAAAAGGACTTGTATAGCGCCCGATCAGTCAAGATTGCTCTCTGGCACATTATGTGTCCAGTCGAACCTCGCTTTACAGTCACCTCAGTAATACAACCACCTCACCATTATGGTCACCCTTGGACAGTATAAAATCGGATATTAGACCCGCCATGGTCACCTGGCTATTGAAGTCGCTTCAGCCCAGTCCTGGGGGTGACCTTAATAGTGAGGTTTGGTTGTACATGATGATTATGACTTATAATTATATTTAAAATAGTAATAATACCATACAAACAATGCAATGCAGGTCTTTCAGATTTCTTGGCAGCTGGTAGCCATATTTAGAAAGGGAGAGGAGGTAAGCCTGGCTGGCTGTGTTTCCATGAACAGTAACAATTGTGAAAACTTGTAAGACAGACACTTTGGCTGCAGGAGGACGACAGTGACCGCAACAGGCTGCCTTCTACAGCGAAGGAACTCGTTAATACCATCAATACACGGTTCGCCTCTCAGGTACGTATCACATGTATTTTATAATACCAGTAAATTATACATTTATAATGCACAGTGTATCCTAGTTAAAAACCTGCTCAAAGGTAATAACAATGTTAAAATAACTAAAGTATGTTTATAACAAGTTTAGGTGATGCTATAAAGATAGGTCTTATGTTAAGTTGTAATAACTAATAATTTTATAAACTGTGAACAAACATATATTGTACAATTCTGAATCTTTTTTTCACTTCTCTGTGTATCTGTAGGGGTGGGGAGAGGGAGAAACTGGGAGCACAGGTGTGGATAAGAAGCTGCCTACGAAGGAGGAGGAACGAGTAGCGAAACTGAAGCAGAAGATGATGATTGACAGCTACGCCGAGTGCTACCCTGGGTGAGCCCCTTAAGTCCTAAAACATTATATTTATCAGTTTCTCTCATTCTTTCAGTTGTGTATTGTTCTACATAATATTGTATAACATTGTAGAAGATACAATTTAAGTCATATTATACTCATTATTCAGCATGACTAATTTTCAGTTATTTAATAATCTTACTAGCTGATTTTAATGTGTATGTTTTAAATGTTTAGGTGGTTCTCATCAAAAGCCCTCCAGGGTTACTAGAGGTTTCTTCAGTTACACCGTAATTTTATTATTTTTTTACATTTTGAAATATTGTAATAACATGTGCGTATGTAACAGAAACAAAGTTCTATCTTTCTTTCTGTCCTATCTATCTGTCAATGTTACCCTTCGATGACCTTGACCACTACACATGGAATAACTTCGAACTCAAACATATTGACTAGTCTTTGATATATAATATATATTATATATATATATTATATATACTGATCACAAGTCATAGGTGTCACCACCTACTTCCACTCAACTTTCATTGTTTTGAGCGTTTTCCATCGTTTTTTTAACATGTTGTTTTGACGGGTTGACATTTTGATGTGCCGTTCTCGTTCGCTGTGAACGCACACGCGAGAAAATGTGAAAACTTGAGACCAAAGAAATAGCATGTGCCTGGAATGGCCGGGTGTGCAGCAAATTGAGATTTTTTATCGTGAATTGTTTTTTTAAATTACAAAAAAAACGGGACATTTCATCCAAGAAAAAGGAAAGTGGGACCAAGGGAAAAAGTGGTATTTCCCTCCCGATGTAATGCCGACACCTGACTGATACTGCTGATTTATTTCATAACATGCTACCTAATATAGAAAAGAAGCTGTTTGGTCCGTGTGTGAACTAGCCATTTTGAACGGTGAACACCCGGTTGCCAGTTACTCTTGTGTCTTCAACCCACAATTGTGGTTGTATTGTTAGCCGAGAGATGCTACTTGTGTTACGACCGTCTTGTTTTCTACATTTCTCACACTGCATTCATCGCCTTTGCCTCAGTATGATGGAGTCTGCAGACGCGTTCGGAGACAGCGATGACGAGGTGGACTACACGAAGATGGACCAGGGAAACAAGAAGGGACCGGTGGGACGGTGGGACTTCGACACTCAGGAGGAGTACAGCACCTACATGGCAAATAAGGAAGCACTCCCAAAGTACGTCTCCCATTTCCTATCTATTATTCTCACTTATCTGTGTTATAAAACAGGCTTTGTGTGTTTATTTGTCTGTATGGGGCTGAAATTTTTTATGTATGCTCAGGGGCCCACAAGGAGGGTTTGTGCATAAAAAATTTGCCTAAGGGGTGGGGATATTATGAAGGAACTTATGTGGACGTATGACATAGATTACACAACTTGGAACAATAGTAGGTCATAGTCACATAATTGTTGACAATGCTATGCATGGTTCCTACGATTGTTCTGAATTACATTATCTACGTCAAATGTCCTCATAAGTTCTTTCGGTCGGTACAAATGTTTTATGAAACTGGCAGTGGTACATGAATTTTGGGGCACGAAGTTGTATCCAACCTTGCCATTGGCATTGCCCTACCAAAACTTGACTGGGTCGTGTAAGGTGTCATAAGTTCTTTCAGAGGCTGCCTTTTCTCCCTTGCAACTCGGCTAGTAAGAATTATTAATTGGATTTGGTATGGGTTATTTCGTTTTAGGTTATTCAATCAGTTTTGACCACTTGTACCCACAGGGATCCAGAGAAAATCTATCCAGCAGACATAAATACAATTTAAAAGCCACTTATAAGCTTTATTTATTGTCCGTTGAAGGTATTAAGGAAAAAAATAGTAAGTAGTTCATATTATGAGTAATCAAAATGAATTACAAGCACGAGATCATTTATTGTATAAACATTGAACACAGGACGTTATACAGATTGGCTTAGTTGTGACATTTCAAATGTTGCTTTGTATCCACATCAGGGCAGCGTTCCAGTATGGTGTCAAGATGGCTGATGGCCGTAAGACGCGGCGGACCGGGCTTAAAGATGAAAAAGCAGTTCTCGACCGGGAATGGCAGCAAATCCAGAACTTGATTGCGAAGCGCAAAAAGATGGGGACGGAGGGGGAGCCTTACTCGAAGCTCCCGAAATACTGAATGCTCCCTGCTCATACTCGGCACTATCTTTTAGCATCCATTTTGCATTATGTACCAGTGTAAAAATTTGAATTTAGCAGGTCAACTCTGTTGTTGCTAATTTTTATTTTTGGGGCATGGGTAAAAACAAAAAACTTGGGTAAAAGTTAAAAAAACAGACATGCCACACAACGAGGAAGCACTATGCGATGAATAAAAAATGTCCTGTTGTGGTCAAAGGTCACAGAAAGTAATTCTAGTGGACTAATGTGGAAACATCCTGAAGGTACCATATCTGGTCTTTGTACATTTATTTCTTTGAATTTATTTATCAAATTGGGACCAGCTTCAATTCTACCGACACAACTGTAGCCAAACATTACCATATCTGGTCTTTGTACATTTATTTCTTTGAATTTATTTATCAAATTGGGACCAGCTTCAATTCTACCGACACAACTGTAGCCAAACATTGGCCTCGCTAATCGGTATCTCACGAGTGTTTACATGACCGATTCTTATACTGCCATACCGTACAACACTGACAGCTGACAAGTCTGGCAATTAATCGCTCGTGTAGATGACTTTACCCTGCACTCTTTCCATTATACACCATGTAGAGCTTGTGCCAACATCCTGGCGTCTTACAGCATGGTCTTATGAAATTCACTGTCGATGTAGTTCACAGATGAATTCTTGTACAGTATTGTTATAATGCCGCTCAGTGTCGATATTCTGTCATGATAACATTATGTGCATTTAATCGTTTGCAACTTCTCTGCCACAGACATGCAGATTGTGTAAAACTGTCTACAAATAAACAGTTTCTAAAGAGGATCAGTGGTTATTTTTCAGTGTTGGTCGCAGAATGTATGACGATCGTTTATCGGTAAAAGTGAGGATTGCGCATGATGTGTCAACTCTTTTTATCAGATAGTTGAGTTAATGTTTCTGAACTACTGTATTAGATCATTCAATTGGTGGCAATGACCAGACGCTGACCGCTCACATCAACACAGTGGCTGTTCCACAGGTCACACAAACGTTTCAAAATCACGAGGCTGGGTCGAAATCTAATACGGTCTGACATCTGGGAAATTCGCAATTCCATGGAACACTATTATCAATATGACACCATGAAGCACAAAGCTTTAACATAAAAATTGGAGATAAAAAATTTCTGATGGCGTGTCCCAAACTTGCAGGTCCATACAAAGGTAAAGGGTGACAATTATTGTAAACAGCATGCGTTTATTGGTTTTTAGTACAAGTTTAGTGATACATCTTTAGAAGACAGGCGACAAGCACAATCTTCTCTCGTCCCGTACTGGACCGGAGGTTGTCTTTGTACAAATCTTCAACAACTTTACACACATCATCAACTATTTAATGGCACACTTAAACTAGCACAACCACTGGCACTTAAGCAGACATAAAAACAACCATAGCAAAACTGGTACAAACAGATGCTGTTACAAAAACGCTACTATAAACACTATATTTGTGCATGTTGTTACATATAAATCATGAAAGATTATACATCTTGTAGTCCTTAATTTCGGACACAGGCTGACCCTGTAACCATGGCAACAGCATAACAACAATGGCAGCCATACATTATGGGTGCATTTTGTCCAGCACACCTGGTTGGTCATTGTATCCTACCGAACAGGCATCATTGGTATGCAGTTTTGACCAATAAATAACACACACAAAAATAGACATATAACTGTTAGTCTACAGTATCACTAAATTACTCAATTGTTGAAGACATTTAGGAAGTTACTAAAACCAGCATCAAACATCACAGATATGTTCAGTTGAAAATAATAGTTGACATAAAAATATCTTAGGTATAAAATTAGTCGTAGAAAATGAAAGCATATTTACCATGCTACAGTCCTGAGTCTATATATAAAATGGATTTATATAAAAAGAAAATATTTCCCATGAAAGGGTTCAACTCTTCACTCTTGTCAGGGTATCTCCAAAACTTCAATACACCTTTGGGGTTAAACAAACTATACAAGCACCCCTTCTCACAATTTAATTTGTCTCATAAGTCAAGCCTTCCTTTCTGTTAAACTGTAAACGTGCACATTCACAAGTCTTGTTACCACTTGTATAGCCAGAATATCTTATGGTATTGTAAAGTCTTATAGGGAGGGGGTCCAGACAATCACCATGCTTTTGCACTAACAATAGTGTATACTGGACAGTATCAAAAAGAAAATGTTATTACTAAGTGTCAAATAATTGTTAGTCCAAAGCACCATTGTTGATGATGCATAATATACATTATATGGAATTTCAGCTAGGGAATAAATAGATACACCGTGACCAAAAAAAAATGGCACCCACACAACGTACTGTAATTTCCACACATTCTTTCGTATACATTTGCTTCATTCGATGTAGGATTACTGTGGAAAGTATTAGATGGATACTGTACTTGATTTCATCGAGATTTGAGCACATCCTTTCAAATTTGGCCTTAGACACACAGCCACACTTGAATTTGATGCACCTGATCAACTGATCTATCACCTCCATCTTTGGGGCAATGTCTACCAAAGAAGGTCACAATCCATAGATTATCTCAAAACCAAAATCTTACAAAATCCGTTCAATCACTGCAGCCGAATGTCGTTTACGTTTATTTTGCGTGCCAAGGGCAACATCTGGAGCACTTGCTCAAACCTCAACCAAATCAAGGACATTAAAGACATCTAACCGAAACTTTCCACAGTGATCATGTATCATGTGAAACAAATGTGTACCAAAGAATGTGTCATGTGAAATACAAATAAGTTTTTTTTGGTCATCGTTGTTTTGTTGTCACCCTGTAGACAATAAGTCTTTTTGTGCTACACTTCATTATGACATGTACAGTTTCCAAACAACAGACACTACTACCTGAGAAAATATACACTGTAGTTATGTAGTAAGATGTGATACTGAAATAGTTTAACTAAAACACCATAAATATAACATTGCAGCTACTAAATCAAGGCTGTTTCAACACGTTGCTGTCTCTTCATCTCAATCCGATTAAGCGTGACTTTCTTGATTCGATGAAGCTTGACTTTCTTGGTCCATCTCTTTATCAAAATGGACCAATGCCGGGTCTCCTGACTCGTCTTTCCGCTGCAGTCTTTCAGCTAATGGTCGTTTTCGCTTTCTGTAAACAGGCGCAATAGAACTAAACCAAATGTTTCACCATTTTAATCAAACATGCAGTTTTTCTTGTACACAATCCTACAAGACCAATGTGTTACATATATATATATGATAATAATATATTGTTTGTAGACAATGAATGAAATATAGCTTGACGTAATAATTAACATCTACATGTACATTAAAATGAATATACAACAATTTTCCTTGGTTAACTGAACAACTGTTTATGGCCCGGGGGGGTACTCCCTATACTGAGGTGTACATGTATGTGCCGCACAAATGCCCGTTTTTGGCCATTTTTCTCTCTGTCCGAAGAAAAATTTTCTCTCTGTGCCCCAATTAAACCTGATAATTCTCTTTTTCACCGAAGAGGAAATTTCCCAATGAAAACGTTCCGCCCGGGCTTACCTTACACTTATAGATATTAGATAAATCGTTCAATAATTCTCTCTTGGTGACCATAAATTTCTTGATTTCTCTCTCTGTGCTCCATGGGGCTCTGGCAGCACACACCCACCGCTTTGATATGGCAGTACCCCCCCTGGTTTATGGACATGCAACACTGAATTTATTAGTCTCTATAACATCTTGGCTGTTTGAATATGTTATCCAGACAAAACGTGTCAATGTTGCGATCTTTCATGTTTTAATATTTTAGAAAATGCACGATTTTGTGATGAAATCAAATATGCCAGTTGAGAGATATGCCAGAGATCACTGTACAGCAATACAAGACAGACCAAAGACTCTTCACACTTGAAGGTGAAATATAACATCTTTTATCGGCTGATTTATTGGTCCATCAATTTCCCATTTTATACAATTTCTGACAGTAAATATGCTGCAGCAGTAAAGATTAAAATATGAAGTTGAACAATGTTAATTTAGATGACCATTGACATTGAAAAATTAAGAGAATTGAGGCATTTTAATTATATGAAACCTCCAAATAATTCGGCATCAGTTAACTAATGAAAACTGTTGTTATCCTTTAAGTATTTGTTTGGATAATGCACAGAATACACCAAACACATGCAAAGTTGGCAAATAACACTCAGGCATGCTTTTTCAAAAGGAATAACTATTTTTATTTTATATTTCATGTGTGTGTATGTTTGTATATATGCACGTATATAAAGATATTACTGCCATGTAATAATTAACAATTAGTGAAGATACTTCTACATGGTGTTATTTTGAAAAATAATTCTAAAATTTACTTTTACTGTGTATTCTGGTGACTTCGTCTAAACTCATTAATGAAGTATGCACTATGGGCAATACATATACAGGGTATATATGATGTTTGTGCACATAAGCATACACATATAAACAAACTGAATTATATGATTACGTACAAGATGCATGCACATACGCATTTGTGGCATTTAATCAAATGCAAAATGATGGAGTTATGCTAGACGTACATTGATAAACTTATGTGTAATTGGGTCAGCGCACATTACACAACATTTGTTGCCATGATTAAATTTTCGAATGGGTTCAACAGATGTTGCACCAGCCAAATGAACACGAGACCCAAGTTTTGTTGAGTTGCGGACCAGCAAACGTTGCACGACTGAACTAAACTGTTTTAAGTCAAATAAACACACAACTTGCAACGCAAGTTTACCACTGTACGCCTAGCATCAGTAAACAAACACACACATGACGCTTAAACTAAAATAACTTATTAATTTTCTCATAAACATTTATGCTAAGGGCCCATTTACACAAGCGGTTTGTGACCAATTTGTGATTTGACACAGTGTCTCACACAATATCGCGCTGCAAACATCTGTCAATTGTTCCCATCTCGCCAACAGTTGACCCTGATTTTGAAGCAATGGCCAATCAGCGACCAACAGCAGGTGAACCCGTCGTTACCTTTCATCAACGCTCAAATCGAGAACTCTTGGCACAAGTCAATATCTAGGTCGCAATGTCTAGGTATGTCCTCAACTAAACGCGCACACAATTTAGTGGCATATTTAGCATCTCGGAAAGGGGGACCTAATTGGGGCCTAGCCTAGTTGTCCATTGGTTTACGATGTTATCATGTAGTTATTCATGCAAACATTCATAACCCAAAGCCCCCCACATATTCGACTGGTTGTGTGTTATTGTGCGACAAAGTGTCATCCCACAAATTGGGAAAAAAATTGCTAGTGTAAAACAGCTTTAGATAAATGGTGGTTGCTGGGTTACCAGAAGCCAAACACATTATAACCATCAAGTTTGGAGCATGCAGAAAGCGCGAGTGTGCGTGCAGCATGCGGATAAGTATGTGAGACATGCGAAGCAGCAATGTGCGTGCAGGTGACCCACCGCTGTTGGCCACTACTAGCCGAAAGGTCATCGAGCTTAAAGCGAACGGTGAACGTAACAGGGATCTTCTCATGCATGCCCGTGAAAGAGGCTTCTGTGCTGCATTTGCTACTAGGTGGCGCTTTCGTCAGATACGTGTCGTGCATGCTAGGGTCGGAACTTGGCGGTGCATTCATGAAAGTCAAGTACTTGCGGGGTTCGTGCGACAAACGTTCCTCGCCATCATCACCAGATGGCGCCAGTGGTTGGAGTCGGTGTGGTTTTCGGTGATGGGAATTGCGCTGTTTCGTGTCGTCAGGTTCTGATTTGTAAAGAAGTGTATGTAATGTCGGTGTCAGGTTAAACATGCTACAACTAAGGTGTGTTCTAAACTCTCCTACACGTGTCTTCAAGTCATGATTTAAACAGCTTCGTTCGAGCAACATATCATGTCTGTTTTCTTACAGTGACGCACGACACTGGTTCTTGATAGATGTCATCTATATCAGCTGACATCCCCTTTACTCCTTCCCCATAATCTCTCCTTCCCTTGCCCCCCCCCACCCCCACCCCCCAATAAACCAACTAGGAATATGGCCAATGTTGATACATACTTCTTATAAGTAACCATGTCACAATGATGTCACGGGATGCCACATTATCACTACTGGTACTACTAACTGGGACAACTTCAAGTCACATTTGTAGTCGCTGCATCATATTTTAACAGTCATCTTCAAGAGTGTCTTTGTAAACTTTGCAAAATCACTATAGATTTTAAATACTAACTAATCATTTCATATATTAGTAACAAATCATTGCAACAATACTGAATTAATTTAACAATTAATGTTAGATCAATTGTTACAAATAATGTTAAAGGAAAACGAAAGTATTGGTTTTCGGCCTATGCACCTGTAAGAGTTACTGAAACATAACCATTTTTACAAATAAGAATCTCATGCTGTGGTTTACTAGGAAAACTTTGTTGAACACACATCTTAACTTCTGCGACTGTTAGATAACCCTACATTAGTATGTTCGCCAAATGAAAATATATTTGTAAACACCTACGCAACATAATTTGGCTTTTGTTTACTAAACTTCTCCCCGTTCTGACTTAGCAACCCACTTGATTGAGAGTTTTCGCTGCTTCTGTGTACAGGTATATCTACCGGCCTTTGATTTTGGTCAAACCAGTTAAGTCAAGCTTTGCCGATTTCTTAAAACTGCCAGGCACTTATTGGTCGCACTGGTTAACCTGTCAGCTACCAGTAAATTTAGATTTTTATAATCTCCCACTTTTAGAACAAATTCTGAGAAATCCACTGGCATGATATTCTTTATAGAAGTTGCAAATGAATAGTTTTTATTAACTGTTTTAGGTGCATTGCCCCAAAACCATGACTTTTGTTTCAGCTTAAATCAATAGTTTGATAAACAGACGACATTACCTTTACTTTACCAGTGATTGCTGAATATTCAGACCCAGAGTAGTAATTTGTAAGTTCTACGTACAAAATAAGGGACCGCTGTATTATTAAATATGACTTTTTTTATCAAACAACATTTTATGACGACATAGTCTAGCTAAAGAGAAATACTAACAATTACTGGCAGATCAACTGATACAAATTTAAGGCATGTCTTTCACCATAAAATAATAAAGAAAATTTATATAAATTGCTATATTAATGCGTAATCTGTAGTATAATATGATCCTAAATAGATAAATTTTTTTAGAATAGTTACTTGTCAGTTCTACGTGCAAAATAAGGGTCTGTGGTGTTATCATTATTAAGTAAGATTATTTCTTAAATAAGATTTTATACTGATAATGTCTAGCTAAAGAGAAATGCATTACTACAAAATGTGTAACCTTATGGAGAACATGTTGATGGGATTTCACTAGACACATTCCTGAAATATCTTTCAAGTTACTGGTTAAAATATATTGTCTATATAATCTTTGTCCAGTATGTATGTGCAAGTAAGTGTTTATCATACTTGTCAATCCTGGTAGATCACATGGCAGGCCGATTTAAGGATGTTTCTGTCATGTGCTGATTTTTGAAACCCAAACCGATGTTTCCCAAAATCAGTAAAACACTGGTCTTATATTTTGAATTTTGCATTCACTAAAAATGTGTACATTACTCACTTATTAAGGAAGTAATTATGACCACAGTCAAACGTCCACATACGAATACCGTGAATTGGACAGGATTTTTGGGGCATGAATTATCATTGCCCTACCAACATTTAACTGGGTAGCACAAGGAGTCATAAACTCTTGCAGTGGTTGCCTTTTTGTCCCGTGCAATGCCAGGTATATCTCGACTAGTTGTCTATATAACTGAGGCATATGTTGACTCGATTTTATCTGTTCTTGAAGATTGAAAAGTATGACTTGCATGTGACACATCTGATTTCCACAAAGACATGTAAAAACACAGATGCCTTGCCTATGGTTTCGCTATTGTCGTCTGTTCGTTTCTGTGACATCGTTGTCGATTTGTTCTTTTTGATCGGCGTTAGTAGTCCAACTCTGTCATTGGCATCGACTTCTGGTTCGGGGAGTGGTACATGGTTGCTATGGATACAGGAAGGCGAAGAATAAGAGAAGTGTTCTTCGTTGGAAAGAAATGAAATACCGGGGGGTGTGCATCTTTAGGCTGTTAATAATTAAGCCATTGTTAAGACCTTTTTAAAGCAACAAAGTCTATTAATTTGTTATTGTCAAATCATGATACATACCATAAACTATATCAACTCTAACATGTCAACAGCCCAAGTTTGAATGAACCATAATTTTTAAATATAATTTGCCCTCTATCTGTTTGCGCCACTCAGCACGCAATGTAAACATGATATTCAAGTCGAAACATTCAAATTATACAAATAATGGTTGAGTTACATGTAAAAATTGTGGTTCGTTAAAACATATTTGGGCATTGATGATGTTAGAATACATGTAGTTTATACTGTATAACACAACTTTATGATGAAAACAATCAGACCTTCCACCTTTTTATAAGACCAATTTCAGGTTGTTTTCCATGACAAATTCAATACAAAATAACAATGCTCGGAATGTCATTCAAACATATTCTAGGGGCCATTTATTTCTTGTCTGAACTGTCTTTTGACAAAAAAAAACATATCGCTTAGTGATGCGCAATCCATTCCACCTTTGCCGAATCATAGACAAGGACCTATGCCAAATCTGGTGAAATCAATTTTAAGACTTTTCTGTGAAAATAAGAATTTTTAAGACCTTTTCAATGCCTTAACAAGGCAAGATAAACTTAAGACTGTTTAAAACCCGCACACACCCTGTGTAAAGAGTATTGTCATCACCACCGAAACTGCCACCATTACTGCAAATAGTCAAGAAAGGGGAAGATAAGACTAGACCTATTTGTAGAAATGACAGGCTCTGTCAATACTACGAATGCTGAAAAATATTGAAAAACAGGTATTTGCAGAAATAGCTAGAGGCGATGCCATTTTAATGGCTTTTAGGAATACTACAATTAAAACAGCTACTACTAATTATGGTCAAATTAGGATACTAAAGCTAGGTTTACACGAGGCAATATCGTCGCATGTGACCAGATTGCAACTTGATTGTCCAGTATAAACTGTACGTCACCGCAACACATTGTGGTTAAGTCGCTTCCAATAGAACTGATTCTAGTTTGAAGCGATGATGCTATTGAAATGGCCTTGACCTTTTCAATTGATGTAACAATTGCCTTGCCGCGGTGACGATATCGTCTCGTGCAAACCTAGATTAACGCATTACTGCTACTGCTGTTACTACTGAATATGACTGTATTAATTACTGAACTCGTTACTACTTAGTTCAAATTACTGATGCTGCTATTGTAGCAAACGGTAACACACACCCTGGTTATTGTTGTAACATGAAAGTATGTACTTTCATGCAATCGTAATAATTTCAGTTTCACAGCAACATACGAGCAACATATTACATGAACATTTTTATATATGGTTTATCAGTTTACAAAATTCCTAATTTGAAGAATACAAAATTAACATTTCAACTTATGACCCAACATGGTTTGTACACTGTCAACATTTTTGCCCATGTTAATTTTGACCCATATACAACGATTTTCAACCAATCGCTGTAAAAACAAACAAAAATGGAGGAACAATTGTTGTTTGCACTGCCAAAAATAATTTTTTATGCAAAAAAATATTTCTTGAAACAAAAATATTTTCTTTAATTAAGAAAATGTGTAGAATTTTTTCTTAGCATGTACCAGATATGTAATTGAATTAAAACATGTTCTTGAATGAAGAAGATATTTCTTACTGAAGAAAGCTTTGAGATAAGTATTCTTAAGGCTAGAATTGTTTTCTTCAATTAATAAACCATTTTCTTACTCAAGAAAAACATTTGAAATAAATATTCTTAACGCAAGAAGTTTTTCTTGAGTTAAAGCTGCTTCCTTAAATGGATCAACCCATCGTGAATCCAGTTCATTTATGTCCAGATGTGTAGTGTATGACTAGTTTAAGTAATGTGTGCAGTCTGTTTAATAAAAAAAATACCTACCCGAAAGAATTGACTTCAGTCGTTACATCTGGTAAGGATCAAAACAATGGATATCCAAAATGGTAAACACTGTGCGAGTCAATGCCGATCATGGGTGTGACTTCAATCCTCTCGCCGATCACACAACAAAGTTACGAAATTCCACCAAGGGTGAAAGTCATAATTTTTCAGCATTTAGATTTTCATTTCACTTAATGTTTCAACAATCATTAAGTAATTTAATAATTTGTCTGATGATTTCACAAAAATTACATACAAAAGTTGCACAATCGAGCCTGAATGTTGCCGTGGATACTAGGTAGGTTTGGTTTTTCGCAACATTACTTTGAAATGAGACTATAAAAAAAATCGAATTGAGGATGCACCTTTAAGAAAAAATTCTTACTGAAGAAATAAATATTCTTTAAACTAGATTGAAGACAAATCCTGGTGTGTAATAGTAGCATAAATCGGTAAACAGCAGACTGGCAAGGCTTACAACATGACATTATACATGATTACAGATTGAATTGTTATTCATCCAAAGAGGTAAACATAAAAGCTTATTCTGATTGGTTATTCACTCATGATGGCAAATGTAGCAATTTCGGAGTGTACATACAGCTACATAAGTGTACAAATAATAATAATGTTTTACATATATTGCAAACCCGTGAAAGCTGTGAGTGAAGATTTTGATTTTTACTAAATCAGATGCATTATTGATTGTATGTGGCAAGGTGTATCTGAGACAGTGATATTCCAGCTGCTGTATAAAATGAATGAGACAGAACATCCTAAAATTTTAAAACGTGTTTGACCTGATAAAGGATTGTGCACAGTGCAAATATGGTGATCATAAAACTTGTCCCACATTCTCATTCTAAATGTTACTAAGAAGTCATTGCAAGCATCCCTGACAGTATACAGTAGCACTTTGGAACTTGTCCTATAAAGTAACAATAAAATACAGACTGCTAAAATCATTCTCAGATATAAAAATAAAATTTTATTATTGTACACTCTGTACATACATTATCCTTCTCATTATCATTCTTTAATTTTGTGATGCACATCTGTACGAACATGTCTAGACATTCAGCAAATTTATGCTCTGTAGTTAGAGGCACCTGAAAATATATCCATATAACGGGTGCATTTACCCCTTAGCTTAGTTTATCTGCAAAGTTGCTCAGATATAACCATTTGCTAATTGGCTAAAAAAGACATTCTGAGACATCAACTTTTTTAATTTCCTGAAAATTTATTGATTTAACATGGAATGACCTTACTGGGTATGAAAGCTGCAGACTGATTGCATGGTTGTCGCAATAACACGTGATGCTATTGGTCACACACTTACTCCCTTTTCTCATAATAAAACACTGTTCCATTGTCACTTGCTCCTTTATGCCGTGTCATCTGTAGAAAATCTGCCATCTAAAAAGTTTTATTATGTCAAAATGTGGCTTTTCATTCCATTATTGTGATAGTAGTAGATAGAAATTATTGCTGAAATGCAGTTATCAGTAGTTTTTCTTTTTATATGAAAAATATTTAAGAAAATCTTTCAGAAGTTTTTTCTTGTTTTCAGAAAACATATTCTTACTAATGTGAAACATCAGAAATGACTACAAGAAAAAGTTTCTTATTAAATTTAAGAAAACATTTCTTGATTTAGAAATGTTCTTGTGTGGCTGCCTAGAAAATAATTTAAGAAAAATATTCTTGGTTTTTTTTCTTGATTTAAGAAAATGCATTTCTTATTTCAGAAAACATTTCTTAGATAAGACACATTTTCTTGGATAAATAAGAAAATATTTCTATAGCCTTTTCTTGCTTTTATAAACTATTTTCTTAATCCAAGAAAATGTTTCTTATGAAAAAATTCTTAAATCATGAAAATTATTTTCTTACGTGGCTCCCTAGAAAAATTTTCTTGTTTTAAGTTTTTTTTTAAAACAAGAAAACTATTTTTAGCAGTGTACAAACAATGCCTTTATATAACAGCAGCAACAGCAGTAGTAATAACATTAGTAGCCGTGCGACAGCAGTGAAGGGTGTAGAGAAATCTCACCTGAGGTTGTCCGTATTGACCGCCGGACTGTGCATGATCATATATGCGAGCTCCTCGAGATTGACGGGTTTCGCCCGTTCCAATATTCTCTGCACTTGATACTTTTCCTATACAACAGCGCCATAAATGTGTCAGTATTAGCAGTAGTAAAAGTTTCACAATGGTGACCATGTCATGTTAATAGCATGATTTTTAAAGAGCCATCAATCACTTACAATCTTACATCCACAAATATATAATTTAAGACAAAATATACAAACCAAACAAAGCATAAATAAAGACATACATCATGTCATTACAATTCTAAGAACAACAATCAATTTACAAATCCTTAAAAAATTATTTACATTTTTTAATAAACTAGTTTAATTTAATAAAAACCATTACATAAAAACCATCAATTGACAATTTCTGAAACATCAACATTTGCAGGCCTGTCAATTTGACAAAACTATTAATTATAACACATCGGCTTCACATCATGACAACTCAACTTCATTGGTCGTATTATCAAAAGTCTCTATGTGTGGTATGTTTTCAGAACTCTCCCTGACATGCAAGTAAGAGTAAACATAAATATTAAAACGTATTCTTCAATTCATTCAGCCCATCAATTAGGTTTGTTGATGTTCACATCTGTAGGACATGAATAGTTTAAGTAAAATGTGCAGCCGGCTTAATAAGAATGCATAATTTTTTTTAAATCATCGAAAAATCGTCTCTGATCATTAGATCAGGCAAAATGTAAATAGCTTGATGCTATATAATGTATCTACTAGCCGGACCACTTTTGTTTTTTTATCGTAGAATTTTCATAGGATCCAATTAGCTAAAACTAAATAACACACTTGCACAAATGAGCTAGAATGTTATAATGGATATTAGATAGGTTTGATTGTTCACAAAACGACCAACATGATATTAAAATTGAAACCTTTAAATTGCTGAAGATTTTTAAGAATGTGCATACACCATCAAATATCTTAGTATCATAAGGGAATTTCTTGTATTATTTTTCATAATACTTTTTCACTTTACCAACATAATTCAAATCAACATGCAGAACAATTACACAGTGATACCAACATATTCAGCTCTATGACTGATATTTGTATCCAATTCCAAATGAGTAATTTTAAATCAGTTTCAACAAATAAAGAAACAATTTTATTTTTAGTCACAACTATAATAGTTGTGATTAAAAGAAAATCATTTCTTCATTATTATCTACCAACTTGATGAACATTTTCAGGAGTTTCAACTTGATGAACATTTTCAGGAGTTTCATTATTATCTACCAACTTGATGAACATTTCAACGAGTTTCAACAAACTTCGTCATATCAGTTGATCATGTGATTCTTGGAAAGATCTGTCAGCAAATTAAAAATTATACAAAAATAATATCAATATATTAATATTAACTATGTTAGATAAATAGTACATTAATAAAATCATGCATTGCATTTGCCAGCATCAATGCATTTGCATGCACACATGTCAGAATGCACATTTGTCAGCATGCACTTTTGTTAGTGAGCATGAATGGTATAAGTGCAGAAAAGCAAACTATATCTAACATAATATACTAACACACATGCATGAATTACCTGACCAATTACAATGGTTTACATTTATTATTTATACTCTTTATAGTCTCAGTATTAGCTGTATGTGGAATTTGTTGTACAGTATAGTTGTGTATATGTCCATATGTACCGAATTCGACCTAACAAGCAGACAATATGCTTGAAAAAAGGGCCATGGAAAAATGCCAAAGAATCTGTTCTTATAAGCGTACACAAAAATGTCCTCTTTTAAGCAATAAAATAATTGTTTAACACTAGTGGTGTCATTTGGTGTCTAGTGTAGAACAACTGAAAAGTGGTGCCAACTGTTTAACACCAGATGGCGACAGTTTTCAGTTGTTCCACACTAGTCAAATTGCAATAATTATGGATGCTGTTGATTAAAAAATGGGGTGTACGCTAATTAGGGCATACAATACGGTATGTCTGTGTGTCTGTGTGTGTGTGCGTGCGTGCGTGTGTAGTGTGTGTTTGTGTGTGTTTCCATATGTGCGCGTGTGTGTGCCCTGCACGGGCCTATAATTTGAGCCCAAGCCCGTCCCGCAATTAGCAGTTAGAATCCAGGCCCGGCCCAGGCCCACAAAAATTAATCAAGCCCAGCCCGGCAAAGTAGAATTTAGGCCCAGGTGCATGCGCGCATGTGTGTGTGTGTGCACACGCGCATGTGTGTGTGTGTGTACGTGCATGCTTGCATGTATGAATATTTGACAGTGAAACACATACACAAACATATGTACTTGACAGGTATAAGGCGCCATTCACAATTGTTGATATTTACCTAGTTGTACAAAGCGTACTAATTCCCATACACCGCCCCCCAATTAGTATTAGTTGATAATTTTCCATATTAAAAATATAATAATAACCATCAGAATGTGTTAACAAACATTTATCTCCACTAATTATGTCAAAGCTTTGTATTCTTCTAACAACTCCATGGTGTCATATTGATAATTATTTTCCATGAATGTCAGAGTGTTTTACAGCGGTGCTGCATAACATAATGGTGGTCATATTTCACATGCAACCGACATAAAAAATTAGTACGTCTCTCCCATTAGTATGTTTTGTATCAATACGTAAATGTCGACAACTGTAAGCGGCCCTAGTATGGTGTTATTATATTATTACATACAATACCCCCGCCTGCTGCTGTTAAAGTTACACAGACATAAATAGCACTTTAGTCATCAAACACACAGCTCAGCTACAAGCGATGGAAGCACCAACAGACAACACACGGGCCAGCTGTATCACAATGCACGGGCCAGCTGTATCACAACGCATGGGCCATGCAGCAGTATCACACACATGGGCCAGTAGTATCACAATGTATGGGCCAGAAGTATGACACACACAGGCCAGTACTATCACAACACACTCATGGGCCAGAAGTATGACACACTCAGGCCAGCAGTATCGCAACACACTCATGGGCCAGCAGTATCATAACACACACACACGGGCCAGCAGTATTACAACACATACATGGGCCAGCAGTATTACAACACATACATGGGCCAGCAGTATCACAACACACACACGGGCCAGCAGTATTACTCACAAGGGCCAGCAGTATCACAACACAGGGGCCAGTAGTATCAAAACACGGGCCAGCAGTATCACAACACACACACGGGCGAACATCAGATTGGTTGGATGACACAGCAACTGAACAGTGCAGTAAATACAGGTCTCAGCGCTGAGAAGCTCTTAGGTTTGGTGTGTCATATACAGTGTGACCACACAAAAACCGTACCCATACAACCTAATGTAACTTCCTTATTTGTATTTCGAGTGACTCATTCTTTGGTATTCATTTGCTTCACAAATGCGTTATCAATGTGGAAAGTTTCAGACAGATATCTTTAATTTATTCATTTGGTTGAGCCTTGAGTTGTTTACCAGATTTCACCCTCGGTGCTGCAGACACAGCTGAATTCGACACACTCACCTGATCTGTCACCTGTAGACCTCAATCTTTGGGGCTATCTTAAGGACAACGTCTACCAACGAAGGCCGCAATCCATAGATGATCTCAAAACAAAAATCTGGCATAACCTCTTCAATCACTGCAGCCGAATGTGTCTCGTTTTCAAGTTGTGCGCATCAAATTCAAGTGTCTGCAACACTGATGCTAACATCTGGCGCATGGCTCAAACCATAACCAAATCAACGACACTAAAGATATCCATCCAAAAATTTTCACAGTGATCATGCATCATGTGAAAGAAATGTGTGCTAAAGAACATGTCATTTGAAATAATAATATATTTTATTTGACATAGCACCAGATAAAAAATCTTGGTTTAGAATTGCTAAATAATTGAACTAATAAATATGCATATAATTTTATTATAATAAATAATAAATTTTTTTCATAATATATTAAATAATCAAACTAATTTTGCTAACTAAGGTGAATAAGATTATGGAAAATATTCATGATTAAATGATAATGAGTGGATATCAACGACAGTGTTCATCTGCAAGAGATATTAAAATGCGGTTCAAAAGAAATGATCCTGTAGTCAACATCTGAAATTGGCAAGAGTTTATGGGGTTTTAAATAACAATAAAGCAGTCACATTAAGTTGCTACTGGGTACTGTTTTTGTGCGTGCATCTGCAGCGGAAGCAGTAAGCACAAACTACAGCGGCCTGCGACGCAATACAATCTCCTACCCGGTTTATGGCTTGCTCAATATTCTTGGGAACATCGGGGAAAACAACTTTTATGATGAGTTTCGCCACAAGTATGATGTGCTGAATGTGTGCGCGAAACAAAACAAAATAAATAACGGTGGCGAGTGACATCACGCTGCCTCCTACCCTGTTAATGGAGAGACGAACGGTCCTTGGAACGTCAGGCAAAACTACTTTTATGATGAGCTTCGACACCAACATGATATGCTGCATGTGAACACGAACAAGAACACGTTAGTTCTTCTGCAACTCGAAATAACATGACAATACCCAAACTCAACCACAAAACCGATGAGCACATCTCCAGAAATGTTAACGAAAACAGCAAGTCTGCCACAATGTTTGGGCTACGCATTCATGATATGTGAGGAACACGTACAGCCGTATCCCATTTTAATATGGATATAGGAATGCAATAGGCTGATTAAAAATGAAAAATCAAAAATACGGATTTCAACCAAGACAATGTGGCAGATCTGAAACACGTTAGCTGAAACTCTGAACAAGTTAGCTGTTATTACTAGTGTTATTTGGACGATGGTCATTCTGTGCTGTTTTTCATTACCTTCCTCATCTGAAGTCGAACTGTACCAGGAACATCAGGAATCGCCGTGGCGATGATAAATTTGACAGAAAACACTATGTGCTGGCAAAGAGAACATGAACTTTTATTATAATGAATGCTCCCACATGAAACAAATACGAAATGCTCCCTTTAAGGAGAATGCACATAAACATTGCGAGACGTTGCAACACTGAATTTAAGACATGTTAATATCATGATCCTTCATCACATATTTTAGAAAATATATGATTTACCGAGGTAGTAATAAAATTAAATATGTCAGAATTATTGACAGACCATATTTACCTTTACATGTAAATATGACGTTGTTCATCGGATGAATTATTGGTTTGCAAAATTCCTGTTTTTTTATACAATTTATGATGGAAAATATACTACAGCAATAAAGATTAAACTATGAAGTATAGCATTATTAATTAGAAGTACATTGCGATTGAAAAAATAAGAGAATTGAGGCATTTTAATTATAAGAAACATTTAACTAACTCCATACCAGTTAACCCATTAGGCCCCACAACGGCCGTAGCCGGCCGCTCTGTGCAGTCCTGGAACGGCCGCATACAGGACCCTCTATTCAAAAAAATCCTGGCGAATAACTACTGAACTAAACGCTATCAAATTTTGCCACACCCTAGCGGATACATTTTGCAACAACAACAGCTCGTTACGCGCATGTGTTGCCCTTTCGGAAATCTTGATTTTCATCGGTTTTGTTCACGCTATCTCGGAAATTTTTATTTCTATATTTGTCATGATAAAATATGGTGTAACCTGAAAAATAACCGTCAGAATTTGAGAATTTTTTAGTGGTGCAAAGCTAACACATATAGCTACATTTTTTTCGCTGAGTTGCATAGGGTTATAGCATGGGATCATTGTCAAATGGGTTTTGGCAGATTTCACAGTAGATATTACATACAATAATACAGTTGGCTTGGCTTATCAGAATCACAGCGGGCCAAAAACGTACGTTCTTAAATAGCCCGCTATCCAGTCCGTAGGACCGCTAAAGGTGCTTTACACCTCACCCCTGGCAGACCTGTTCATTCCAACGTCGGCTCAACTTCTCTGGGAAGCATTCAGCCATGCCACAATTACTGCACAGACTCACATACATCCACCATTGTACATAGCCATGCACTTATTTATGCAGCTGAGAGAACTGAGGCAACGTGGGGTGAACAAAACTTTGAGACATTTTGGCCAGAGAAATTTTATCCATTTGACAATCTATTTTTTTTAACATCAAAACACTGCTGCTAGATAAGAACAAATAAACGATACGATTACAAAACATGTCCGCGACGGGAAACATACCTCGAAACCAATGACGATCCAGAGTCTCTGGACGTTAGAGAAATGTCTCCCCCAGTTCGACGTGAACGCCACCAGGAATGCATTGCTGACTACCCCCAGAATGTTGAGAAACTGAAGGATCGAGTACCACGTACCTACAGACGAAACAATCGGGCATTTGTCAGTTAATTAGTACTCTGACAAACACAAAGCTGATTTAATAAACACTGCATCAATGTCAAACTGTGACACAATCTAGTTATCTGGAGGTCGAGTCCTGCTGTTTATGATACTTCTCCATCAGTGTCTGTGCTGCATGACTTTTTCAAGTTCAGGAAATTTTATCCTGAATTCAGATGCGAGTAGTTTTTGGTAAATTAGGCATGGTATCCCTGGTCTCCCTGGTCTTCATGGTCTCCCTGGTCTTCATGGTCTCCCTGGTCTCCCTGGTCTTCATGGTCTCCCTGATCTCCCTGGTCTTCCTGATCTCCCTGGTCTCCCTGATCTCCTTGGTCTCCCTGGTCTCCCTGGTCGTCATGGTCATCATGGTCTCCCTGATCTCCCTGGTCTTCATGGTCTCCCTGATCTCCCTGGTCTCCCTGGTCTTCATGGTCTCCCTGGTCTCCCTGGTCTTCATGGTCTTCATGGTCACCCTGATCTCCCTGATCTCCCTGGTCTCCCTGGTCTCCCTGATCTCCCTGATCTCCCTGGTCTCCCTGGTCTTCATGGTCTCCCTGATCTCCCTGGTCTCCCTGGTCTTCATGGTCACTCTGATCTCCCTGGTCTCCCTGGTCTTCATGGTCTCCCTGATCTCCCTGATCTCCCTGATCTCCCTGGTCTCCCTGGTCTTCATGGTCTCCCTGATCTCCCTGATCTCCCTGGTCTCCCTGGTCTTCATGGTCTCCCTGGTCTTCATGGTCTCCCTGGTCTTCATGGTCTCCCTGGTCTTCATGGTATCCCTGGTCTTCATGGTCTCCCTGGTCTTCATGGTCTCCCTGATCTCCCTGATCTCCCTGATCTCCCTGGTCTCCCTGGTCTCCCTGGTCTTCATGGTATCCCTGGTCTTCGTGGTCTCCCTGGTCTCCCTGGTCTTCATGGTATCCCTGGTCTTCATGGTCTCCCTGGTCTTCATGGTCTCCCTGGTCTTCATGGTCTCCCTGGTCTTCATGGTCTCCCTGGTCTTCATGGTATCCCTGGTCTTCATGGTCTCCCTGGTCTTCATGGTCTCCCTGGCTCCATGGTCTCCCTGGTCTTCATGGTCTCCCTGGCTCCATGGTCTCCCTGGTCTTCTCTATCCATGCTTAGGTTGCCAAGTAGCCTCTCGCCACTTCTTTACTTTGGGAACATTGACCTACAAATTGGACTTGTAGAAAGCGACAGAAGATCGAGAGAGATGGGGACAAGAAGTCACTGACAGGGTGGAAAAACATTGTGATGTGGACCCCCCCAGGGACTAAGGGCAAGAAGAAGAATACAACTACTGACCAATGTCTTGTGCGATTTGACCGACTGGTCGTCGGAACATCCACAGCATTCTCTTGCAGTCAATACGAATGTCGATCATGTTGAAGACGAGTGCAATCAGCGGAGCCAGGGGGAAAGAGGCAGCAAACAGCTGCAGCAATAATAGATAATATAATAAATACATTTTTATATCGCACTGTTTTCTTGGAAGCTCAATAAAATAAAACAAATTATACATAGAAAGTAAATTAAAAAAAATTTTTTTAAATAATTTAATTTATTTAATGGTAAACTAATTAAATATAATATTATATGTAATTAAAAATTAGAGATAAAACTCAGTGTAACTAAATGCATTTATTTTACATAAAATGTTATAATTTTTTTTAGTAGCTTCAACTGATGTTCAACTTATACTTTTCTGCAAATTTTTTTTATTAAAGAAAATTTTCTTAATAAATTTTTTCTTCTTATTTCAAGAAAATATTCTTAAAAATTTAAAGAATTATTTTCTTGCATAAGAAATTTTTTGCCATTGTACCCTCCACCTCTATCTATAGAAAACCCTGCCCCCAGGGACCTACCATGAGGAAGCCATAGACGACGACTTTCTCTGTGTATTCCCCAAGGGTGAAGTCTCCCAGGTCTGGCTTGTCCCTCTCCCGTTCTATGAATTCCTTCTCTGCGGACAGACTGCCCTTCCCCTCCTCATCCTGGACACGGCTGTTGCAGCGACAGAACTGTCTCACCATCCACTTCTTCTTAAGCCACCTGAATAATGGTAATAATAATAATGGTAATAATAATAATGGTAATAATAATAATAATGGTAATAATAATAATGGTAATAATAATAATGGTAATAATAATAATGGTAGTAATAATAATAAAGGTAAAAATAATAATGGTAATAATAATAATGGTAATAATAATAATAATAATAGTAAGTATAGCGCCTTAAATCTGGACAAAGTCCATTCAGAGGCACTTAAAACACATAGGTGATATACTGAATGGTTAAAATGTAATAAATTAGTTAAAATATGACACATATATATATAGACATAGTAAGGATATGTAAATGAAAGATTAACTAGCTAAATATATAATAATGAAGTTAAAAAACTGTCTAGTTAAAAAAACGTATAAAAGTTAAATAGATAATAATAAATTAATTTAAAACATGACACATATATGTATTACTAGCTGTTCGTTGCAAGCCTTGCGAAAAAAGGTGTGCTTTAGGTCTCTTAAGTGTCTAACAAGTGTCTATGTGGAGAGGACGGTGGCACAAATCTGGTGACAAATTTATATTTCACATTCAAAAGCGAACATTTATTGACCTGCCTTTTATTGCAGTAAAGTGGTCTCGATATGCATGTCGTAAAACTAGTGTATTTTAGTTTATCGCAAAATTGCGTATTTTCGAAAATACACTGGAACCTCAATATTAAATATCCTATACTTTACTGTTATGGAAATAATTTGGAGACCATAATGTCGAGGTGGCTCTGTTAATAAGGTGCAAGGTTCGACTTAATAATTATTATTTTAAATATTTAAATAAATATAATATAATAATAAAAATAAAATAATAATATTAAAGTAAATAATATATATATAAATAAAATAATAATTAAATTATAATATTAAAATAAATAATATATATATGCATGTATGTATGTATATATATATATATATATATATATATATATATTAATAATTTATTTATAATTAGTGCAGTCGAACTGTATTAAAATAGTATTTCCATAACAGTAAAGTATAGGATATTTAGTAATGAGGTTCCAGTGTATTTTTGAAAAAACAAGATTTTTTAAATATAATAAAATACACCAATTTCATGACACATACACACACATATATATATATATAATAGTTTTTAAATATTGCTAACAAATGTGAATAAGATTATAAAATATTAATTATTATTAAATTACAATGAGTAGAGCAACTACTATGGAAGACATTTTGGTGGACGATGGGATCGTGTCAAAAGTAGTACTCACGGCAGTACGAGATCGGTGATGAACTTGGGGGCGGGTTTGGCAATCATGAGGACGAAGACTTGGAAGGAGAGCATAGACATGCAGTCATTGGTCACGCCACAGCTGTCTTGGTATTCCCGGCCCAAGCCCCACAGACCATCCGAGCCAATGCCAAACTTCGCCTGCACACAAACACGGGACCAGTAAAAATAATAATATCATTACAGGTAATTGTTATTGATAACGCGATGTCTATGGTGATATAAACTGTCTTGCATGGTATGACGTCCAGTGCAATAAAAACTGGCATGGCACTGTTACACACGCACACTTAACAATTAATTCAAATTGCGTGCACTGTATAATGGATAAATTACTGTTTTACTGCATTAGATGTGTTGAAATGTTAGTTATGAACCCATATAATAAATATCTTGCTGCTTCAGACTATTGTACTGGTCTCAAAAGCTCACTCAATACAACATTCTGAAGCAACATGTGCATAAAACCCATCATCATTCAATAAGTGTCTAACCCTACTACAATCCAGCTAGATTATGTTATGCTACTCCTTATCCTAAATGCTTTGCAACTGGGATGCCAAACTTTCAGGGTTTCGTATACGACCCCAGGAAGGAGACGTAACACTATTGTTTTTACAAAATTGATCCCACCTTGCCCCTTTCAAAGAACAATCGAATTACCCTTCGTAGTCATTATGCACACTCGTTTGCAACATTTTTTCTACAACTGTCCCAAGTTACATAACGGCAACGAGTCCATCATCCACCGACACAAGTTTTACCTCAGGATATGCTAAAGATCATTTATTAATTGTGAATGCACTGAATGCTTCAAGAATTAGAACATTTGGAAGGAAAAGCAGGAAAGTGCTGATGAAAAAGCGGGAAAAACCTTCCTACAATTAACTTCCGTTGGTTTTCTGTGTTTTCGTCAGTTTTTAACATGTTATGTTTACAGGTTGCCATTTTGATTTGCCGCTCTCGTTTGTGGTGAACACATGCATGACAAAATGTTAAATTACTTGAGACCAATTAAATAAAACATGCTTAGAACAGCCTGTGTTCAACAAATAGATCGATTGTGCCGTAAATTTTTTTTTTTTAAATGACAAAAAAGTTTGACATTTCGTCCAAAAAGCAGGAATGAGGGAAAAATCGGTATTTCCCATCTGAAAGCGGTAATGTTGACAAGATGTTCATCATAAAATGCATAATTAATATATATATATATATATATATATATATATATATATATATATATATATATATATATACATACATATATATATATATACATATATATATACATATATATATACATATATATATATATACATATTATATATATATATATATATATATATATATATATATATATATATATATATATATATATATATATATATATATATATTATTAATTGTCTCACCATATGTATAATACATATTATATATATATATATATATATTATTAATTATGCATTTTATGATGAACATCTTGTCAACATTACCGCTTTCAGACGGGAAATACCGATTTATATATATATATATATATATATATATATATATATATATATATATATACACTGAATTTAACAGTCCAATAACAACATACATGCTGATAGTTTACAACACATCGCAGAAAAAAAAATATCGTAACAAATATGAGCAACCAGGGATTGCGACTCGGTTGCCATAATAACACAATTCTCACCCCACGGAAGAAGGCGATGTAGAACAGTGATGTGTAGTTGTTGACAAACTGGAAGGCGAACATCTTGATGATCAAAGCGTCGTCGTAGCGAGTCTGTGTCCGATGATTCTCTGGAATAACGTGAGACATCTATACTATGCCATACACTGTGGTTGTGCCTGTTCCCTCATATCATGTTTCTTGACATCGTCTTATGAAGATCTTAGCATAGAACTGAATTCTCTTGTTCCGCTCAGCTACACCATAACACTCGGGGAAGCATTCAGCCATGCTGTAATTACTGCAGAAAGGCTATTCGTTCAAATACAGCCATTCTCCTGTCGGGCACTTGCAACTTATTATAAATATCTCATTGTAGCTGTGTGCAGAAAGTAATGCAGAATAAACAATGTAACCATGACTGACATGACTTAATATTACCAGACCTATGCAGAATGCAAATCCAAAATTCCACTAACCCCAGTCAGTCAGCTTCAAAGCCAGCTTTTCATAAATCTGCAAATGAAATCAAATACACAAGTGAGAAACATTATTATCAATAAATGTGTCCTAATAAGTGTACACCTATGTTTGTAGATCAAGATGATGTCAACGGCTCGGATGACATGCGGGCCTGGGCGCGCAGCTGGCAAATGTGTTCTAATAAGTGTACACCTATGTTTGTAGATCAAGATGATGTCAACGGCTCGGATGACATGCGGGCCTGGGCGCGCAGCTGGCAAATGCCACTCGACAATGACGACGTAGTACCGATGACTGAAGAAACCACATTGACTTTTATTGTCATTGACATTGGTCCTAAGTCACCAATGTAATTCAGGCTTGTCGATAGAACCGTCCAAAGCAACATGCCAATAACGTTAAATTCCCAATAACGTTAAATTGTCAGGAAATATAGTAACATTTGTTTAAATTCGCTTATAGTCCATAGCTCCTCAGCATACCGATCCAACTGTTCACGACTGGAATTGTTACACCGACTAGAACTATCTAACCTTTTGTTTTGGTGCACTGCTGAGCTTGGGTTTCATGAAGATTTTAGTGCAACAGAAATTTTTTTTTTAAACGCATTGTATACATCTACGTTGGAAGCCGGCGATTCTCATTCACCTCTGGTGGAGTAGGGTAACATCATTTCCTGGGGACCGGTACTTATTTTAAATAACGCATATTTTATGAGTTTCAGTGGTTAACTTATATGCGGCTAGTCCGTATCATTAAAATTGCCTCAATCCTCGGAACTTTTATTTAAAGTACATTTACAATGACAATGTAATATGATCCGACTCGATCGGCCTTCCCATTTGCCGATCAATGTAACTGTTCAGTTCGAGAGGCATTGTGACAGTGTATTCATTAGTACTTATAACATATTGGTTGGTTAAAAAGAATATCTATAAAAAAAATCATGAAATAATGTTTTTCCATTGCTCAATTGTTTCGCTCAGCTACAACAAAACACTTTTTGCAATTGAATAAATACTAAGCGGTCCCTTACTACACTCCATACAGTAGACACACTAAATGGCACCACGGTTGTCTCGCCACACGAGCATGCTAACGGCATACAAATTTGATACATGAACATTTCGGTCAAACATTCAAGGTTACTATGTGTCTAAAACTACTTATGAATGTTGTTTGGAACTACCAGACATTACATTCACTGATGGTCAAAAGGATACCAGAGCGCAGCAAGGTCTGCTAAGTAAGTTTTTTTTCCCTTAAGGAAATAGAAAAACTAGAGAACATGAAGTAACGTTAATGAAACAACAGCATGAATTAGATATCAAAAAGTACTCTTTCTCACAAAGGATGATAAAAAATTTAAACAAATTAGCTACAGATTGTCTAAATACTAGCAGCGGGAATATGCTTAAAAACAAAATTGACAAATAACTCGGGAGGGCGGGTTACCTAGAGATGACAAATTGTTGGAGTCTCGATAAGCCAATGGCTTCCTTGTCCAATTGCCATCTGGGATTTTTTATTTGGATGGCAATCTTGTTAAATCTGTGTCTAGTAGGATGAATTTACCTTTCCGAGAGCAAGGATCGAGACTGCATTGAAGACGGAGGAGAGCACAGTGGTAAGTAGCAGGCATTCTGTCACATTCGTGCAGAACTTCACCGACATGATCACACGGTACGTGATCACACCCATCACGCTGATAAACACCAGCATTATCTGCGGAGCAAAAAGTCAACGTGCTGTGATTAGTAATCACAATACTAAAAAAACACTAAAAAGTTATTAATGTGATCGTGCAGTACATGATCACGACAAATAATGGTGAAAAATAAATAAGTTATTAATGTGATCATGCAGTATGCGATTACAGAGATAATAGTAACAATGTTGAACAGTGATAACAGTGAACAGAAATGTGATCACATGGAAGGTAATCACAGCCACATTCATACAACGCCACCTGGTGGACAAATGTTGAACAGTGATAACAGTGAACAGAAATGTGATCACATGGAAGGTAATCACAGCCACATTCATACAACGCCACCTGGTGGACAAATGTTGAACAGTGATAACGGTGAACAGAAATGTGATCACATGGAAGGTAATCACAGCCACATTCATACAATGCCACCTGGTGGACAATGAATGAGTTAATTTGATCTCCAGTGCCACCTAGTGAACAACACCCAAATTAACAATCAACTTTTGCTATAAAATTGGTATAATTCTGAGTGAGTTTTTACTCATATGTGCGCTCGGTTTTGTTGAAACTGGGGAAGTAATACGCAGCCATGGCACTCAGCACCACCAATGCTGCATCCATCCTACTTTCAAATTAGTGTCAGTGAGTCCACAACAGGTTTTCTCCATTACCCTGTGTGGGATCTTTTATTTCCCCTGGCATAGACACCAGGTAGAAGGGACCAACGACTTTTAGTGTCTCTTCCGAAAGACATAGGCAAAGTTGGGTGAACAAAACTGCCCAAGTTTCGAAACGGCAGCAGGTGGTCTCGAACCACGGTCCTCTCGATTGACAGGCTGGTGTTCTGCTGCCGTGCTGTCGCACCCCAAATACCACTACAGAATAATGACGACTCAGCAAAAACGAACAACTCACCATGAAGATCAGAGTTGATGCAGACGCCATAAACTTCAGGAACTGTTTATATGCTGGATAAAACATCGTCTTTTCCCCTGGGATAATGGGATCCTACAAAGACGCAATCAGGATAGGTCGTGTCCAAACTTGACATTTCAAATTGCAACACAACTTCATTAAGGTGCTTTGTAACTATACAAAAATCCAATAACGCAAAAACAATTTGGATGCGGGTAGGGGGGCCAAGGGTCCAGTCGGATCATCACAAACAAATTGGAAAGATATAATATTCTTAGTTTTTTCCTAGTCAAACTTTTGCACTAACGTCTACAGATCTCCACTGTTTTCCCATTGAAATCAATGCTAAAGTCATACAGGCAATTCTACAATGCGCAAAGTCATGATTTGGTTTTAATGAAAATTGTACATTTTGATTTTTTTTCTGTATGCCATAAACAAAGAAACAAAATAACGATCAGTTATTTAGTCAGATTTCTGTCCTATACAATGGCAATGTGTGGACAGTGCATCCTAACCAGTTAGCACACTGGATATGGATGGTTTCTGTTCTGTGAACAAAACTGCAGACAAGAAATAGCCAGTGTCTGGCCAGTGAGATTACCATACACACAGAACAGGCATTGCTACTTTATGTGCCATTCATAAACCAAAATAACAAATTAAGACTAATTTCACACAAGCCAATGCACCAGTTTCATTTTCAAATAATCCCACTTTCACTTTCTTATTCAAATGATACACACCGGTTTGCTCTTTGTACCATAGAACTCTGGTCGGTCTGGTTCGTTCTGCTCAAAATTATCAACGTCCCATTCGTAGGCCAAAGTCGCATTCTTCCTCTTCCAAACCTCAAGGAAGATTGTGCCTACAGAGAAGAGCAAACTGACATGAGTCTGAAGGTCCTCAAGTTCACGTTACTGGGTGTTGTGCTTCTACAAATAGCACAATTCACAGATGATGAAATGCAGCATAATTAAATGACAATTTTAGAAACTGCACCAAGCTTACATGTCACTCGTGTATGCATACATGGACGTACGCACACAGGCAGCTACGTGTGCATGACCACATGCAATACACACATACAGGCCCACCCACACATGCCCATACATACCACAAACACCACAAACAAACATGTGCCCACACCACATGCGCATGCACACACAAGCGTCCACATACACGTGTCCACTCACCACGCACGCACCCACACAAGCATTCACACACATGCGCTCATGCAGCACATACACACACCACACGCGAACAATGTATAATGCATGACACAACATGACAGTTTATGACACTGACATCATCATGCAAGACTTAACTCCAACCCTTGCTATGACACACTTTACAGTTTTACATTAGCCCTTCATACATTATGTAATCTTTGAGTGCCCCCCCCCCCCCCCCGTAGCAATGTTAAAACAACCTACCCCAGAGACAGATAACAAGTGTGTAATATGGCGTGACAGCATTGTCAAAGGAGCTTTTGAAGATGCCTAGTGACGCGTCCACAACTTGGGCCACCCTAGAAACACCAACAATGTCACATTAAAACAGTACACTGTAATACAGTGTGACGAGAACAAAGGAATACCAACTAAGGCACCATTCACAATTGTTCACATTTACCTGTTCAAACAAAGCGCACTAATTCTCAGGTCCATTCGCTCTCCATGAATTAGCATTTTAAAACGTTGATACTTTTCCAGATTGAAAAACATATCAATGTAACAATGTGATGACATAGTGCAATTGCATGTATAGAATATGTTTACAAACATTTATCTCCAATAAATATGCTCAAGCTTTATGTTTTTTAACAACTCCGTGGTGTCATATTGATAACTTCTTTGTGAATTTCAAGATGTCGGACTGTATGACAGCACTGTATGACAGCACTGTATGACAGCACTGTATGACAGCACTGTATGACAGCACTGTATGACAGCACTGTATGACAGCACTGTATGACAGCACTGTATGACAGCACTGTATGACAGCACTGTATGACAGCACTGTATGACAGCACTGTATGACAGCACTGTATGACAGCACTGTATGACAGCACTGTATGACAGCACTGTATGACAGCACTGTATGACAGCACTGTATGACAGCACTGTATGACAGCACTGCGCAGTGAACAGTTACACAATTTAAAACAATAGACGTCCCGTAACAATTCACTGCATGGCGCTGAATGATGCAACAGTGGTCATATTTCACATTTGTTTCACACAATCACTGTGGAAAGTTTCGGAAGGATATTTTTAATGTCCTTGATTTAGCTGAGATTTGAGCACATGCACCAGATGTCGCCCTTGGCACTGCAGAGACCTGAATTTGACATGGACAATTTGAAAATGACACATTCTGCATCAGCGACTGCATATTTTGGCAGAATTTTATTTTGTGATCATCTATGAATTGTTGCCTTCCTTGGTAGACGTTGTCCTTAAGATAGCCCCAAAGATAGAAGTCTGGAGGTGACAGATCAGGTGCGAGCCTGAATTTTGGAGTATATGGCCAAACCTCACCAAATCAAGTACATTAAAGATATTTTCATAAACAAGATATGTTTACATTCGGTGGGCAGTAGCACAACAGTTAGAACGTCAGACCCCAGTTGAGGAGACCACGGTGCCTGTCCACTTGCTGCATACTGCAATTACTGCACAAAGACTATCTATCCAAATATATCCACCACTGTATATAGCCAGGTACTCATTTATACAGCTGAGTGAACTGTGGCAATGTGTAATGAACAAAATTGCCCAAGTTTCGAAACGGAAATAGGTGGACTTGAACCCTGGTTCTCTTGGTTGACAGGTCTAACCACAGAGCCACCACACCCCACATTTAGCAGCCAGACATTCCATTGGGTTTTGGGGTTTGCTTTTATGGTAAGTTGCCTGACGCAAATATGTTGTGCACTTACTTGTCTGCGGCAGTCTGATTGTCCGGGGCAGGGGTAGTTGTACTGCTGTGGTCAGTTATACTGGAATAACAACAAAATAAGCACATTTATATAGCGCCATAAATAATATATATATATATATATATATATATATATATATATATATATATATATGAAAGAATGAACTTTATTTCAGTTACATAAACATGCAAGTTGGTCATGACAATATTGCATAATGTAAAAAAGAAAATAATTTAATTACGGTGTAACTGTGGAAATTCTCTGGAAATTAATATAATTAATTAGTTAAGTAAATAATAAATGAGTTAAAATATATACATATATATATACTATATATATATATATAATATACAACGTAAAAAGCATATAAATTTAATTAGCTAAGTAAATTATAATAAATTAGTTAAAACATGACGTGCACATATGCATAGAAAACTGTATGTAAATACCAAATTAATTAGTTCAATAAATAAAAATAAATTAGTTGACACGTGTGTTATTCCTTGTGTGGAAGACATCTGCACAAACAAAACTGTGTCAGATGTCAAAGGTTAGTGACAATGTCACCAAACTGTGTCAAAGGCCAAAGGTAGGTGACAATGTATGTACGTATGTATGCTTATGTATATAATTAAGTCAACACTAATCACAAAACACATGCATGGTTAATTAGATATGAGTTGTTTTGCTCACAGGTGGGGCTGCATGTGAATATGCAATATTGACCAATCAGCAGCACTGCACTAGACTGTATTGTGATCCATGCCTGTTGCAGTGACACCACTGGTACACCACTGGTACACCAGTGGTGTCACTCACCATTTTGACAAGTTACTATGACTTACACTTACTTAAAATTACAGATGTACAGAATCTGCACATCTTTATTTTCTATGAACTCCTAATTTTTTCAAGAAATCTGTCAACTTAAATTGCATAGAACTGAGGAGTGTTTGCATTAAAATTGTTTATAGGAACAAAATAATGTTCATTTTATTTGAAACTATATTACATATGCTCAGGTGCACAGTTCCAATGACGTAACAAGTCGTAAACAACAAAGACGTTACCCAGCTAACTAATCGTTTATACCAGTCTGCAAGTGTCTATTTTTAATTTATAATCAAGCTGTGGCAGTGGGGACATGCTGAATGGCGCCACTGTTGGGTAGCATGATATGGTGGACAACGTTGATTTTTTTTCTCCCAACTTTCCCTAAAATAAATTCCTAGATAACTTACCTAACTTTGTTGGGAAGCGTGATATGGTGGACAACGCTGATATTTTTTCCAGACTTTCCCTAAAATAAATTCCTAAATAACTTACCTAACTTTGAGGCCGTAAATAAACACACATATTCCAAAGAATGTCGGAATCCACAGTGATGTTACAAGCATGCCCGACCAGGCAAAATATAGGGCGATCTTCTCGCCAAAGTAGTTCCGGATCTTCCACAATGGCTGGTATTTGAAGAAAGGCCCCCACGTATCGTCGAGTTCTTGTCTCGAGTCAGGGAGCAGCAATTGTTTCTTCTGGCAGACTTTCATGGACCCTGTGCGTGCGAGTTTCTCTTGGTGTTCAATTTCTTCCATCGGGTCGTCAGCGGCTTCATCGTGAAGGACATATGCGTCCTTGAATGCTCCCTTCAGAAGCAGATATGGAAGACCTACAAGAATTCAACAAACAACAACAGGGAACTGAGCAATGCATTATGAAATAAGACTTATTACATTTAGCTCCAAACAGCTCTGTCTAGGGTTAACATAGGAGTGGTTTATTTCAGAGTTTTCCTTCTGTAGAGTTAGTGAGTCCACAACAGTTTTTTTCTGTTTCCCTGCATGGGATCTTTCACTTCCCCCTGGCATAGACACCAGGCAGAAGGGACCAACGGCTTTTAGTGTCTCTTCCGAACGACACAGACGAAGTGGAGTGAAAAAAATTTCCCAAGTTTCGAAAAGGCGGAGGTGGAATCGAACTACTGTCCTCTCAATTAACAGTCGGATGCTCTAACCATTAGACCATCTCTCCCGATGACAGACAACAGACGCAAACTCAAAGCTGGTTTGAACATTCAAATAAGAATACAAACTCCATGGTATGATCAAGGACACTCTAATTCAAACATAAATGTCGATAGTATTGGAGCCACGAACAGTGCATAATTAGCGTCATATGATCGGCATGTACGAATTCAATGTACTAAAGTCAGAACATTCGATGATTTTGACAAAAGTATGCACATTTTTATAAAATTGTTTTTATTAAAGTGCACATATTAATTAAACTATTCACACACTACAGATCTGAACATCATTAACCCTGATTAACGATGGGCTAAATCAGTTGAGGAGGGAGTGTGATGTGTGAAGGACTGTTTGGTTGATCTGTGGACCCAATACAGTACCTTTCTTAGACATTGGATCATCGTCGAGGTGCCCGTCCTTCGTGTCAGTGATATCAATGTTAATGAGCATATGGTTGACCTTGAAACGAAAATGAAGCCTGCTCACTACATGATAATATCACAAGTGTCAACGTCTGCTCACGGAAAAGTGCTCATGAAAGTGGGAAGCTCCCCCTTACACTGAACATTCGTTGGTTTTTGGTGTTTTCTTCCGTTTTTTAGATGTGCCATTTTCGTTCATAGTGAACGCACACACGAGAAAATAAGAAATCACTTGAAACCAAAGAAATAAAATGTGATTAGAATGGCCTCTTGTGTATAAATATATCTGAATCTGAAGAAATATTCTCAACGCTCTTTTAGAGCCAACAGAGACGGAGAAGAAGTTTATTTGTTTTTTTAAATTACAAAAAAAGGAGGAAATTTCATCCAAAAAATGGGAAGGCAGGACCAAGGGAGAAAAGTGGTATTTTCTGCCTAAAAATGGTAATGTTGCCACCTGTATCATATTTCAATAGTTCTTACATCAACTTTGCAATTAGTGTGACTTAACTTGATTATAATGGAACATGTAAATAATTTAACAAGATTAACCAAGATTGCCAAGATACTCAAATCGCGTGACAAAATAATCAAAACAAGCAGAGCCGTAACTTGTAATGAGACACCATCACATGCACTATTCATGACTGTCTCAAGACAAAATTAATCAAAAACTAAAAGACTAGTTAGCCTGTCATACTTCGCTGAGCATAACCCACTTTTATTTAAGGCAATGTACAACAATTTGCATCGGTTAAGTGAATGAATGGGTTTCCTATAATTAAAATGCCACAATTCTCTTAATTTTTTGGTCTCGACGTTCATCTAAATGAACATTGTTATACGTCATGTTTTAATCTTTATTGCATTGTTGTAGTACAGTCAGTCATAAATTGTATTGTTGCAGTATGGCTATAGTAAGAAATTGTATTGTTGTAGTATAGTTACAGTCAGAAATTGTATTGTTGTAGTATGGTTACAGTCAGAAATTGTATTGTTGTAGCATAGTTACAGTCAGAAATTGTATTGTTGTAGCATAGTTACAGTCATAAATTGGATTGTTGTAGCATAGTTACAGTCAGAAATTGTAATTTTGTAGTACAGTTATAGTCATAAATTGTATTGTTGTAGCATAGTTACAGTCATAAATTGGATTGTTGTAGCATAGTTAGTCAGAAATTGTACTGTTGTAGTATAGTTACAGTCATAAATTGGATTGTTGTAGCATAGTTAGTCAGAAATTGTACTGTTGTAGTATAGTTACAGTCATAAATTGTATTGTTGTAGCATAGTTACAGTCAGAAATTGCGTAAAACAGGAATTTGACAGACCAATAAATCATCTAATGAAAAACCAATATATTTCACCTTAACAGGTGAAGATATATCTGTCTGTCTTTTATATCTGTACAGTAATCTCTATGTCTTACACTAACATATTTTAATTAATTGCCAAATCGTCTATTTGCTCAAATATTAAGCAATTGTAATGACATGTTTTGTATGGAGATTATCTTACTAATTAATTCAGTATTACAAAGACATGGTCTTAGGCCTATGCACCTATAAAAGTTACTAGAACATAACCATTTGCAAATACAATTAAGTATATCATGTCAGTGGTTTACTAGGAAAACCTTGTTGAACACACAGCATCTAAATTTTATGGGCAGCACCACATTGTTAGATAACCCTACATCACGAGTGTCAAAGTCTACCAAAGTTCTTTGTATTGGTTCTGTAAAGCTGACCTCCATTAATACGTCACAACAGTCTAAGCTACCCAATTTTCACAGAACTGCGAATGTGCTTATTGGACTCCCTGATTAACAACTGGAGAAATGACCGGAATCTCCCACTTATAGAACACATTCTGAGTAAACCAGTGTCATGATATTCTTGATTTTAGTTGCACACAATTAGTCTTCATTATCTCTTTTAGGTGCATAGCTCCAAAACCATGACTTTTGTTTTGCCTTAAAACTGTTGAACATTCCGTTTAGGGCTGTGGTCTCTTGCCCCCCCCCTCCCCCGGACATTTGCCCCTGGGACACTTGCCCCTTGGACATCTGCCTAATAGGATATTTGCCCCCCCCAGACATCTGCCAATTTTTTTGCAGTTAGGGTAATACATATCTTGAATTCATGTTCAGAAATAAAAAAATAAGTTTAAAAAACTATTTCTTATAAAAACTTACAAATAATCCAGAAGATATGAATAGGGGGCAAATGTCCAGATTTGCAATAAGGCAAGGGACTAATGTCTGGGGGGCAAGTGTCCTGGGGCAAATGACCAAGGAATAAATGTCTGGGGGGCAAATGACCCGGTCCCTTCCATTTAACATGGTACACATTTCTTGCATGTCAGTTAGAATATCTTTCCTGTCCTGCAGTTGACTGTAGAAGAAGGTAATCAACATTCATTAAATGTCTATTTGGCAGTACACTGTTGAATTAGCCAGTGCAAACTCACATGTGAAGTTGGCACGAACACAGGAGATAATTTCTACCTCGAATCATCTAAGAACATACCTGTAATGTCATGGATGTTCAAGGACTGAAATGCTAACATTTATCTGAATGTACAGTGACCATATTAGCCGAACTAATTGCTCTATTTTATTATTATAAAAATTATTTGGGATTGTCCCAGCGTGACCATAATGGCGAGGTGGTTGTATTACTGAGGTTCAACTATATACTGTTAAATGTGTTCGTTTAGATGAACTTTGAGATCGAAAAATTGAAAGAATAGGGGTATTTTAATTATACAAAACTCCATTGTTCCTGTTAAATTCCATGAGTTTGAAGGAAATGGGATAACAAATTCATAGAGGAGAAACGAACACGTACCAAGTAATATCGCAGTGCTGATCTGAAGAACGTGTCGGGATTCTCAAATCCTTTATACACGTACATCTTGTTCATTTCAAAGGGCGCCGTCACAAAATCAACTACAAATAACAATGTTCAGAATTAAGAACAATTTAAATTAAAGTCGCCTCGACACTTCAACTTTAGACTCGTCTCGTTTCAAACCCTTTTTGCCAAAAAATCAAACCTATCTAGCATCAACTACAACTGCTAACTCATTAGTACAAATAGTTTATTTAGTTTTTATGAAATCATGAGACAAACTATTAATTTTAGCTTGACCAAGCTGAAATTCAGCACACAAAAAATTGGCCTATAAATTGCTGACCTGGCATTGGTACACACACATGTAGAATCCAGCATTCATAATTCATATATGTATCAATGATATCAAACAATCAATTATTTAATCAATCAATAGTGTTTATACAAACAAATCAAACGAACAAATTAAATATGCAAAGAGAAAGGTTTGAAAAGAGTAACATTGTAGTAAAAATACAATTTACATAATGTCATGTTACTCGTTTACGATATTTGAAAGTTACTGTATTTGCGTAACATCATATTATTTTCATAAATGGTTAGATCTGTCTCTTATAACAGGATAAAATACAACCAGAATTGTAGTAACTGGTAATTGGTAAGAAATGTGATGAATATATTGATTTTACCTTACTTATAATCCCAAATTTGGGACACATTAAATATGTACAACTGATATGATGGATGTGTACAACTGATATGATGGATGTGTACAACTGCTATGATGGATGTGCACTTCTATTATGGTTGGGTTTTGCAGGTCTATTAATATTTTGTCTGTTGCTATAAACAACCACAGAAGATCAACATGCTTTTGAACTACACCAATGGGCCAAAGTGATAGGTCGATGATTCATGCGCTACGCCAGTACATAGCAACTGCCGGTACCTAGTTATAAATATTACAAGGTTGACTTAGCCATTGACAAAATAAGCCTAGAAAGGCCATCTACCATGAGCATTAATCTACACATTCGACAAAACACAAACTCATCAATATTTGTTTTATAAAAACTGCTCTTTCAGCAAGTTTTATGATATTTTATCCGAATATTTAGGTAAAAAAACACAGCAGAAGACACTGATGCAACACGGTGCTACTTGGACCATAATGAGGGACACTCTAAACCGTGCTTCAACCAAACTATTGGCAGTGGGAAAATCGGGGCTTGTTACTACAAAGTTAGGGTGTGTATTATACATGGTAATATAGAAATTCTGTCAGATTTGAACAAAAAGTCAGGGGGCGTATTATACACAGAAAATTAAGGCAATTCTTATTAAACAATATTAATGTTGTTAATATGCGTAATACCATAATATTATGTACATGTTTCCGTACAGTTTGCGTATGTTAAAATGCAAGCAATGTTAAAATGTTGCAACAAATATTTTTAACATCTAGGCATTTGCTAAAAACAAATTTAATTGTTACACAATTAAAATAAATTATATATTAATTGTTAATTTTAATTGTTACAAAATTAAAATAAATTATATATTAATTGTTACATAATGTATGCATTAAACTAACAATTACTTCAATAAAAGCACCGTTTTCCATCTTAAAGACTGTGGAATACAAGAAAAAAAATCTGAATATTCAACACCAAAGTGAAAAGTGTGCTGCTCTATGGCTCTGAGACATGGAGAGTAACCAAGACAACAACCAGAAAACATGGAGAGTAAACAAGACAACAACCAGAAAACATGGAGAGTAACCAAGACAACAACCAGAAAACATGGAGAGTAACCAAGACAACAACCAGAAAACATGGAGAGTAACCAAGACAACAACCAGAAAACATGGAGAGTAACCAAGACAACAACCAGAAAACATGGAGAGTAAACAAGACAACAACCAGAAAACATGGAGAGTAACCAAGACAACAACCAGAAAACATGGAGAGTAACCAAGACAACAACCAGAAAACATGGAGAGTAACCAAGACAACAACCAGAAAACATGGAGAGTAACCAAGACAACAACCAGAAAACATGGAGAGTAAACAAGACAACAACCAGAAAACATGGAGAGTAACCAAGACAACAACCAGAAAACATGGAGAGTAACCAAGACAACAACCAGAAAACATGGAGAGTAAACAAGACAACAACCAGAAAACATGGAGAGTAACCAAGACAACAACCAGAAAACATGGAGAGTAAACAAGACAACAACCAGAAAACATGGAGAGTAACCAAGACAACAACCAGAAAACATGGAGAGTAACCAAGACAACAACCAGAAAACATGGACAGTAAACAAGACAACAACCAGAAAACATGGACAGTAAACAAGACAACAACCAGAAAACATGGAGAGTAGACAAGACAACAACCAGAAAACATGGAGAGTAACCAAGACAACAACCAGAAAACATGGAGAGTAAACAAGACAACAACCAGAAAACATGGACAGTAAACAAGACAACAACCAGAAAACATGGAGAGTAGACAAGACAACAACCAGAAAACATGGACAGTAAACAAGACAACAACCAGAAAACATGGAGAGTAACCAAGACAACAACCAGAGAACATGGAGAGTAAACAAGACAACAACCAGAAAACATGGAGAGTAAACAAGACAACAACCAGAAAACATGGAGAGTAACCAAGACAACAACCAGAGAACTCCAAACATTCATAAGCGAATGTCTCAGACACAATCTCAACATTAAATGGCAAGACAAGGTCACAGACAAGGAGCTCATGGGGAGGACAAACCAGTACAGCATCAGGGAGGAGATTGAAGAAAGGAAAAACGGCAAGGAGAGAACACACCCAACAAATAGTTGGAGATCAGTAGCTGAGGAAATGAAGAAGCACAGAACTACATCACATGGAAAGAAATTAAGAAAGCTGCCAACGAGAGTCAGGCCTGGGGTCAATTACATTGTAATAGTAATAGTAATGATTAAATGTTTTCAAGTAATAGTAATAGGTGTGACGCCTCACACAGCACAACTGCACTTTACTATAAACTCCAAACAAAGCCATGAATGTATGTGAGCAACAGCACAGAGCACATATTGGCATCACATGATGAAAGGATACACTTCAAACAGGCAACTGTTATTATCTGGTTTGAGCAAATCTGAATGAGAAAACGAGTCCTTGTGTCCCTATAATACTGGCTGGCTGGCATGTTGTGGTGTATGTTCAGATGAAATTGTACTGTCAATGTTGATTATTGATGATTGCTTGAATAATGAGTTGTTGTTGTTGTTGTTGTTGTTAAGAACTACTGTACTACTGAATGGAAAGTCAAAATATGTAGCATATAATAATCGAAAGCAAATAGTTGCTATGGAAAAATGTAATAGTAATAGATTCACATGTAATAGTAATAGATTACTTTGCCTTCAGGATGTAATAGCAGGCCTCGACATTAACACTGGCCCGGTGCCCTTTTTGGGGCTGCCTGCCCAGTTCGGGCCACAAGTTTTCATATTTTACTAGTTTCAGATTGTTTTTATACGATTAGTCACAGCAACAGGTCATCATTTCAATCGCTTGCTCTTGCCATCCACCCCAGTATTACAATTAAACAAAATCTTCATCTCATCTGCTTTTGTGTTGTTGCTTCGTAAAGCTGACATCTTGTTTTGATATGTACAAGCCTCACAACGAGTCCACATGGCGTCGCTACTAGCGATGACGTGCAGACTTTTTTGTGAAGCTCATGCATTGTGGATGCCTATATTTTACTAGGGTTGCGCAGTGTTACCAGTATATCAATATATTGCAGTATTTACTTCTGCGCGATACATGTCGGCTATCACGATATGCCTTCGGTGTACTGATTTCCTATAAACCGACTGGTTCACGGACTGTCCGCTAGGTGTCACAACAGCACCTAACATACATTCCAGGACACGCTAAGGTGCATCACAGATAGTTAAGTTTACCATAACTTTGTACTTCAGTCCAAAAGTTTATATTCGAAAGAAATAAAACCCAATTTTAACAGTTATAGTTATATACAGTGTCAGGTCTGATACGCCCGTCGTATTTTTTAGCATAACTAGCTGTAACTCAATACAGATTGTCAAAAAATGCCGACAGTATGCATGCGATGGCATCTCCCGTCGTTTTCAAAATGCAACCTGCTGCAACTTCTACAGGGGCTTCCGATTCTCAAACGATTCTAGCAGCAACAATGTTTGCCATGTGGAATACTGATAGAAAGGATAAAACTAAATCACCAACGGTAAAAGAAATCATGGCCAAACTCACATCGTCGACTTGTAATACGATGTATTGCAAAAGTGTTTTTTAATAAAAAAATTGGGCCAGTAACTTTTAAAATCTACGGGCCCAACGGGCCACTGGGTACAACAACTTAATGTCGAGGCATGAATAGTAATAGAAAGGAAACAAAGTAATAGTAATACTAATAGATCACATTGTAATGTAATTGACACCATGCCTGGACATGCTTGGACAGAGTGCACTGGACATATGCTCTATCTTGAGCGAAGAAGATTAAAGAAGTCAGACGTACCCTCATTGTCTGTGTACAGGTACTTCTCCTCAATTTGATTCCAGAAGAACTTACACTCATTCTCTTCATCCTCATAGATCTCACACTGCAACACAAACACGCATGAGAACGATACAAGATTTAACAAAATTGCCATGCAAAGAAAAACCAGCGGACAAGGAAACCATGGACTTATCGACTGTCCAACGTTTTTTCATTTATGTGTAACCCACTCTCCTGAGGTATGTGCCAACCTTGTTTTAAAACATATTCACGTTGCTAGCAAAAAATATGTAGATAATTTATTCCATTCATGTATTGTCCTCTGTGAGAAAGAATACTTTCTGATATCGAATATACACTGTTCCTTCACTAATGCTATCTCGCGGCCTCTGTTTCACCTACTTCCAAAAACAAAAAAGTTAGCATGTTTTCTGAACTATGGTTCTGGGTCATTCATCCATGAGTATTTTCACCCTTACACTAACTAAATATAATATTAAAGTAAAAAATTATGACAATCATAATTTATTTATTATACCCAATGTACCATTAATTCCACTGGCCAACAAGTAAATTATTATTTGGTTCATTACCATTTGTTACTTAGCAATAAATAGTAATTTATATATGTACAAACCAGTATAACATGAAAGTACAGATAAAATATTATCGCTAGTTAACACAAATAGTATTTTCTTACCCACACTCAAAAAGAGGATAGGAAGCCTGTGCCACACTAGAAAACCTTCAAAGGAGGGGAAAGGGGTCCAAGGAACCTTTCGAACTATGAAAGTTTTAAATTCACATTTTCCATATTTTAAACCAGTTTAACCCTCTTCTACCTAGTAAGTTAAGATACAAGTAAGAAAAGGGGCAGACTGCAACTGAGATGGGAGGATTGCGTAGAGGGGTAAAAGTAACGCACAGGAGGATGACAAGTGCAAGAAGGGTGCCAACAGGGAAATGTGGAAAGGGGTAACAGCCGGGGCATTGCAAGAAATTGCCAGTACTACATGTTCTACTAGCTAGGTTCACCCGTTTATTTATAAAGGGAGCAACGAGAAAGAACAGATAAAGTTTAATTAACAGACTGGGGGTGAATATCATCACTGGGAAGTGCGAAGGATGAGCAGTGAGCATCCCTGGGAATGGGTACTTACCCCAGACAAGGGCATCTCGAGTTTGGTCCTCTCCGCTTCTTCACAAAGCCTTTGGAAAGGCACATGTAACTTGAGGTAGAAGTTCTCCCCGATAATGTCTTTCTGTATGAGTATTCCCTCAGCTAACAGTGCCTCTTGAAACTTCCGTCGCAACTCTTGTCGCTTTTGGAAGCTTTTCTGATCAGCATCCAGGTGGATTTCATCAATCGATTTCTTTGGATAGACGATGATATAATCAATGCGTTTCAGCTTGGAGTCGGGCAGCACAAACGACCTCTCCTCTGACTGCAAGGTCACAGGTTCCATGTCGTTGAGCTCCTCAAGGTCTAAAACAACAGTTCGGTGTTTCAGTCGTCGAAACGGTCTATTTTGTTGTTCCATCTTCCACAACACACAAAACTAATCATTAACTGCCTCGAACATGAAAATTAATGGCAATCACAACATGAGACATCTTTGCGCCATCTGCGAAGTTACACCAATGTTGAGTCATCTGCCATTGCCTGAAAGAATCTGAAAGACAAAATACAGTGACATGCCATTGGGCTGTTTCACAATTAATTACTTAATTAATTTATTCCTGCATCTGACAACAATTTGGTGTTGTGTATGGAGTCATATTGTAGATATTTATAATAATTTTACATTTTATCAACCCTGTCGAAAAAACATTCACATGGTGGTCCAAATCCTTCTATATCAAGTTAACATATGATATATCCATTAATTTTGTTTTAATGTCTTTTAAAATATTCAACCCCAATAAAGTTATTTTTATCATTTTGAACTTCAACAAATAAAAAATGTGTCACATATTTCATGCACCACCAGCTTTCATATGATTGTAAAAATTATCTACTTAGACACACATAACCAATTAAGGCTCTGAGATAATATTTTGGATAGTCCTTCTTTCTTTATAATAATGTACTAACTAACATTTTATTATTAATTTCTTATCAATAACTTATAATGACAAAATATAATACGTTAACAAGTTCAAATGTCAGACAGTGTCAGTGTCACTTGAGAAGAACACTCTGGAATCAACCCTCAACAGAATGTCTCCTAGGCTAGGTCTATGTCCTAGTAGTACTACTACTGGTACTAGTACTACTACTAGTAGTAGGACTTTGGCTTGTATTTATCCAAATCCAGAACTCCAGAAGTCTGGATCGTCAGTGTCAGTGATAACGCCAACGGGATAAGAAGCCAACTTGACATGGTGAGTGGGTGTGATGTGGTCTTAGCCTTCGCATTCATTACAATCGCAGCATTTACATTAAAAACGACTGCTGGCCTAATCCTAGGCAAAGTCAATCGCCATACAATTTTTCTATCTGGCTGTTGCTGTTGTAGACGAAGAGTGGGGCGCACAAGTTTGCCTAGCCTAATCCTACCTGATTAGACGACTGGACCGCGGCCAACGCTGGCGTTTCCCGGCTGAGAGACGGTGTCAGTGTCATGCAGTCAGTGTTTTCCGTCCTGACCCGTTCACAAAGTGCTACCAATTCAAGTAGTAACATAAACATCCAATGGTTCAATCATGGTCCATCTGCGTATATGTTCCATTAATAAAGTGAAGCACACGCTCGTTTAGCCTAGCATTTTGTTCGAGCTACGGCGCACCTGCTCTGGTACACGATCTTAAAATGGCTGCCGCGAGGAGTTTGTTTGGTCACGTGACCAAGCCGTTGTCATACGCACGCTAAGTGAGATCGTAAACAATTCTAATCGCTGTCACTCTTCTCAAGTGGTTATCACAAAACAGCCCAATTATTGTGCTAACTCAGGAGTCTTGATGGTTTGTGCGCTTGCACTGTAGTGATTTATGGGATAATTAATCACTTAACACATAACTTAGTGTTGCTACTATTAGTTAATTTGCATTTGGTATATTGTAAACTAGAGTCTAGACTCATCCATGACCATGTGAATGGCTGTGCCTAGGGAAACGCGGGCAAAACGGGGTAGTCGGACAACATGGAAATCGGTTTTATATCTTTGACCAATGGTGCCATCTGGCAGAATTCCATGTATGTCCTTGTTATGTGGTGTGTTAGATTCTGCGTGCGTGCGTGCGTGCGTGCGTGCGTGCGTGCGTGCGTGCGTGCGTGCGTGCGTGCGTGCGTGCGTGCGTGCGTGCGTGCGTGCGTGCGTGCGTGCGTGCGTGCGTGCGTGATCGGGGCTAGTTATAATTTTCAGTAAAAGTCACTTTTTTTTAAAGTGTTATTATTAAAAGTGTCTTTCGCAGTCGTGACAGCCAGCTTGTGCGTGCAGCGGGCTCTTACGACCGCCTACACCGCTTCTCTTGTGTTGTTCTGTGTAGTTTGCGCCACTTGGTTTTGTTTATGGCGATCCGACGCAGCTGATCCAGGTCGGCCCGTACATGTTACTGCTATTACATCAATTGGATAACACACACTTATACATCTTATACACGGTGTGCTTAACAATGTAGGTGTTCACAGCTCCATATATTAAGTTTTTCATTATTAGTTACCAAAGAGGACACTTTCCCGGGATTCCTACATAATAAACAAATGTGTATGGAATGTAAATTATTGAATGGAGTATGAAATAGTTTGTAATGCGACTTGATGATATGAATGATATACACACACGTAAACACATATGCACAAACATCCACATTTCAATGAATCGTGCAATATTTATTAATTGTTCAAATAGAGCTGTGTCATACAGATTTAACAAGATTTAACAAGATTGTCATCCAAGGCAAAACGCCCAGATGCAAGTGAACAAGGAAGCAATTGGCTAATCGAGAGTCTAACCATTTTTCTTATATAGGTAAACAAATTTACTCAGTTAGCATTTACAGTACTGGCTATAAACAAGTATGTTAGGCTTTACATGTGAAACAAGGCGTTCACACGTCGTGGTTACATAAATGTTGTTCTTTCAGTCATTGTCAACACACAATTCTCCGTCTGAGCTGTCGGTGCGAGCCGCCCAAGCGTTGTTACAGTCGTAACAACTTGCCACAAACACAATTTTTTTACTTGAATGCACATGGAAGATAACAAATCCTGATTTTCATTTTAACTTTTACTTGGCAAAATCCCTTATAATGCATAGTATACATGTTTTTTGTGTCATTCACGAAACATAAAAAGTAGCTGCGTGAGATGATGTTATGTGGGAATACCAAAACAGTTTTAAATGGTTAAAAATCGCTTTTGTCCACACCTCGTTAATTTCGTCTTCCTAACTCCCGATTTTTGGACAAGGTGTTCGCTGGTGGACGTCCAACCAATTACTGCCGATGGTGACTCGACATGTGAGCTACGTTTTCGTAAAACGATTTTGTAACAACTTGCCACTGTTTACAATTAGCCCCGGTCTCCCTTACCCGGACGCTCTGCGCTATCAGCGCGTGCAAGTAAATAAGCTTATTTGTATTAATCATTAATTGAAACGACCAATATGCGTGAGATTTACAGCTCTGAGAGTGGGCTTACTCACGTTTTGGTCGAGTTAATGTTGTGGGCCACTTATAATAGTGTTTGTGCGCCTCATAGCTGGATGTCTGCCTACCAGCCTAATTGAAAATCTAATTGTTGCGCCATTAGCGTTAATTCACATGCATGCATGCTTGCACACAAACATACACACACGCATGTGGACCTATTCGTACCTAATCACTGCAAATGGCGTAGGCAAAATGTAAGGGTGTAAATTTTTATTAAAATATGATTCTTCCATCTTCTTCTTTGTGAACGCGATTGACAGCTATTAAATAAACTTTGTTTACAACAATATAATACTGAAACATCACTATCACCATCCTGCACACAAGTCTGTCGGGTGTCAGCCGGGTTTTGTTTGGTAATTAGAAAATCGTGGTGCTAGGCGGGATGCGGACAAGATCGCGCAAGCACTTAACTTTCAACTGCTCATAACAGTAAAACAATGTAACAAAGACCCAACAAAATTTGCATGACGTGAAGAACCTTTATTCATGATTACACTATAATTGGTTTTACAGAAGATAAAGGTAATAATTGCAGTAGTTAAATTGGCTCATTATTGATTACTCAACTTCTTCAAATGCGCGCTCTTCTAGGGATATCAGCGGTCTCGGTGTAAAGAGCGCGTACATTTTGTAAGGTCCGCAAAGCATGCCACACATTGTTGTAATGACGCAAACAATGAATGTTCGTGAGAATTGTTAAATATGCAGTCTCTGTGTAGGTACTATGCTCTTACAATGTATTGGAAGCAATTAAGATGGGAAATTAAAACAATAAAATAAAATAATTAAGCGACGTACAAAAACCGAATGATACTCGCCATAGTGTACACACACCCACGGGGATGTTTCGTACATTAAAAAATACAAATTCTCCCAGGGTTGATATTTTATGAAGGAACTTATGATGGACCTTTGACATAGATTATGTAACTCGTAACAATAGTAGTTCCTAGTGAATTATTGTTTGCAAGGCAATGCGTGTTTTCTATGATTGTTCCGAGTTACGTGATCTACGTCAAACGTCAACGACGAACTTGGTGTTACACGTAGTGATCGCCCGACACCGATGGCTTCACTCTCCGGTAATGTATGAACTCGTGTCTAGCTACACGTCAGCATATTGCTTAGCTATACGCCAGCAAGTTGTCTAGCTATACGTCAGTATATCTCGGCATAATTTATGTCAGATACCACCATATCGCACGATGACGCACATGCAAATTATGTGTCCGTTTAGACATGCGACATGTATGGACATTGCGAGTGCGATATATTGACTTGCGCCAATCCCGACTTGAGCATTGATGAAATATCATGACGAGTGCAACCGCTGTCGCTGATTGGCTATTGTTTCAAACTGTCGGCCGACTGTCGGTCAAATTGGACCTAATCCCAATTCCAGCGGCGCACTGGTAGCCACAAATTGACCTCGCTAATGGGTCTCGAGCGGGTGTTTACACCAGCGATTTTTTCGAAAATATTAAGAGGTGAAACATCTCGATATCAACTCGCATAGCTGTCAACGTCTGCTCACGGAAATTCGGGAAAGTGATCATAAAAAGCAGGATACACCCTTCCACATTCGTATTTTAAAAGCATTTTCTCTCTTTTTTAATGTGTTTTACGTGTCACCATGTTGATGTGCTGCTCTCGTTCGCGAGAAAATGTGAAACCACTCGAGATTAAAAAACTACAATGTGCCTAGAATGGCCTCGTGTGCAACAAATGTATCGCTTTTACCTTGAATCTTGTTTGTTTTTGAGCATTTAGAAAAGCGGGATATTTCGCCCAAAAAGCGGGAAAGCGGGACTAGAGGGGGAAAGCGCTATTTACCGCCCAAAAGTGGTAATGTTGACACCCATGAACTCGTATTGTATGGATATTATGATTAACATGACGTTCATTGTCGCAATTTGTTGATTAGTGAAGTAACATACAAACACGTGTGGGGTGTGCAACTAGGATTGAAATAGACAGAAACCCCCGGTGATGCGAGGATGCCCGTTGGTCAATTGAGGCGAGGCAAAAGTCATGGTTTTGGGACTATGCACCTACAAGAGGTAATAACAACTAACCACGTGCAATTAAAATAAAGAATATGACGTCAGTGGTTTACTCAGAATGTGTTGTAAAAGTGTGAGATTCCGGTCATTTCTCCAGTTGACCGAGTGCTGACATGTTAACCAGCGCGACCGATAACCGCATTGGCAGTTCTCTGAAATCGGGGTAACCGAGACTACAAGTGACGTATTAAGTGAGGCCGACATGCACAGAACCAATGCAGAGTCTCAAACAAACGTGCTATTTTGCTAGAAAGAGGACTAGTTTAGTAAACAAAGGCCAAAATATGTCACATAACTTGAGTTTGGACGCAAATAGCATAGCCACATCCTATGTAGGGTTATCTAACAGTATGGCGCAGTACATGACATTAAAACGGTTTGTGTGTTCAACAAGGTTTTCCTAGTAAACCACTGGCATGATATTCTTAATTGCAGTTGCACATGGTTATGTTTTAGTAACTTTTATAAAACCTTGACATTTGTTTCGCTTTAAACGTCATGTACAGAACCAATATTTTTTTTTTTAAATTACGAATTTTGTAACAGTTCCGTTGCTAGACCATAGCATGGCAAGGGAGAAGGTGTGGCAGGCGTCTCAACCTCCTATGTCCCACCTGTTTTGGAGGCCAACCTCCCAAATCCTACATGTTTGCTGGGCCAAACCCCCATCTCCCACCATACTGAAAGTCCACCTTCCGCCAATCCTACCTCCCACCAATTGTTCAGAGCAACCTCCCACTTCCTGCCACACCCCTCGCAAGGTATCGCACCGATAAGCCACATCGGAAGGTGGGTGTAATTAGGAGGCTCATATAGCAATATTTGACACGACACATGACAGTCACAACAACGTTAAACGGTGAACAATTTAAAACAGCTTACTAAATTTAGTATATGAAATCAAATCAACTAAAATATCACAAAAATCCCGCCATCACGAAGACCGTGTCCATGTCCATGACGTCACACAGCCCGCCTCGTTTGGAAGTTAGTATGAAACGTCATAAGCAGTGAATTAATTTAGCTGACCCACGGGAATTATAAACAATTAATCATTATTATACATACCATACTTTCCAATGTATTGATATGTATCGAAATAAGAAGCAACGGCCTCACAAAAATCTTCGGACTTGATTGACATGGTTTCTAGCTGATGTATGAAACCGTTTACAGACGATCTCCAATAGTAACAATTGTATTAGCGGCGGGGTTATGATGTCATTACACTATGCTGTGACGTAATTGCGCATGGCGAGATTTAACAATTGGGAAGTTAAAAGCAGAAGAGAATTGGTTTTTTTCGTATTATTATATAACAATTGGGAAGTTAAAAGCAGAAGAGAATTGTTTTTTTCGTCATATTATTATACGACTTGCTCAAGAAGTCTGAAATTGATTACTCCAAAAATCCCATAATTGGGCTAACGCATGAGTTTGAGTTTGTACGCGTGCGCTGTATAATTTGGTGTAACATACGAAACTTTCTCTGGTATGAGTAGATGAGTTGGGTTACTTGAACCCTTGCACCAGTTTCCCTCACACACTACTGTGAGCAGAGTCAGTTCGTTTGTGCGTGCGTGCGTGCGTGCGTGCGTACGTGGGTGCATGTGTGTGTCTGTACGCGCGGCTCGCGTGCATCCGTGCTTATTGTTAATAAATTCGGTGTCTAAATGTTCATTTTATATAAGTTACTTCAACCACTCGTGGATTTAGATATGCCACGATACTTAATCTTAACTGACGACCCTTGTTTTACACCATGGTGCAATATTGTCGTAGCTTCAAATTAGTCTTGATCCCAGAATTGTGACTCCTTTCCATGCAGCTTCACTTAACCTTAACAACATCATATTCTACCTTTCCAATTGTTTTTCTTTTTTAAGTCTTCGCTATAACTGAGCATATAATAATGTTTTTTCTCTTCGTGCTGGTCGTTTGTTTATTATCTTTGTCTATATTATTTAAAGATAAATGCCATTCTCTTGAAGATGATATCTATAATACTTATAAACACTCTGAAATATTCATCAACAGTAGTATATGAATTAGCTTTTCGAAAACTACAGCTTTACATCTTTCTTGTCTTGGTCTATGTACACACAGAAAATTACCAAACAAATCCGGTTGTAGCCCATCATTTAGGCTGTCTATCATCCTCCTTCTTGCAGGTGATGTCTCAATAAATCCTGGACCAAAAATATTTCAAAACATGCGCTTTTCACTACAGATCTTAGACCTGTCATTAATAAATTTGCTGCCCTTTCTGATCTGATGTTATCTAAACACATATAAATTTTAGCTTTGACAGATACATAGCTATCAGCATCTGATACACCAGCCTGTATTGCTGAAATTTGACCAAATGGTTTTTGCCTACACCATCACCTCCGCCATTCAGATAGGGGTGGCGGAGTCGCTTTTCTTGTACCTGAAACATATAAAGTAAAAATTATTCATACACACCAATACCAAAACTTTGAGGTAATATGTATTCTAATAAAACGTTCATCCATATCTGCTAATGTTATATGCATTTACCGACCTCCTGCAAGCACAACCAATTTTTTTTATGAATTTACCAGATTTTCTTGAAACCACCTTACGATTCCAAGAAGACCTTCACATGTTCGGAAATTTCAATATCCACCTTGATTTACCAAGTCTAAATACTAGATCATTCATGGATGTCCTTCAAACATATGCATTACATCAACACGTTTCATTTCCTACTCATGTTCATGGTCTTTGGTTTGACTTGTTTATTACTAGATCTACTTGCATTAACATTAAAGCAATATTTCCTACTGATGTTTATCAGATCATCATTGTGTCATTATTGATTTGTGGTTACAAGCCGGGTCAAGACCTAGACTTTTTTTCACATTTCGACCAATAAATAAAATTAACATAAATACCCTTCATGACGACCTTGCAAATTCTGATCCAACCTAAATCTACACTATGCGAGTTTGTTAATCAGTACCATAAACCCTTAAGTAAACTCCTGGATAAACATGCCCCTAAGCAAATTAAAGTGTACAAGTTCGCCCTCCATCACCATGGATGTCTCTAGAAATAGTTGTAACAAAACGTCGTCATCGATATCTTGAAAGAATTTGGCGACGAACTCGTTCTCCATTTGATCGACCCCGTTATACTAAAGAGCTATATATATATATATGCAATCATATGATGTCAAAAGCAAAGTCCGATTACTAAAAAAAAATTATATTTTAAAAGTTCTGAAAACCCTTGCCAGATGTGGAAATCCGTAAACACAATTCTACATCGGCTGACATAGCACTGTCTGAACATTCTTCATTGGATAGAATGTGTAGTGATTTCATGAACCACGTACCACTTTCTGATAATACACACCTGCAACTACTAATGAAGTTCTCATTATCATAAAACAATCTCCTAACAAATCATGTGATTTTTACCCATTTCCAACATTTCTACTAAAAAGCTGTATCGATCAACTCATCTTTCCCCTCATTACTACTATCAAAAACCTTTCAATGCAGGGCGAAGTTGTTCCACGGGATTTTAAACAAGGTCTTGTAAATCCTCTTATTTAAAAATGTAAAAATGACCTAAAGAATTATCGTCCAAAATCCAATCTCAGTTTGCTGTCAAAAGTATTGGAAAACGTAGTTGCTAATCACCTTCCTGAACATATTTATAAATATCACTTATAAAAAGATCTACAGTCTTCATATAAACGATTCCACTCTGCCGAAATGGCTATTCTCAAGATACACAAGGATATAGTTGACAACATGGATAATAGCAAAATCACGACATTCACTTTACTAGATCTCTCAGCTGCTTTCAATACAATTGATAATTTAATCCGTTTACAACACCTTCATAGACATTTTGCCATTTTTGGCCCAACTCTTCGGTGGTTCAAATCGTATTTTTCAGACAGACACCAAAGCATTAGCATATCTGGCGGCACACTATCTTGCCCATAACACCTTCCATTCGGAGTGCCGCAAGGATCCGTCCTTGGCCAAATTCTGTTTAGCTTATATACTACGTCCCTGAGCCAAGTCATTACTAATCATAACCTCAGTCATCACCTATACGCTGATGACACATGGGTTTGTATGCCACTTTCATAATCAAATGCACAAGAATCTGTTTTGAGGTTAAGTGATTGTCTCACTGACATCTTGTTTTTGATGGAATCAAATAAGCTAAGGCTTAATCCAGATAAAACATACATTAGTATTGGCACTACGCAACAACGAAATTGGGTCATCAACCATTTTCTTGTTAAACTGCTTGGTAGTGATACATTCCCATCAGATACTGTTCGTAATCTAGGTGTTGTCTTTCGCCAGCATATTTTCATCATATACATGATCTCCGTCGATTTCGGCGTCACATATCTATATCTACTGCTAAATCAACCTCAACAGCACTAATTAGTAGCTTCCTTGACTAGTGTAATTCATTACTAAATAGCATTGCTAAAAAGAAATTTGGCTAAACTCCAATGAGCACAAAATTGTCTGGCACGTGTTGTATTAAAATATCCCTAGGCCACTCAAATAATCAATTTCACAACTTATTGTGCCTGAAACAAAACTTAACTTGGGTAAACATGCTTTCTATTCTCTGTCGCTGCGCTTCGAGTCTGGAATGAATCACTTTGAAAACATCTGAAACTATAGCTATCTTCCGAAAAAATTATTTATTCCAAATTGCATTTCCACCATAAATCTTCGGTTGTCCCTCGTTCTGATAATGACTTTTTCGCATCCCTGTTCACGATTATGCTAAATGATTATATGTTTTGTTGCGCCTCTGAGAAGTTAATTATTATTATTATTATTATTCTAAAACATCACAAGAAAAATAAACCACTAGGCAACCACCAACGTGCATCTGATGGAACAGCTTTCATCAATCATTCGGCCAATTCGCCATCTGGCGATTAACAGCATGACATTCCGGTTTCGACTATTGTCAAAACGTGCCAACTTTATGTGGTAGGGCGTCTCGGTGGGTCGTCTATCAGTTGATAGTCATACACATCAAAAATGCAGCACTTGCTCCAACTGAGCTAGGTGGCTGTCGAAATCGGCTTTCGCGTTACCCCAGGACGAGGCTGGTACGTCAGCTGTTCAAAATACTAATTAGCTGGTGGTGACGCCTATCGATTAACATGGTGTCACCCTGCTACATCCTCCCCAACTAAATCTTAACCGTCCCGGTTACTATATAAAAAAAGAACATCCCGCTGGAACTCTAGGGTTCTCCCAAATTCCTGCGTATCAAAAGTCCCTCTAAAAATTCCTCCTGGGTCCTCCCCAACTAACTCTTAACCGTCCCGGTTAATGCTTCCCGAAAAGACCACACCACTGCGAGCCATCGCTACAACAAACTAGTCATGATGGGGGTCAATTGGTCCCCCACACACGGTTCAGGAATGACGTTGCATCGCCGCGGGGCCGGTGTAGGTACTTGCGTGTCGACTTCTTCGAAGCGTACCACCTTCTTCCGCATCCTGCCCGATCTCCTAGGTGCGGGTACTGGTATCGATACCGGTATCACGGTAGGCTCATCGTGAATTTCCTCTCCCGTCAAAACCTCCTCAGCAATCGGCTGGACCACTGAAGCTGGAGCTATCGTCGGACGAACCACTGGAACGATCGCGACAAGGTAATCCTCCTCCTCCTCCTCTTCGTCAGAGCTCTCATCAGAGCGTTCGTCGTCTTTGACCTCTGGAGTGACTGCCACTGGAGTCGGAACAATCGCTCCTGGACCCGCTGGCTGGATGTTCTTCCTGCAGACTGTCTGAGGTCGGCCGAACCCGTCTGCCCTCTCGATGTGGTAAGGTCCACCAGGCTCCGCGGGTATCCGTACTACCTTGTACACCTCCGGGCTCCATGCATCCTGCATTTTGTTGCGTCCTGGTAGTCTGTTGCGTTGGTAAACCCTGCAACCAAGTGTCAGCGGCTCACTCATCTTCAATCTCTCGTGAAGCAGGTTACGACTTTCTGCTGCAGCGCCGAGTCGTTCGTTTGCGTGAGAATACGCGTCTTGCAGTCTCTTCTGATGTGTGGCAAGCCATCCGTCGATCGAGCTGTCACAATCGTCCTCCCTCAACTCCTGCCCTAGGAATGCGTCTATCGGCAGCCAGGGATCGCGCCCAAACAACAAGTAGTGTGGCGAGTATCCCGTCGACGCATGTGGCGTCGCATTGTAGGCGTTGCAAAGCTCGGGCAGATGCTCTGTCCATCTTCGCTTCTGTGCCGGCGGAAGGGTCCTTAACAAGTCGTGTAAAGTCCGGTTAAACCTTTCACACTGCCCGTTCCCCTCTGGATGGTATGCCGTAGTCCTTGACTTCTCGATGCCGTACAGCTTGCACAGCTCTCCAATAGTCGCACTCTCGAAATTCCGGCCTCTGTCAGAATGGATCCTCTGTGGAACTCCGTAACGCTGAAACCACTCTCTCACCAATAGTCGCGCCGTCGTGTTCGCCTTCTGGTCACGTGCTGGTACAGCCCAAGCGAATTTGGTGAACACGTCTGTCAGTACCAGAACACTCTCACGTCCATCTGCTGCCTTCTCCAACTGTGTGTAATCCACCGCCAAGACCTCTAAGGGACGCGATGCTAGAAGGTGTCCCATCGGCGCGCGTGTCTTCTGTCGCGGCATCTTCGCTAGTGTGCACCTCGCACAGTTCTTCACGTAGTCATCAATCTCTCTGTGCATACCTGGCCAGTAACAACGGTGCCACGCCAGGCTGCTCGTCCTATCACCACCCTGGTGACCCATCTTGTCGTGCACCGCTTCTAGAAGTCGGTGCTTCAGCACACTCGGTAGAACTAGCTGCTTAACCTCTCCACCCTGTGGATCTCTCACCTTGCGGTACAAAACCCCATTCTCTTCCCTCATCTTGTGCCACTGTCTCAGCAGTTGTGTCACACCCTTCTGTGCACACTTCTTCGGCTTCTCGCCGACCCTCCAGTACATCAGGAACCTGCTGATGTCTGGGTCTTTCCTCTGCAACTCTGCAAGTTCTTCAGGTGACAACGCTGGGAAGGCAGGTGACTGGGTTGACTGTACCTCTATCTCCTTTACTTCAACCTGGAATTCTTGTCGTACTCTGTCATTCTTCTCTATCTGTTGGCGTAGTTCTCGCGGGAGTAGCGTGCACGATGCATATGTTGCGCATATCTGCTGCACGTCGTCTTCCTCGTCGAAGTCGGTTGCCCCGGGCTCGTAGTCGAGTTGCTGTCGACTCAAGGCATCTGCGTTTCCGTTTGAACGTCCAGCTCGATATTCGATCGTGAAGTTGAATGGGGCCAGCTCAGCTGCCCATCGTTGCTCGATGGCTCCCAACTTGGCGGTCTTCAGGTACTTCAACGGGTTGTTGTCAGTGTAGATGACGAACTCTCCGCCGTAAAGGTCGGCACGGAACTTCGTGGTGACCGCCCACTTAAGTGCTAGCATCTCTAGCTTCATCGAGCTATACTGGCGTTCGGGTGGTCGCAACCTGCGACTCGCGTACGCGATGACGACACGACGTCCTTCCTGTTCTTGAGACAGGACAGCGCCGAGACCCAGGTGGCTGGCGTCCGTCTCCACTATGAATGGTCGTTGGTACTGGGCATACCCGAGAACTGGAGCTGAGCAGAGCGCGTTCTTCGAAACCTTGAAAGCTCCGTCACACTCTGGACTCCAACTGTCCTTGAAGGCTCCTCTCAACCGTCCCTTCTCCTTCATTTCCTTGTTGACACTGGTCACTAGATCGTGTAGCGGCGCTGCAATCATACTGAACCCTTGCACATACTTACGGTAGTAGGACGCGAATCCTACAAAGGAGCGAAGCTGTTTCACTGTGTTCGGCACGGCCCAGTCTTTCACAGCATCGATCTTTGCCGGATCTGTGGCAATGCCGTCGGCCGACACATGGTGTCCTAGGTATAGCACCTCCCGCTGTAAGAAGTGACACTTGCTTGTCTTCAGCTTCAGTCCAATCCTCTGCAGTCGCTGTAGCACTTGCTCCAACTGAGCTAGGTGGCTGTCGAACGTCTTGGAGAAGATGATAACGTCATCAAGGTAACAGAGTACCGTCTGGTAACACAGATCTCCAAACCACCTCTTCATCAACCTCTGGAAGGTCGCGGGACTGTTACAGAGCCCGAACGGCATACGGTTGAATTCGTACAGCCCCATAGGTGTGGTGAAGGCCGTCTTCTCTCGGTCGTCCTCCGACATCGCGATCTGGTGGTATCCTGAAGCCAGATCCAATGTGGTAAACCAGTTTGCGCCGCTCATGGCGTCAAAACTCTCGTCAATGCGCGGCAGCGGAAATGCGTCTCGGTGGGTCTTCGCATTGAGCAGCCGATAGTCCACGCACATGCGCAGCGAATCGTCTTTCTTCCTGACCAGGACGATCGGCGAAGCCCATGCCGAATGGCTCTCTCTGATAACACCTCTGTTCAGAAGATCCTTGATGTGCTCTTTCACCTCTTGATACTGTGTAGGCGGAATCCTTCTGAAAGGTTGTCGTACGGGTACCTCAGTCGTGGTCCTTATCGTGTGCGTGGCTAAGTCTGTATAGCCAAGGTCGTCATCATCTCGGGCGAATGCTCGTTCGTTCCGCGAGATGAGATCTCTCAGTTGAGCAACCTGCTCCGCGGTGACGTGTGGCCCGACATCGAGTGTACTGGTTAGTACCTCACGCGTGTCGACTACACCTGGCGGTCGGTCCTCAGTCCTGCTCACATACTCCTCAGACACTCTGACTCGCTCAAAACATATTCTGTCCTCTTCACTGACGTGCGCGATGGTCTGATAGATACCTATTCGCATCCTCGGCTTCAGCCACACGTCTTCTCTGCTGGTGTTGACTACCTGCACAGGTGCAGCACCCTGGTGTACTCTAGTTAAAGTACTACACAATGACACCTCCACCGGAAGTGCCCCCACAATGGGTTCTACAACGACCCATGTCGCATCAGCCTGTCTCTGCAAACCGGAAACCATCAACGTGGCACAAGACTGCGCTGGGATTCGCACTGCGCTCCACCCTGCCACACGAGTAAATCCTCTCCGGTCCCGTTGCTTCGCGTCTATGACCGACGCCATCACCGACTCTGCTCTGTAACTACCTGTGTTCAGGGATCGTTTCCATAGAGCAAGGTCAAGCTCTCCCATGACATTCATTCCCAGAATGCCAGGACACCTCTTCTTATGCGCGCACTGATCTGTATCAGGGGAATCGCAGACAACCAGGATACCTCTGCCAGGTATGGTCTGACCCATGGTCGTCACGTCCAACTCGACGTACCCAACATACGGTATATCTAAACCGTTTGCAGCGGTGAGCTTCAACCAACTGCAAGACGCCAGCTCTCGGTCGTTTCGAGCAATGTACTTACGAAAGAAAGACTCAGTGATAGTACTTACTTGGGAACCTGTGTCAAGTAAGCAATTGACCTCCACACCTCCCATCAAGACAGTTGCCGTAGGGCAAGTACCAACGGTCGCGTCAGTTGGCGCGGTAGCGTGTGAGCCTGTACGCACTAGCTCGTCTACCCGACTCTTGGTAACGAGCGGCGTCAGTTTAAAGGATGTGTGTTCTCTCTAACATCGTCTGGGTGCTCTCGTCTGTGTGCCGTAGGGGCCGTCGTCTGCACACCCGGTGGACAAGCCTCCGTCTGGGGCCGGCGTGGTCCAGTGCTCGCCTCATTGCGACACTGCCTGCCCAGGTGGCCAACTCCACCACAACGGTAACAAATTGGCTGCCCGTCTGGTGTGTACTGCATCAAGGGTCCCTGAAATGCGCGTCGCTCCTGAAATGGCCGTCGTGTCTGCAAGTTCTGCGGCGCAGATGCGGGTCGCTGGTCCGACCAGGGCCTCTGTGGAGTGTTGGACCGTCGTCCACCCGTCCTACCTGTCGCAACACCTTCCATCCTCTCCACACGCTCAGTCAGCGCCTCGATGACGTGCTGCTGTTTCTCTAACTCTGAGAGCACTCGTTGCAGATCTGTAACGTTACCTGCTTCCCCTGCGTCGGCGACCAGCTCAAATGCACCAGCAGTCTGTCGTCGACTGGATTGCGGCGGCCTCTCTTCCTCCTCGGACCACTGAATAGCCTCTTCCCTCAGTTCCACGAAGCTCATCTGCGGTCGCAGCCGGTGCTGTTGCTTCACCTCGCGTCGTAGTACGCGGTCTTTCAGGCCCTCTGCGAAGTGTTCGGCGATCACACGGTCAGGCTGGTTGACGGCATGTCCGTCCTTGCGCAAAAGCGCTTCCATCAGTTGCTGCAGAGCACCTGCAAAACTACGGATCCCCTCCCCGTCAGCCTGTTTACGAAGATAGAAGAGTTCCTGCAACTGCGATACCGACCTCTTCTCGCCAAACACTTCCAGCAGAATCCGCCTGATACACGTCGCGGTACGCACCTCCTTCACAGGCCGGAACCGGATCTCCTGTCTGGCATCACCTTCGAGGTGTGACGTCATGAAGTCACACTGCTCCTCATCAGACATCGCTCGTGCCCTAAATAGACTCTCGACATCTGCAAGAAAATCCTGCACTGTCACCTCACCACGTCCACTGAAAGGTTTCACCTTCCGCTCGCGCGGTACGTACGCAACGCGTGGACGGTCATTGGTTGCAAGCCGCAGCTGTAACAGCTCCTCTCGCAGTGTGACCAGTTGGTCCTGCAAGTCACCCTGAACCGTGTCGGGTGGCACAAATCCAGTGGCCCCGTCAATACTCATGTCTGCTTGCTAGTTGCGACTGCCCTACTAAGTATTAACCCAGATGTATACCAAATTCCCAGTACGGAACAACAGTTATATACCCGTTATACCCATGAATAACATTCGTATCTACAGGACTACTCTGCACCCTCACAACTACAGATACATCTTACTCAGAAAACATGCCTAACTAACACGCAAATGTCAAAAAGTCCCTCTAAAAAAAATTCTGATACTGGCTATCTCTATAATGCTGCTATAGCTACACAGACAGGATACACAATACAGTTCCTAATTATACAGTGAACGGGTATCAATTCAAAATTCAATCGTTTGTCAATGCAGTCAGGATCTAAGTCACTTAGCGTCACGGCACGTCACGTGGCTCGATCGTCGCGTGTCGGGGCTAGTCATCGTCGCGGCCGAATAGTGTTAAACCGGAAATGTCACTCTTGAGTCGCTCGAGGTCGTCATCAGTGTCTACGGTCCTCACTCGAACAGGGCCGGACCGGAAGTCGCCTTACTCTCGGTCAAACGTCAGACCGGATGTCGAGGACGTCAGGATGTCGCTCGAGGTTGTCATCAGGGTCCAGGCTCCTTACTCGACTCTACGTCTCCGCCACCTCGCCTCGTCTTCGTGGTCTCGTCGCGTTATCAAATCCCACCTCTGGCACCATTTGTGGTAGGGCGTCTCGGTGGGTCGTCTATCAGTTGATAGTCATACACATCAAAAATGCAGCACTTGCTCCAACTGAGCTAGGTGGCTGTCGAAATCGGCTTTCGCGTTACCCCAGGACGAATCTGGTACGTCAGCTGTTCAAAATACTAATTAGCTGGTGGTGACGCCTATCGATTAACATGGTGTCACCCTGCTACATTTATAAAGGTTTTAGCAATGCCCATGTGTCAGCTTGTCAGCCTGTCACTCTCTTGCGAGGTGAAATTCAATCGAATATGTCTACCAGCGTGTTTGCTCGATTAAGCGTCATCACCACCATTCGACTTCGTGGAAGCCGCAAAGACACGCAGATGGGGGTGGCTTGGCCAAATTCTAAGAATGAGCTAAGATTGTCTCGAACGACGTGCGTTACTAGCAACATCCTAGTCTCGCTTATCCGACTCTCGCTTGGCTTCGTGAATCCGCAGCAGAAGCGTGGTCTCGTTGTTACACACTGTCACCACTCCATTTTGTGTAGGCGTTCCCGTGAAGCGGTAATGGCAGCGGGGGATAGTGGAATCAGCTGGACAAAGAGGCTGCTGAATACATGTATGAGGAAAGGTAAAGTACCAGGGGAGTGGCGAACAGGGCTAATTGTCCAAAAAGAAGGGAGATGTGCAAGACCCTGGGAAATACAGAAGTATCACATTTCAAAGACACATCATAAAGCTGCTAGAGATGACCCTGTATGGAAGAATCCGAAATAAGTAGAGCAAGATTTGGGGGAAGAATGCTTGGAGAAACGTAGAGGGAGTCATGTTGGAGAGAAACATTTTCAATAAGTTAAAAGGGAAAGTCTTTCGTGCGCGTGCTACACCGGCATGCCTGTGTGGTCTGGAGACAGTGGCGTTCACAGAACAATAACAACAGCAGCTGCAAGTTTCTGAGAATTACTGGGTTCGTCGAATAAAAAGAACAAAGAGGTTGGACAAAAGAAGAATGAACAACAGAAAGAGTGGCTCGACAATACTTCACCTGACCCTCACCCACGTACAGCGGTGAACAAGAAGGAAGAGCACCATTAGCTTGGTAAATAGTTATGTTTAACAAATTCAAGGATGTGATCAACATTTTCACAAATAGTGTATACACTGCATATGAGAAACATTTCAATACAAAGTTTGCCAACTTTTAGCATCCTTCTACAAATATGGTGTTGTGTGACTAAGTTGCACCATTTAGACACCTGGTGCCCATGACAGTGACAGGATTCTCATCAGAACCCTTTTCTCCTGACATACTTATTTCAGTGACTGACCTACCTCACGCGTGACTAGGCCTCCATCATTGCTGATCATGACGTTCCACAACCGGATGGTGGAGTGGAAGGCGGCGCCATCATCATGTTATAATTCTCCTGGCCAGTGTTGAGCACCTTGACATTGTGGACCACATGACCTATCACCTCCGTCAGACACGGACTCGTCCATGAGAGATGCCAGCGTGCAGAGTCCTTCATCCTGTCTCGCAGAAACACACAAGTTACACAGAACTGATTCAATGACACACACACGCAAACGCACGCACGCACGCACACACACACACACACACACACACACACACACACACACACACACACACACAAACCCACCCACCCACCCACCCACCCACCCACCAACCTTCCCCCCCCCCACACACACACAAACACACACACACACACACACACACACACACACACACACACACACACACACACACACACATACGCACACACACGCAAACACACACATACGCACACACACACACACACACACACACACACACACACACACACACACACACACACACACACAAACACACACACACACACACACACACACACACACACACACAACCCCCCCTACACATACACACACACAAACCCACCCACCCACCCACCCACACACACACACACACACACACACACACACACACACACACACACACACACACACACACACACACACACACACACACACACACACACACACACACACACACACACACACACACACACACACACACACACACACACACACACACACACACACACACACACACACACACACACACACACACACACACACACACACACACACACACACTTGTACGAACGCACTGGTTGTCGCGGGAAGACAGTTGAACAGTCGACTGAACGCTCTGTAAGTCGGCCGTCTACATGACGTGGAGACGACGAACGTGCCGTGAAGATGGCTCTTGCGGGACGCAGTGTTGTCGTACATGGAGAGATAGCTGAACAGTCGCAAGCAGTCAGTAGGCAGCAGAAAACAAGATACAGCCGATGCAGCCAGTCAACGCATACAGTCAAACAATGCGCAGTAATTACTTGCGTGGTATTGTATTGTCTGGGTTTTCACTCGCCGTTGTCAATGCGAGCAAAGTTGTCTACATATCAGGCCTTGCCGGACATCATCGTGACTATCCGGGCACTTGCTGCGCATTATTCCTTAAATACAAAGACACAAATGACCAATAGTTGTGTAGTAAATTAAGAAAGTGAACAACATGAAGACGATACTACTGCTGCTGTTTACTCCCCCAAATGTGCTGCCACGGGAAACCGTCGTGAAACAGTGTCAACACAACACAAGGGAGTCATTTGACTGCATTGTTTAATTTGTTTCAATGAACAGGTAATCTCTGAAGCCATAATCCTACAGACCAGTTGGTATTTTCATGTTGTATAAACAACAGCTCAGGCATTGAACATTTCACATACATAGCACTTTTTAAGGAGCACGGTGTGAAAGTGGATTCACAGGTCAGACAACGATTTCATAATCTGCTGATGGTACTGCTCACTTCAGAGAAATGTTTAATGGTATGTGAAAGTAAATCTAACAATAACAATTATTCAAAGAATTAAGTATGCATTTGATCGTACATTTGATTGTGCACTTGATAAATCGAATGTTTGTGGGTCGCATGCAAATGCAAATGCTGGAACGCTAGAACGACTAAATCCTGAGGTCACGTCAATGTGGAAGGAGTGAGGGAGGGAGGGAAAAAAGGCGGGAGGGAGGGAGGGGGGAAGGGAGGGAGAGGGAAATGGAAAGGGAGAGGTCGAGACTACGACATTGTGGTTCTGTAATTCCAACACGCCGCCAACCCTATCTATCACGACGACGTCGGCGCTTAGAAAATAGGCGGCTTCGACAACGGCGACAAGTTGGTCGTATGTTTGATGCGAGGGTTCATCGACAACAGCGAACTACATGGCGACGGCGCTCGGCAGCACATGTCTTGTTCGACGTCTTGCAATCTTCATCCAATCTCCGACGACTACAGCAACTGCTCTTGAAAGACTCTGCCTCCATCCAGGTCACTTAAAACACTGATGCACGACTCCGACGTCTCTTTGATGCGATACCATTGCTGGATTCGCTCTAGGACACACGTTAGATGATGTAAACAGTAAAAAAACAAACAATCAATCATCTTTGGTAGAGCATTCAACGCTCCCCAACACGGACACCGCGTGCTACACAAGTGTTGACTTCGTACCAGGATACACGTGTGTAACAAAGAGTGATACGTAGACAGGCTCCCCTCCGACGTTTAATAATATCCAAATGCCGTGAGCTGGTACGCTCATTGAGCTATACAGGCCTATGTTGGAACATTTGTTTTTGCGCGGTTTATTATTTTGCTCTTCGTACTAATGTTAGCAGTAAGATGCACGCATGAGGAAGCTACAGTGTGGTGTGAACCATTGCCATATTAAATATTGATAAACACGTGTACTTGTCCGCATTAAAAACACACGCCATGTCTCCCTCCCGCGATGCCTCCTTTCCATCGCTCGCTTCTTCTCTGCCCCACCCCCTCCCGCGTCTCCTTCTCTCCCATCGAATGGGGCGTGGTAGCGTTCCGGATAGAACGTCAGGCTCTCAGTCGTGAAAACCCTAGTTTGAACCCTCTTTCTGCCGTTTCGAAGCTTTGGCAATTTTTTTCACCAAGCGTTACCACAACTCATTCATTTGTATCAATGAATACTTGGTTATATGGGCGGTGAATATATGTACGAATGGTCTTCGTGCAGTAACTGTAGCTGTAGAGTTGGAATTGACAGGTGTGCTAGGGGGTGAAGTGTAAAACACTTTGAACAGTACAAATGACTGGATACAACGAACATACTTTTCCAGCATATCTGCCTGCCACCCTCCCTGTCTGCTTCCCTACCCGCCTACACCCGTCATGCGTGAGTGCGTGCTTGTGAATCATATGTAAGGAGCTGTCCTATTCTGTCCACATTGAAGTCACAGGTACATTTACTGCAGAACATTGAATGCACACCAACTGATGTGTACTGTTGTTTTTGTGTGTAAATGTTTTCAGAAAATTGCTTTAAACAGAATGATTACGTATTCTCGACATAAAAGTATACATTTGCCGATACAATTGGTATACCAGAATAATTGCTTCCCAGAGAAGTTGAGGTGGATTTTGAACGAATATTTCTGCCACGGGTTCAAATGTAAAACACTTTGAACAATCCCAAGGACTGGATACCACGAAAGCATTGTTCCTGTCTGTCTGCTTCCATCCCCGCCTCCCTCTCTCCCTCATGTATGCGTGTGTGCGTGCTTGGGAGTCCAGTGTAAGGGGCTGTCCTTTTCTGCCCACATTGAAGTCACATTTACTGCAGAACACGGAACGCACACTAACTGATGCGTACTATTATTTTGTGTGTAAACGTGTTGAGAAAATTGCTGTAAATAGAACGATTACGTATCCTCAATAGAATGATACGCATGTGTCGATACAGTTAAGATACCAGAATAATTGCGATATAGAAATTGCGCTTCTAAGTGAGGATTACAACGTCATTCACGGCGTCGACACGTGTCAAGCTTCGAAACGCTAAAGATTATCTTATGCAAACAGGACAACGCCGTCCGTGCCCACGGACAATGCCTGTCGTGGTTCGTTGATTACCTCCGCCAGCACAGACAAAAGACTAAGTGTTAATTTCTGTCCACCAGCCAGCATGCAGGGAATTCTTGCATTTAGCGTGTCGTATATAACAATCCATGCGAAGTTGGTGCTTGTGCTAATGAAACGACAAATGGCATACTGTGTAGGGCCTATCATGACTGAAGAACGACCAATTGAAGAAATATGGAGGAGTGTGCAAGACAGCATTTCGTGTGCTATATCCGTGTTTACATGCATGATATCTGTTTCAACATACGTTGTATGTCCATAGGACACACTGCGTGCTTCCTGTGGTGTTGTCTGTAAACGCTGATATCAGCTAAATAGGTAGAAGTGCATTGCGTTGACAGCCAGTCGGGCGAAATGGGTGAACAAAGAAATGCTTCGAGACAGCTACTATGAAAACAAAAGGTGCATTACAGACGACGAATTTGTGACCTAACTGAATACGGATGGTTTATGTATAAACGTCATTTGGTTTTATAGATAAATAATATCTATACTACGGAGTACACATATTTGATATGGTGTTAATTTTGATACATATTTCGAGGATGGTTCTATGAACCTTTCTGCTGTCATTCTACATACGATTGTACATTTCATACGGAGTTGTGATTAGTGTATACGGACAGATTAATTGTTAGTGACAAATAACTTTTTCTGCTTCTGATGCAAATCGTGACTGTATATTAGCTGCATGAAAATGTGGCTAGTCTGTTGCTGGCAGGGAGATGTTCGATGATACTATTGGCAATATAATAAACCTTTTCCACTTGGAGTGTGTTGTATTCCTAAGGCAGGGTTATGTAGGTTTATTGATAACAGATACACTGCCGATGTTGTAGTAGACGCCATCTTAGAGTGATCACTTCTGGCGCATGCGCATAATTTCTACCAATACATCTGCATAAATGAATAACAATAACATAGACTAGTAATATTATTTATGCATGTTATACACTTTGCTCCATTACACCATGAACTATGACATATAAGAAACATTCTAATTAACTAAATTGTTTAATTAGTAGATGTTATGTCAGATCAATGTAAAATGAACATGTTTCAAGGGTTCACACCACAAATTCACCTAAAAAGGGTGTACCTACTATATAAACGGGTAGATGTGTTGTCATAAGATAAGTTGCTAGCTCAACACATAGGGATTGTCAGTGGTTTTGGTGGAGAACTACCAGGGTCTGGGGGCCGACATCTCTCCCCTCAGAGCTGCTCGATACGCAACTATAAGAGACTCGGTGACTGTGGATTGGTCTCTCCACCGACCGATAGGAGGTGCAACCAAATAGCTGATAATGGCTAAGTGTCACTCACGTCATTGGTCTCTTATTTTTTAAACAAAAGAAAGAAAGATCATTACATAGTCAGGTTATTATTCTCGATTCGCATTAGTTGGTCAATCGGCATCAGTTTTATTGTCGCCGTAGCAAACGTCTGTCAATCCGTAATCATTTACATGTAAATTATTATGTTGATGTCCTTCCTTGTATTTTAGTAACTCAATGCTTTCAATAAATCACTCTACGTCACTCCCAATACAAAAGGGCTATATAATGTTAGTGTTTTATGGAACTCCAGCACACATGCAAATTTTTCTCTTCGAAGAATAGCCAGGTCACACTGTTAAGCTAATGTTTTGCACACGTTTTGATTTTACTGTGCTTTTCTACATGCAATCTAAAGAGTGACACATAAGGAAACGTCTTTCAACATATTGTGCACACCAAATCGATTCAAATAGACACGCAACATTTACCCTACCAATAATAACAAACTCGTATTTACTTGCATTTAACTTTAATGTGGTGTCTATCATCCAATGAAAAATGTTATGGAGACGATCCCTGAGCTAGTTTTGGAAGTGATTTGTATCTTGTGTAGCCAAAATAGCATAGGTCTGTGATTTATTAGCATACACTTGATGATCCAAGTTGTGACGTTGGATAACTGATCCAAGTAGAGTAGCGTAGAGAGTGAAACACCCTGAGGAACACTGCGTGAAGTAGGGAGCGAGGCTGAGAAACAATTCGCTATCTTCATTCTTTTGTATCTATCAGTTAAATATGATATGATGAGAACCAGCTCTGTGCCAGTTATGCCACACCACGCATGCTTTTAATAAGTTGTCCTTTGACCAATGGTATCAAATGCGGCAGATAGCCTCAGCAACGAAATGGTCTCTTTCTATACACTGCTTGGACCCACTACCCAGTGTCTGGATCCGCTCAAGTCTGCATGGTTCACTGAATGGTATAAATTCAGTCTTTATCATTTGCTGTGTCAACAGTACTGTCCGCACTGATTGTTCTTAAACACTTCCAGGAGGAACCATGTGGCAATGTCTTCATTTTGTTGGAAACCCGACTGCACAAACAAACAAACATAAGTTATAATTTATTAACAAAGTTAATAATCAATACATTTGTATGTGGGCGTTTTCACGTACAGGGTACACTTTTGCCAAAATTTACTTTCCCTCATAATATTGAAACAATTAATTGTGTAGTATTCATTCAGTTTAATTACCATAATATTTTTGAGGCTCAGCGGGATTGAGAGACTTTACATGAAACCGCCAATAATCTGTATATCTGGACAGAGGTCTTTAAAAACAAAGGCGCTAAAATACGAATAGATGGAACGTGATATGTCTTTGTCATGGTTTCATCAGTTATAGCAAAACCGTATTCAGTAATTTTCCCCTAAAATTAGCAACGGAAACTCCCGCACATGATCACAGAACAGAATAAACTAATAAAATCTAATTATTTATTCCTTGCCCACTTACCATATGCCTCTGGGAACATCTCAGCTGATGGATGCACAAAAACCAACTCATTTCTTCGTGGTGATGTCCTACTCACGAGAGATGGAGTCCACAACTGAACCATTGTGTCTGGAGTGATATACACAGAAGTTGTCATTTCATCCTCCCTAAGGCCAATAAATCAATGGGACAGATTATTTACAGTTTCTGTTAATGCAGGCCGTGTGAATATGTTAAAAATAAAAAATTTACAAATATCTTTTTACACATAGATGTAAGAAAAAAATTCTAGTTAAATGCTTCCTTTTCTGTCTGAATCAACCAATGGTTGCATCTCAAAAATATATAATTCTAACTCGACCAAACATTACATCTATATTACAGATAGCTATATTACGTAAAAACAATATCTACATGTAAAGGAGCAACACATATGTTGAATCATGGTTGAATGATAGGAAGAACATTCGAAGCAGTATGCCGGCGATCATGGGAGGATGAACATTTGCAGCAGGAAGCATACCCCAAAAAGCCATATTGGTGCACCCTGGGGCAAGAAAGCCACACATATACATGGGGCAGTTCGGTCTACAACTCCTTCCCCGTGTTTTTAGTTCTGTCATGTTTGATCGCCCTGACAGTTCATGGTAAAGTCAGTTTAGGTTGCCCAACCATGCATAAAATACGGAGTTATGTACCATATTGGTTCGTCCATATAAATATGGTCGAAACATTGCCTGAATAATAATAATACATACATACACACATGCAAATATTATTATAGTATACTGGCTATAATAATTGTCAAGTAAAACTGGAGATAGCAAATAAAATATACCTTCCAATTCATAAATTGATGAAATGTTATAAGATTGTTCCATGCACATATTTGCATAGAGACTGGGTGTGGTAGTGTTTGAATATTTAGTGTCATTGTAAAATTACAACAAATGCCTCTTTCCTTTGTTTACAGGTGATACAATTCAGAAAAGACTAATAAGTTATCGTACTCAATATAAGCAGGAGGCATGTAATTCCAAAAACAATTCCCCGAATGCGGCGGTGCGCAAAAGAGTTGCACGAGGCATGGTATGTTCCCTGACCCAGTAAGTAATGCAGTGGCGTGACACGTAGTAAAAGTTTAGCAATGTACGCATCATATAAGTTAGCATCCCTACTGATTGTATCCCTACCAATATTATCTGGACAATATCTCATCATTAACTCCATGGACAATATTCCAGAAATACTGTTTATGAGACAATATCTCTTCAGAAGTATATCCTGGATATTGTTCTGCTACTGCATTACACACAGAATGTGTGCAAATTGTCCACTTTCCGAGTTTGATTTCGGCTGTGTTTGCATGTGAAAGCCTATAATTGAATTACGGTTAGTTGATAGTAAGTTATTATCACATCAGTAAAAAATGCAATTTGCTGGCCCAGTAACATGATTAAATAAAAATTTTAAGGTAGCTCCTCGAATGTGAATTTGAGTTCTTTTCCTAGATAAAAAATTTGCCTTCACATACCGGGGGGGTCCTGTCTCAAAAAAAAATGGGTTCCCAGTTTTCCAATAAAACAGCAGGAACAACAACTATAGTTATCCACATTTCGACACGGACAGCACTTTCTTGCGCAGAACAGTGGAAGATAAATGCAAAAATTATATTTTTTTATTACGTAACCTAATATATTCTAATTTACTGAAATATCTAAGTCTTGTAATTCTAGATCCTGTCAATGTGACTTACCAAAGTTGATACTGTGGATATACTGAAAGTGTGGTTCCACCCTCTCTATGGAGGTAACCTTGAATGATGCCAAGGCCACTGAGCCGGGCTGTGTGCTGATCATGGCAAGGAATCAGGTCACGTTCCACGTATGTACATGGTTGTACTCAGTGCACACTGCAAACACAGCAGTGAGCTACAGTGATTGATCCTTTACTAATTTTACCTCATGTCCTCTAGATTAGTAATGATTATTTTTACTGCTTGGCAAGGATTAGGGTAGTCATGAAAAAAAAAAACATTTTCCCTTATAGGATTTGCATTGTAATGTACATGTCTAGGTCTTTTTATATTATTATTATTATATTATATTATTTTATAAGTTAAGTATATGAGCTGCATGAAACCAAGTTGCATATACAACTAACTTTACCTTCTGCTGTCCCTATGCCAACATAGTATTTCCTGATGTCACTTTCGCCATCCACTGTTCCCCATGAGGCCTGGATGCCATTTTCATCATTGTGAACAATCATCAAACAAGCCATCAATTAGTTCCTCAGATTCTCCCAAGAGGGTGCCCATGTGCACAAATGACATCTATAAACAGAAAAGTAAAACATCATCTACAATGGCCAATGGTGTCATGTGTACCAAAAGTACACTCAGTATGCAGTTACAAGCAAAACATAGCAGTTAAGACATTTATGTACTGGAGAGTTCCTAATATTTCCACTCCTAAAAAAGTGTGCTTCCAGAATACATGTGTTTGTTATAAAGCAAATTCATATAATTAAAAACAGCACAGTGTCGCATTCCTGGGGCTAGTGACATTCTGTTTGCTACCCACTCCTAGATTTGTTCGCTGAAACACCAATTAATTTTACTTCGTTGGGAAGTATTCAGCAATCCCTCAACCAGTGCACAGAATGTATTCATTCGTGTAATTCCATCCCAGGCCTTTACATTTCTCCATTATAATGGTATGCAGAGAATATACACTGACATTTGTAACCCTTTTTAGAGTCGCTGGTATAACCTGGCATTTAGGGCGCTGTATTTACATTTCCCAATTTACGGTAATAATTGTGCGCAATATCGGATGAGCAGACGGGGTATGCTTGTAACAAGTAACGGTTGTTCTTTTTCTGGGTTGGAAATCGCATTTTTCATTTTCATTAAGTTAAACAGTTCTTCAGAGTAATTAAGTAAATTCTAGTTAGTTTTCCATATAACGCTGTCACGGTCAATTGCTCTGGTGTGTGAATAAATGTTATATATATATATATATTTATTATGTTTGCCTTAATGAAATTCGATTGGTTTGGGGACCCCCCCCCCCGTGAAGCACTGCAGGTTACACTATCATAGAAGTAGAGCGAGTAATTTTGGGGTATATATATTTTTTAATAGGTGTTAATCCAATATTAAATTAATCAATGATTTTTCTCAATTTGTGTCTTGTCACTTTTTACAATAATTGCAATGGTATGCTTGGTTAGTCGATCTGGTTTGATGTGACAGTTGACCATTGGTGTAGCGGACAACGGCCAGCTTTGCCCCGTTCACTTGGACTAGATACTGATATAAGACAATGACCGTACCTTCTGTGGTGTTGGGGCAACTAACAGACCAATGGTGTAGTGGACAGTGGCCAGCCCTGCCCCATTCACGGCCATTACGTTCATCCTGTAATGTGCACTGATCTTCAGACTCAGAGCCTCATCTCTTGTCCACACGGTGGCACTGGCTGGCACAATCTTCCATCTGGACCTAACAATTTACAGCAACATGTGATTGAGAAGTACTCACAGCTAGCAGTTTTGCTATTGAATGCATATGTAATAAATCAGCCATTAGATTACGTCTGCATTCATTGCACCCAGATTTCATATCTACACTCATTTAAATGATTCCATTTCAACTAGCAACTATAGTATTACTCTACTCTACTCTGGTGATTTATGAAACCAAAAAATGTTTTAGTTCTTCATAGAACCCACAATAACCAGTACATCATATCTGTTGTCAAAACAAACTGCTTTGATTGGTATGCTGCCTCTTTTTTTCTATATGGGACATGTCACATATGGAGAGAATACAAACATATAAATACTTTCTTGCAATTGTCTCTGTAGAGTCTACAGCAATATTCTGGGTCAGCAAATTGCTTACAGGTGCTGGCAACAGTGGATGCTTCTGAGGAGCACCTCTCATCCTCATTGGGGTCCTTGTCGTCTTTCACAACACCCCTCACTGGGGGTGTCTGGTCAACAGACAGTGCAACAAATGTGGGGTGACGTCCATGTCAGTCAGAATGATGAAAACAGGAGAATAACTTCTGTGAAAGAGATTTTAATGTGACATATTCTATAAATAACACATTGCTTGTAGACACATTGATGCCTGTAAGTACATAGAGTTGTACCCTACCTCCATCTGAGTTCACCGTCACGTTCCTTTCAACGAGTCCTCAAGTTACTGCGGTGACACTGACAAAGTAGACAGCTATGTGTTGTAAGTGTAGGCCGTCCACACACTGACTTGTCACATCGTATGACTGTCATGTGTAAGGTACAATGTCATCTGAGCCAGCAGACATCCCCAGGGTGATTAAATATTTGGCTGAAAGAAAACCACGCATAGTGCAGTGCAACTTTTGAACTGATTAATACTACAAAACACCATTATATCTATATCACAATAGTCACTCAGTGACATACCTATAAGTATACTACTTTGAGTGAACCATAGGTAAGTATTATACTTCTGTTCACACTCTTTCCAATAAACTATTACTTATACCTAAATTCTAAATGCTGTAACAATTTTTTTGTTGCTATCATGGATTTGTACTGTTGTTGGAAATAAATTATCAATTGATCTATCTATTTTGCAAACACTGAAACATTGTGTCAACAGCTAATTTCTTTCTGCTGCAGTGCAGATTATGCTTGAATAAACCAACATATTTTAGTTTAATATTCAAATTCACTGATTTTAAAAAGTATTACACAAATGACTGAGATCAGCAGTCTGCCCATTGCTGCAGGGAGCAACAAAAAGGGTGCAGACCACCATAATATTTTCACACTCTGTAAACATACTCAGTCTACTCTCTGGGTCTCCAAACCCGTTCCAGTTGGCACAGTATTGAGAGGAAGATGACTGGAAGGAGATATCCTTTTTTAGGTTGTCACCATCATAAACAAGCCCTGGAATAGTTGGAGATCTATCCACTATGATTGGTTTGTCTGTGTGGTCAATCGTCCTCAGGTCAACTGAAACATGACATTCACTTAATCAATTCGTAATTATGTCGGCAAACTACAAGCTGGTTACAAAAACATTTGACGCTGCAAATATTTACAATAATAACTGAGAATATATTTCAGACACAAGGAACCCCATATTATAAGGACAGTCAAATCAAATAACACAACATTGAAGACCATGTCCATAAACTAAAGTGCGTACTGCCTATATACTTTTAGAATGAGATTAGAACAAACCATTGTTGGAGACTCGTATCTTCACCAAAACTGCCTCGCCGTCAGGAATGTGATAGTTATGTTGGATGTGGGAGTAGTTGTCCACAGCCGTCCAGCTGAGGACATACGTGTCCCTTCTGCTTCGACCCAGACCCATCTCTGTACTCTTGACACAGGGTCACTGCAGTAATGATAGATTATACAGCAGACATTATTTTAGTTAACAAACTAGGATGAGGCATTATCTTTATGGATCTAAAAAAGGACTGAAGTCCTGATTGGCAACTTAGCTTCAACCCTAGGTATGGACCAGTCAGATAAATGAATTCTTACGTGGCATTAAATCGATATGAAATCAGGAAGGTGTCTTCAACCTGTGATGTGATCGACAGCGTAGATGATCGGGGGCGTGGTGTCGACGGCATAAGACTGGGCATGGCACACAGTCAGCGCAGGTGAACCGAACTCAATGTTGTTGATGGCTCGTACTGTCACATCATATTTGTTATCTGAAGGTAAAATGGCATATGCAAGATGAAATCATTTTTAGATAAATTTCTGAAAATAATGTCTTAAAATTATTCACAGATGCAACGTTTTATCTTTCACATTAACTGCATTATATTTAGGGAATAGTACACTGTTTGCTGGTGTCACAAGAGTGTTAACAACCAAAAAACAGTCACTCATGCCTGTGGTACTCATGACTGTTATCTGGCTGATAACATTCGTGACATCAGCAAACAGTGTCATTCCCGTTATGTAGCAGCAAAAATACATTTTGACATACTTTTTCACTTCCTACCTTTGTAAGCATACAGTTCTTTTACTCGTGATCCACCACAACATATCTGGTACATCTAAAAATTCCGAGTCCGAGTGGGAATGTGACGCCGATGTTTGTCCATTCAGAGGCTGATGCCAGGTGTTGATTGGGATCATGGTAAAGGTGCATTAACCTGGCCGAAATTATTAACGCTATTAAATGACAGTTTTAACTCATTTTTTCGATGCTAATGTGTTCTTTGCATCACTCCCCCATCGGATCAGGTACAAAACGGACGTATATTTGCAAAAAATATTGTGTTTTAGCACACTTTTAGTGCCCAAAACAACGCTATACCGGCAATAGCCGGTGTTCTTAATATGGCGATCATCCGAAATGTGCTGTAACAATATCACGGTGACATCAGAACCGGAAAGGCGATTTCGCTGTCAAATATTTTATACCGCAGTATAAGAAAATACGAAAAATAGAACAAAAAGTGCAATTTAATGTTACGAAAAACTCTAAAAATCGACAATTTAATGTTAAAAAGCCCCCAAAAATCGAACCGGACAGGTTATTTCACTGACAAATATTTTGTACGCAGTCTAAGGGGAAAAAAGTAGAGTTCAATTTAATTTTGAAAATCAAAAAAAAAATCCACCGACAACTATTTCGACAATATAAGATAATTTAAAAAAAACAAAGTCATCGCACATATATCAAAAAATTATTAAAAGTTCACAGATCGTGCAAATATCTTTAAATCTTACTAATAAACAAGTGTCTTGCTTGAGGTAAAACTGTCATTTAATAGCGTTAATAATTTCGGCCAGGTTAATGCACCTTTACCCTATTTTCTCTCTTCGTTTTTTTACGTTGCATAATTGTATACGCACAAACATCGCGGTTCTGGTGGCACCGTCGTCACCGAGGCGTGACTAGTGCGCAAATCGCACGCGCGCCATTTTTATTATGCAATCGGTTCTCCTGTTTTGATCTATAAAACTGATTAAAAGCGGCCTAAACACAAACTTTTTGTTTATATATGAACTTTTTTACAGTGACATATTATGGTATTATATAAGGAACACATTCAGGTACAAAAATGTAGGAAAACCGTCAGCATAAAGCCCTAATAATTTAAGTAAACGATTACGGCTGGTGACTGCAGTGTTTCGAGAGCGCCTCTTTCGTCCAGTGCCAGTTCTCTAAATGTACTAATGTCCTGTTCGTCCATAGGACGTCTCAACCGATATAGTGTAGTATTGAACAACGTGTTGAGGCATCAACCAACTGTGGACAAGTGGATCAAGGTGGCAAACATGAACAAGTCCCGTGCTAGACACGGTGAGTCTGCGAGCGATACACGGTGAGTCTGCGAGCGAGACAAGATGTGTTGTTTTTTAAGTTTTATGGTCTCTTTAAATCCATGGCTCGCAATTTGAAGAAAACGAAGCAACGTGGCGAGCGTGAAGCGGTGAATCTGCGAGCCAGACACGGTGATTATTGCCCAGGCCCACTGTACAAAATACGGTAATTCAAAACGACGAGAGCGTCTTCAGCTTACCTCTAAATTCCATGTGCTGACGTTTTTCTCTCGCTCCCCACTTCATCTTCACCACTACGTACGTACTGACCGATCGCTTACATCTATCGTAGTTATTCCGATATATGCTGATACGGCATGGGCTTCTTCGAACAGTTCATAACCCTGGCGTCGACCGCCCAGGGTATAACCTTGATTATCCAGGCTCCGTGATGTGGCGCCAACGTTTGTCGCACACATCATCGCTTGGAAGCAGTGTTCTTTTCATTATGACGGGCTTTGCATACATAATATTATATGCACCCAGATTCTGGGTGCGTACATAATTAGTAATAATAATCATCCGGGGATTTGGCTATTAACACAGTGCTACTTTTATACCACGCACAACTTTTTAATATGTTGCTAGAATCTAACAACGTCACATATGTCCAAGGAAAACAATACATACAATATTCAATAAGTCCACAAAATATAAGAGGGGTGTGGATCCAGAGAAAGATATTCTTCCAGAGATATTATATTTTGAAAATGTGGATTTTTTTTTATTTTGGCACTTGTTGGGAGACAAACAAGAAATTGAAAAATACCACTGAGGCAAATAAAAACATTTAATTTTTTTTAATAATTTTATAAGTGCACATTAAAACAGGTTTCATTCAGCTATATCATTTTATTTTTATTTGAATGTTTGCAACATAATATTATTTCCCTGAATCGATTCGTGGAAACATTCAAAAGGTGACAGGGTATATTTTCCTTCGTTCAGATTAGTGTTTGTTGCTGATTAGTGGATTAATTACTTCTTTTTAATATAAACTTTATTCAGAATGGATAAGACAAAAACTGACAGAGCGCGATGTATATAAATGAAACATGGTTTCCGGATGAATTTGCGATCTGACCAAGTTTCCAAGGGCTCAGCGAGGCGCTTCGAACCTGCGGAGCAACAAACCCGACAGTACGTAACCATCGCGAGTTGATCGTGTATTTATACAAAGCTGCCAAGTCTACCGCTTTGGCGGTAGAACTACCACTTTGTCTTCAGTTTTACATTATCTACCGCTTTACTGCGTTCAAGCCAAAATCTACCGCCAAACCGCAATTCCAAGGGTACAGTTAAAATTACTAATTTCGAATCCAAATATACGACCAAACCACATCACTTCACATAGGAAATGCATCAGAATTAAGTAAAAATACTCTAAAATTGATTTTTGTTTTGCGCCAGGACGGGAAGCCCCCTTCTACACTCTCCCCTCGCGGCCGCGGCGCGAGGAATTCGGCGCCAGATATTGATCTAATCTATCACCGTCACATCATTAAAAGCGGTAGATATGCCGTCACACGTCTGTCCGTATACGAAACACTTGGGAATGTCTGTCAGATGTCTGTCTTTATACGGGACATTTGGGAATGTCTGCCACACGTCTGTCCTTAAACGAAACACTTGGGAATGTCTGTCAGATGTCTGTCTTTATACGGGACATTTGGGAATGTCTGTCACACGTCTGTCCTTATATGAAACACTTGGGGAATGTCTGTCACGTGTCTGTCTTCAGGGTGGATCCAGGGTTTAGAAAAGGAGGGGTGTCCAAGGTAATGTATGAAGCGCAACGAGTCTCGTGGGGGTCGAGAGAGGGGGTATCCCCATTCCCAACCATTTGACGTTTTTTTAGACAAAACAGTTGAAATGGTGTAATTTTGTACACCCATAATCTGGTTTTAAGCGAGATAAGGCCTAATGTAATCGACCCAAAATTCAGACTTGCGACGTCGTACGTATTGTCCGTATGCAATACGGATTTTTGGGAGGAATACGGCTTTGGCCGTGTCCTGTTTTAATACGGATTTGCTGAATATATAAAAATTGTGATAAAATAATCCTATGTATTTTCTTGACGATGACACCGAGTCAACAGACAGGAGCCTCTGTCTCACAGCCACCCAGCGGCATGTCGATGACACCGAGTCAACAGACAGGAGTTCCTGTCACACAGCCACCTAGCAGCACTGGCACTTCCCAGGTAAGCATTATATACACACACGCACACACGCACACGCACACGCACACGCACACGCACACGCACACGCACACGCACACGCACACGCACACGCACACGCACACGCACACACACACACACACACACACCACTGAACGGAAACACAGACACACACAACTCTACAAGCATGCGAACACAGTTCCGAAAATCAAGTATGTTAATATTTATTATGTCATCAACTCGCTGAGCACAATTTGTTAAATTGTGTAATTTTTTATCTCCAGAAAATCAAAACACAACATGCTCCCCATCAAATGGCGGCCAAAACAATTGCATGGCGTCTTCATGCGCAAGGGATCCTACAGTCACTGGCACACGCATATGTTGACAGTCGGCCACTAGAAATTTTAATCTGGGCACAGCATAAGTGTTGTGTAGTCCTCAAATATGGCCATATCTCAATGTTGATAGAGTGCCAACATTGCTGATGAGGTTCTCTCCGTCCGAACCAACGAGTAGCCCTACGTACAGACACGCGGCCAACGACGCCATCGCTACCACTGCCTTAAAAGCGGAAAAATACAAGAACTGTACAGGATGGAGGAAATTTATTTCTTACCACACTGACAGGAGTTCTAGTGTCATTTGAATTCCTAACTGTAGTATGGTGAACAGGTGTGTGCTCGTTTTCTTTATAAACAAGCATCAATCTACATCATATTACATGATATTCTACACGATTCCTGCAAACGTTTGCTTACTTTCACCTACCACTGTGATTGTCGGGGAATATTGGAATGTAGTCGCGTGATGTTGAGTGGGAATCCACAAGGCGGGTCCGTGTGTATTGATACAAACGTGTCGTATGAAAATGTGATGTTGCTATAATGTTTCGCAAATTACGAACCATGTTTATAAAGGGATCACATAGCTTATAACACAATTCACATCGTGTCGCTCGCATACTCACCGTGTCTCACTCACATACACAACGTGTCTCGCTCGTAGACTCATCGTGTCACGCTCCAATAATCACCGTGTCTGGCTCGCAGATTCACCGCTTCACGCTCGCCACGTTGCTTCGTTTTCTTCAAATTGCGAGCCATGGATTTAAAGAGACCATAAAACTTTAAAAACAACACATCTTGTCTCGCTCGCAGACTCACCGTGTATCGCTCGCAGACTCACCGTGTCTAGCACGGGACTTGTTCATGTTTGCCACCTTGATCCACAGTTGGTTGATGCCTCAACACGTTGTTCAATACTACACTATATCGGTTGAGACGTCATATGGACGAACAGGACATTAGTACATTTAGAGAACGCGCACGCACGCACGCACGCACGCACGCACGCACGCACGCGCACCACAAACACGCACATACGCAGAGGCGCGCACCACAAACATGCACAAATATAAATGAATAAATATAATATTATTGGCACATTTCACTGTTTTCAGCCGACATTTTGTCACTCTTTAAATTAAATCTGTCATGAAAATAAGACGGTGGAAAATAGATTTAACATACGTATAAGCCTGTACCTGTAACACAGATATGTGTGGCGCCGGAAACTGTAAAGCCGTGATGACATCTGGGACTCAGTAAGTTCTTCAGCCACAGCCATTTTCCTTCGTCCAAATTAGAGGTGACATAAACCACTATGATTTTACTGACATATTTATAAGAATATGGTTAGAAAATGCAGTCGTTTTGAAATAAGTATAATATTATACACATATATGTAGATTGGAATTTGCGTTTATCACTAATTCACAAAACCGAAATCAGACATTAATGTCGTATCCTCTGTCACCTGTTGTGTTTTACTTCGACCTTACCTTTTATCAAAGCATGGAGTGAGGAAACCAGGGAATCATTGACACCCTGAAATTAAGAATGCAATGCAAGGTAATAAACAGTTCGTGGGCCATTGTGATTCGAGGAATTGAGGGGTTCCCGGGCACATCATGGACACCCTGGATCCGACCGTGATTCGGGTATAAATGATAAGCATGAGATGCACGGGACACTGTTTCTGAGGTGTCAACATTCGGTCGGGAAATACCGCTTTTTTCCCCTCCACTTTTTGGATGAAATGTCAAGTTTTTCGTTATTTAAAAAAAAAAAAAATTACGCTAAAATCGATCTATGTGTTGCACACGAGTCCATCCTAAGCACATTTTATGTCTTTGGAGCCAATAAAGTTGAGCGGAGGAGGAAGTTTCCTGCTTTTTATGAGCATTTTACCGCTTTATCACGAGAACTTGGATACCTAAAATAAGGTGTGGCATAACACCCACAGTAAGAGTCATGCAGAGCTAGCTACCAAGTCTCACACATTTGGCGTGAGACTCACGCATTTGGCTTCCATCTCACGCACTCGCGCAGCTATTTGTAGATCTCACGCACATTGGCCGTTTCAATTAATAATTAATATAATCCCCTAGGTATATTTTTATCATCATCGGTGACGTCGCGCGTAATCGCCACTTTCACACACGATTATCGACAGACAGCCCGCGTGACAACCCATGTCTCCTTGCCAGAGTGATCATGATCACGGGTATGGTCGGGGCTTGTTACGAGCGCTGGACCCTCGCCTCGTTGGCACATTGACTGTCAAACTGGCAATGGACCGCCCACTGACATTTGAGCCAACAAACGATTTGCTTATTAAAAGTATACATTGGCACACAACCAGACACATCCTAGTAGTACCAACCTTGAAGCATTTAAGCCAGACGTGTGCAGGTTGGGTGAAAATGCTAGACGTTTACCATGTCATTTTTACTTTCGAAGTTAATAAAGACAGTGTGATAATTCAACGTGATGACCAGTTGTGTTCTTACATGAGAATAACTACGGTTCCGAGTGTTCTTTCTATAAAACTTGCTGCGTTCTTTTGAAATCGTCTAATATTGTTTATGTTTAATATGTATACGATACGAATGACACATAGGGAATTATCATATATCATGATGTTACCTTAACTGTTTCAGAACAATTGAAAATATTTCGTCCCGTATTTAAATAAACCGCAACTGCATAAATAATGAAAATGTTATCAATCTGTCAATTATTTCCAGTGTATTATCAAAAGCTGTCCCCGGTAGAAATTTGAATGAATAGAATTGCTTTCATCTGGTGCCCTAGTTGTTGGGAAACATAACACCATTTTTCAGTGTTTGGATCCTGCCAATATTTCTCGCATGTTCCTCTACACAACATGGCAGCTCTGGTCATAGACATGATAAGCTTTATGGAAATAACATACAATAAAAATAATTATGTGTCAAACTGTGGTTAACTGTATGTCTTCATGTGTGTTGCTGTCATGTTGCTGTGAATTACGCTCGCCATCATTAAAGTTTATAACGTTATTAGATATTTTGCTTTAGAAAAGGTCGAAAAAGGGTTATTTTGTCCCTGAGACAACCAAGGTGTGGTACGCATGTATCATGTACGTAAATTATTTGCCATCACAACTCGTCCACTCTGCAATATGTTTCAGAATGCTGGCGTTTGACTGAAGCAGATGAGAGATAATTTCCAACCTTCCACACAACATATCTTTGAAACATCATGCCATTTTTCTGGCCACAAAAGATTTCTAACACAGAACTTCTGAAAGTAACTGCTCAGATTAATATGGATGACTTGTTCACCACAAGAATCAGCCAAGTTTTTACTAAACGAAGATGACAATACGGCGATAACAGCTGTGAGGTAAACCCCGAAGGACAACGAAAACGAGGTAGACTAAAGAAACCTGCGACTTTTGTGCTCTCTAACGGTGGTTTGACGTGCCAAAGTAGATGAGAAAATATTATCATTTAAGTGCACCTATTTCATGTTTTATGAGTTCCCACAATGTCCCACAATAAAATCCATAAACCTGCTCTTTTGAATTAGCGCGTTAGCATTGATACGCGATTGTTTCAACGCACGGCAAACGATTCGCGCTAAGTGCGTGTCGTACTTCCGTCGACAATCTCAAGCGATTTCACATTTACCTTGCAACAGAGGCACAACGGGTTATTTCGGGCACCATATGTTCTAATTACAATGTAATTAACTCCAATTCTGATTGTAATACCCTATCAACTGAAACAGCGCTTCCGAATGAACTGTTGAAGGTCAGTGACAGCCACAAGGGGGTGGTACGGCTTCAACTGAATCGGAGCGAAGCTTTTGACATCGACCGACATAAACATGCAGCTTACACGCTATTATGAAAACACGGGCAACATCTTCTGTTGGGTCGAACGATATGCCTGTCATGGTTCGTTGCCTATATCCAGCACAGACAATACAGTAGTTCCGCTGCCCGTGAACATTCAAGAGATCACCAAATGAACTGCGGCTAGTCTAACAAGGCTTAATTACTGTTGACCGACCAGCACGTTCTTCAAATTAGTTTCTTACATAACAGTCCAGGCGAAGTTGGTGCTTCTGTTGACGCACCTGACAAGACCCATTTGTGAAAGACCCCACTTGCTGGTTTGCATGGCTTCGGATTCAATACACATTCTTGGCCTATGACACACACTGTATGCTTGATGCGGTGTTGTGCGTGACGTTGACAGCCAGTCGGGGAAAATTTGTGAAGATTGAAAAAGGTGTTCCAATACAAAGACGAACAAAAACAAAGTGTTCTTTATATGTGCACAGGAACGTGGTGACTAGCAGGAAACAGCGCCGTGCACGGGTGGCATTTCCCTCATGGCAGGCACGGCGACACTCTGAGAGGTTGGTACTGATCGAGTGATGTGTATAACAGCAGCTAGGCGATGGAAGTTTATTCCATCATGCACTTCCTTTATCTTCATAGCTTGAAGCTTTCAATTTTATGTATTGATTGTTGAAATGACTGTGTTTGTTTATTTATTTTTAAACTACGTTATAGCGAATCCACCTACGTTACAATATTGTGTCATATTATTTATTTTCTACATATCAATTGGTGAAATTATCTGTATTGCATATCCTGTTTTAGATATTGTGTACTATTTTCTAGGAAATATTTTTATTGTCGCTGTTCACGCGATACATGAAAGATGTTCATCAACGGACTACCTGTCATGTGTGCCTTTTCGAGTTTTGCTAAGTGATTATCTACAAACAATTTCGGCTTTAATTCTCATTATATGATGAAAAGCTAGGTTTGTGAATAAAGGTCAGTTCGGTATTGTATATAGATATGATCTATTCCATTGTTGCACATTTAATTGGACCGGCAATTAATGTATTTGGGCATATATTTATTACTAGTGATATTTAATGGTGACAGATTCGTAAATTTCAGATTACTAACTCCATACAGCCCCTTCTGGGGACAGTAGCATGCTATAGCGCCGTCGTTGTATATTTGCCCCTTATTTGATATGTGTGCTATATTTATATTTGTAATACTAATACTTGTACATATAAGGGCCAAATAAAGAGCATGTGTCTGCTTGTCTGTTGTAGGCGCCATCTTAGGTTGACCACTTCCGGCGGATGTACATAGCTATGATTGAATATGCATAATTCAATATCAATAAAATGGATTAGTAATATTATATACGCATTTTGTATCGTGTATGCTGGATCACCATATGATGTATTGTATATAATAAACATTCTAATGAATAAATATTTTCATTAGATGTCGTCACTTCAGTTAATTTAGATTGAACAGGTTTGAAAGACACACACCACAAATTCGTCTGTTTGTTCATGACATAGTATATAAGCAAAAGTAATTCCTATAGTTAACAGGTTGAGAACTATAACACACAGGGTTATGTCACAGTAGTCGGGTGGGAGACTACAGGCTTAGGGGTCGACATAGACTCTCCCTTGAATAGTTCAATAAAGCAACCAAAAGAGATCCTGTGTTGTGGAGGAGGTCCCACACACCAAATCTGTAAAGTGCTCCACTAATTGCCCGAGCCCAAGGCAGAATGGCAAAGCGTCACTCGCTTCACTGTGGTCTCTTCTTTTTTCTGTGCATTATTTTAATCTTTTGACTGACATTTGAAATTTATGACAAACTAGTGTTACAATTAGTGTTACATTGTAACGCTTTTATTTGGGAATACACACACACACACACACACACACACACACACACACACACACACACACACACACACACACACACACACACACACACACACACACACACACACACACACACACACACACACACACACACACACACACACACACACACACACACACACACACACACACACACACACACACACACACACACACACACGGACACACGCACACACATCCTACACACTACACCACACGCACACACGCACCACACCACACACTCACACGCACGCACGCACGCACACACACACACACACACACACACACACACACACACACACACACACACACACGCCCGACTAACTGGGGGCACACATCAAAACAGAGAAGTAATATTCGATGTAATTTTTTTATTTAAGGATATGACTTTCAACCTTGCACGGAGTGGCGTATTTGGGGGGGGGGGAGATATGACTGCCTTTGGCTCCAAGGTGCATTTCATTACAACCTGTTGCGCCACTACTTTATAGCATGGTAAACTAATGGGTGACTAAGCTTGCCACCCCCACCCCCCACCCCACCACCACCACCCCCACATGGTCGTTAAACACGTGTATCGACTGTATGACTTCTTCCTTTCGTCCAAGTATAATTTTCGTCCACCTATAAAAAAGCGACTTGTACAATCGTTTCTCTTTACTGAAATTCCTGTATCAGGCAATCGATTACGTAACTAATCATCGAAATTTCACCATGCTAATTGACTGTTCCTGGTATCTGGATCGTTGTGTCATTTGTGGATTTCACGGATAGGCACGATTCGCAAATGATAAAACGAAATATAACAAATAAGTTTCTTCACAAAGTTGTTGTCAGTTTCCCGGACTAATATTTTTTGCTTGTTTCAAAATGATGGAAACTACGCAATTGTTGAAAGTGTCCACTCAAATTCTAAGTTGTTGTGCCCCTCTGTTTCCCCATGTTGAGCATTTATGCGCGCGCACACACGCACGAAAGCACGCTCGCTAACACGTACATAGCCACGCACCCATGCTCGCACGCACGCATCCGTCCATGCACGCTCACACGCAGTCACGCACGCCCGCACCAACGCACGATCGCACGCATGCATTCCCACTCGCTCATTCGCAGGCACGCATGCACGCACGCTCGCAGGCACGCAAGAATACATGCACACATGCACGCATCCGCGCACCTAAGCTCACACTGGCTCCCCCGCATTTATGCGCACGCACACACGCACGCACACGCCCTCGCACGCACGGAAACACGCACGCACCCACGCACCCATGCTGGCTGGCACGCACGCACCCACGCACAATTCGCTGTCTCATTATCTCCCACTTTTGTCTTCTTATCTTCGTTATTGATGTACAACTACCGTAGATGAACTGCAGCTATTCTGTTGTGGGGTCAATTATTCGTTGTTATCTCACTACTCTCCAGATGTCAGCGTTATCGTTTGGTTAGCCGAACCACTACAAAATCACACAATTGTCTACGCAGACACCAGCCAATGTCTACGAATGTCACGCTGTTTGAGTACTATTCATACAACTTACGTAGAGGAGTGACGTCACAAGACTACCGATATTTAATCTACCATTTTAAAATATGTGTTCTCCCACTGACATATTCAATGTGGATACATTTTCATGACACTAATATTACGTCGACACGGTAAAAGTTGTACTGTTCCCCCAACCCAATGCTTTAGCGAGGAACTGATTTTTGTGACACACATACTTGTAAACATACTTGTGGACCTCTAACAGTTGTCTCTCTACCACCCACACACCCTCACTAAGCTCACAAAGTTCAAGTAATTACGTGAAACTTGTGAAAGCTATATTGTTTTTCCACTCCTCACATTAGGGGACGCATCGTCTGGTGATGTTTGGCCGCGCTGAGTGCGATCTTTCAGCTGATTGGACGAGCGAAAACGAGGACGAGGGAGTGAGGTATGGGAGGGAGACTAATCCCATGTAGGGACGAGGGGAGAGCAGGCATTGAGATATGGGGAATATGGAGAAGATGGAATTTTACAATGAGTGGAAAGAAGAGCGAATACGGGAAAGATGGGAGGCCAACTGCGGGTAAGAGTGGCAAGTGAATGCTGGGACATGGGAGATCAACTGTTGGGAGGAGGAACCAGTGAAAGTGGGGAATAGGGAGAAAGGTTGTTGGGAGAAGGAACCAGTGAAAGTGGGGAATAGGGAGAAAATGTGTTGGGAGGAGGAACCAGTGAATGTGGGGAATATGGAGAAAAGGTGTTAGGAGAAGGAACCAGTGAATGTGGGGAATATGGAGAAAAGGTGTTAGGAGAAGGAACCAGTGAATGTGGGGAATAGGGAGAAAAGGTGTTAGGAGAAGGAACCAGTGAATGTGGGGAATATGGAGAAAAGGTGTTAGAAAAGGAACCAGTGAATGTGGGGAATAGGGAGAAAAGGTGTTGTGAGAAGGAACCAGTGAATGTGGGGAATAGGGAGAAAAGGTGTTGGGTGGAGGAACCAGTGAATGTGGGGAATAGGGAGAAAAGTTGTTGGGAGGAGGAACCAGTGAATGTTGGGAATAGGAAGAAAAGGTGTTGGGAGGAGGAACCAGTGAATGTGGGGAATAGGGAGAAAAGGTGTTGGGAGGAGGAACCATTGAACGTGTGAAAGGTGTCATTGTGTGGCTGGCATTGCTGGTATTTGCTGGTTCGAATAAATCCGTGACCAAAATTAAGCAACACAGAAAAACGTTCTTCGTTAAGATTACATGTCAATACAGCGATGTGTGTTTTTTGGGATTTATTGAGTCTAGTTTACAAACATATATGTCGCATTGTAGTTGCAACTCGTTTCGAATACTTCGATCCTCCGTTGCCTGCGCATGTCGTCTCAACCACTACGCAGTGGCCGTCAGAGGGCGCCAACGTCCGTCGTAGGCCGTGGGTGTTTTTTAGAAGACGGTCTCAGCTTGCAGATCTTAGGGGTCATCCATAAAGTACGTCACGCTCGCTAGGTGAGGTGACCGAATAAGTGTTACGGAGCATTACATGGCTGGGGGGGTGTCTTGGCGATCGCTACGTTCGTTATTAAGACACTTTTTTGTTCGTCCAGCCGGTGATTTCAGACTGATAGCATTGATTGCCATGTCAGTTTTGGGGTCTATTTCAACAAAAGTCGAAAGGAAAGGGAAAGCCAACTGCACCGTGTATCAATGAAGTTTGTAAAGGCGCGATGTATAGATATATGCATATTAGGTGGGAAGTCTCTCAAAACGAATGTAGTTTTAGGAGTGTACAGGCCAAACTTAAGTATTTCATATTTGCACAACATATGGGAATCTTTTTTTCAAAACAAGCGTAGTTTTTTTAGGGGGGACGCTACGAATCGTGAAAAGGGGTGGGGTATCAAAGATGTAAAAAATAGTGTGACGTATTTTAAGGATGGCCCCTTATTTCGCCGGAGTCAGTGTCACATCCACATCCATCATCGCGTCCAACAACATCACGTAATCATCAAGGGTAATGCAATAAATCGACCGGTAATATAATAAATCGACCGGTAATGTAATAAATCGACCAGTAATGTAAAAAAAAATTTGATGACAATCATTATGATGATGATGGTGTTAATAATGATGATGTAGAAGGTGAGGACTACTCCGAGGATTACAACCTTGTCGTGGTGGAGTAGTTTGTGTGCCTCAGTGATCCTGAGAGCTGTGCCGGCTGGGATACGTGTATCCCTAGTAGGTTTAACCATGCCGGATTGGTCGAGGGTGAGATTCCAGACTAAGAGTGATCCCTGGTCCTCCAGGCTGGGGGTTGGGCGGCAGGCTAACAACCTGCTCCCGTAAAAACAACAGATGTTACAGAAACATGTACAAGAAATCCAGCCTTTCTGATGGGTGATATTGGCGCTCGTTTTTCGACAGAGGATAGCATGAATGGTGATCGCCAAAGCCGTAAGAAAGCTAACACCAAGATAGTGCCGTTAGTACATCCACGAAAACAGATCAAGGTTGCGTGTTGGAAAGTGAGGACGATAAACGCAGCTGGTAAAACTGAGCAAATTGTAGATGAAATGAACAACAATGGCATAGACATACTGGGAATCAACGAGAGTAGGTGGACTGGAACAGGAAAAGTCAGACTTGAAGGAGGGGAGACAGTGTTGTATTCTGTTGTAGAGATCAGGCACGAGTTTGGTGTTGGGATGATAATATCTAAGAAGAACAGGAACACACTTCTCGAATGACATCCAGTGAATTATTACTGTTAGATCGATCGGAAGACCAAAAGAGACGTGGCGGCGAATGGTGTAAAAAGAACGAGATGCGTTTGGGTGGAAATCATGGGCAGAGGCGGCACAGAGGGCGGCTGACAGGCCGGAATGGCGGACTCTTGTACATGCCCTATGTGACGCATGGCGCCCAAGGGATCCGTAAGCCGTAAGTAAGAAGGCGATGATGAGGGAAATAAACGATTATGATGATGACGACAATTAAGGGATCATCTTAGCGATGATGATGATTATTATGACGATGATGATGATAACGATTATGATGATGCTGATGATAATGATGATGATGATAATAATAATGATGATAACGGCGGTGATGATGAGGGTGATAAATGGTCATGATGATGATGAGGAAGAAGATGAAAACAATTAAGCGGTCTTAGTGATGATGATGACGAAGATGATAACAATGAGGGTGATCATTATTACGATTATGAGGACGAACACAATGACACCCTCAGTCTCACCATCTTGCTCCTCCTCCTCATCGTCATCATCATCGTCATGTTCACCCTTATAACTGTTAACCATGCTGACACCCACTCGACGTTCACAAACCTATGATTAACATAGGAATCTCAGAGCGAGTGAGCCGCAAGTTTTCTGGGATATGGAATGCCGTTTGTATAACCTCTCAGGTAACGCACGGCAGTAACTACATGTTGGCAAACAATAGGACCGAGTCAGACAGAGTGGTAAGGAAGAAGGGGGTCATTAAAAAGGGTCGCCTCAACAAATGAAAGAGATAATCTACACTCAGTTAAGGGATCATCTCAAACAATTATTTAAGAGATCCCTAAAAATGCTTAAAAAGAAATACCTCATCATTTGATCAAATTAAGGGGTCATATCAAATAACTTAGGAGAAATCTGAAAATGTAACGTGATATTATATTAGAAACTTAAGCTTAACCGCAAAATAATAAAATAAGGGATCAGCTGAAACAATTAGGGGGTTATCTAAAAAATTAAAGTTAAGAGCAATGCCAGTCAACTAAAATGTTCATTTAGCGATTAAAGAACACCTAAAATATTTTAAAATATGACTAAAATTGAGGGATTTTATCAAAAACAGGAAAGGTTAATCTAAAAATGAGTCATTAAGGGGTCATTTAATAACTAGTCATTACAAATAAACTAGCTGATCGTCTCAAAACATTATGGGGTCATCTCATAAAATCAAGTGATCGTCTCGAAATAAAGTTAGATAAAATGAATAGGACTTCTCAAAAAAGTTAAGGGATCGTCACAAAATTTTATACGTTGAATTGCTCGCTTAAATCCATTGATATTTTTTCTACATATAATCAGTACATGTGTGCGCTGTAGATTCAGACTAAATGTCAAAACTATTTTCTTGCATAATTCGGGTCAAATACATCAGACGGCCTCCTTAGATTTATGTTCTTTGATTACATGATAATAAAATATAATTACGCTATGTCTCTGTTGCGGAGTTACGCGACCGAGCACTGGCAGCGTGCAGGTGGATAAGAGAAGAATCGCCACGCCATTTTGCGGTTATGTTCTAGTAAGACGTCCGCGCTTACTGCCATTGTACTCAGACGTCCGCGCTTAATGCCGTTGTACTCAGACATCCGAGCTTAATGCCTTTGTACTCAGACGTCCGAGCTTAGACGTGGGAACGCAGGAACACGTGAAAATACCGAAACGGACCGCGGGAACGCCTGAGTATATAACGATGGGGGCGGGCAAAATCAACCCCTTGCGAATCGTACAGTGCGGATCATATATTCACGACATCGATGTAGGAAAGAGAGAAAGTGAGACGGAAAGAGAGAGAGAGAGAGAGAGAGAGAGAGAGAGAGGGAGAGAGAGAGAGAGAGAGAGAGAGAGAGAGAGAGAGAGAGAGAGAGAGAGAGAGAGAGAGAGAGAGAGAGAGAGAGAGAGAGAGAGAGAGAGAGAGAGAGAGAGAGAGAGAGAAAGAAATAATTTTCATTCGGAAGTAAGGTGGAGCAACGTGTCATGTTAATTTGTCATTATTTTGTTCACATTGTTAAGATAAATTATATTTTCATTTGCACGTCATTAAGCGATATATAGGCAAACCTTTATTTCATCCGTCAACAGCGTCGTATATAAACACGTCTTGCCACAATACTTTTTTTTCAATTGCTGTAGGATATTTGATTTTCAATCTCACTTGAGTAAGATGGCGCAACGTGTCACGCTAATTAACGGATCCATCACTATGTTTGTCCGCATAGTGGCGCTTGTAGCTCTTTAGTTTGCCTGGTAATATGTATTTTGTTAAAAAAATAGTTGATGTCGGGTCTGGGGCGGTGGATTGCCCCCGAAATCACCCTTTGAAGTGGGCAAAAAAGTACATTTATTTAGGAGAACGACGCCAAGGCTAAACCAGACATCCACTTACGTTTACTAAATTTAACTTAAAATAAGATTCTCAGAACGATTCAGCAGCTTGTTTTCTGGGAGGACATATGGACTGCTGTTTATATATCCTCTTAGATAGCATAGGCAATAATAATAATAATGCTTTGTGATGATCAGCTAGTTCATTGTTAAATGACCCCTTAATGACTCCTTTTTAAATTATCCTTTAATTTGTTTTTGATAAAATCACTTAGTTTTAGTCATATTAAAAAATATTTTAGGTGCCCTTTAATCGTTTAGATTAACATTTTAGTTGACTGGCATTGCCCTTAACTTTAATTGTTTGAGATGACCCCCTAATTTTTTTCAGCTGATCTCTTATTTTATTATTTTGCGGTTAAGCTTAAGTTTCTAATATATCACATTGCATTTTCAGATTTCGCCTAAGTTTTTTGATATGACCCCTTAATTTGATCAAATGATGATGAGGTATTTCTTTTTAAGCATTTTTAGTGATCTCTTAAATAATTGTTTGAGATGATCCCTTAACTGAGTGTAGATTATCTCTTTCATTTGTTGAGGCGACCCTTTTTAATGACCCCCTTCTTCCTTACCACTCTGTCTGACTCGGTCCTATTGTTTGCCAACATGTAGTTACTGCCGTGCGTTACCTGGGAGGTTATACAAACGGCATTCCATATCCCAGAAAACTTGCGGCTCACTCGCTCTGAGATTCCTGTGTTAATCATAGGTTTGTGAACGTCGAGTGGGTGTCAGCATGGTTAACAGTTATAAGGGTGAACATGAGGATGATGATGACGATGAGGAGGAGGAGCAGGATGGTGAGACTGAGGGTGTCGTTGTGTTCGTCCTCATAATCGTAATAATGATCACCCTCATTGTTATCATCTTCGTCATCATCATCACTAAGACCGCTTAATTGTCTTCATCTTCTTCCTCCTCATCATCATGACCATTTATCACCCTCATCATCACCGCCGTTATCATCATTATTATTATCATCATCATCATTATCATCAGCATCATCATAATCGTTATCGTCATAATCATCATCATCATCACTAAGATGACCCCTTAATTGTCGTCATCATCATAATCGTTTATCACCCTCATCATCGCCTTCTTACTTACGGCACACTTTCCAATTTTCCCCCTTCAGTATGACTAGGGGATTTCGCAACGATAGATTGCGTCCATCTGGTATGGTAGGGATTACAGATCGAGGTGCTGAACACTGAGGGCCTCCCACAGGTAGAGGGCCTCCAACAGGTAGAGGGCCTACCAAAAGTTGAAGGCTTACCACATGTTGAGTGCCTACCAATAGTTGAAGGCCCCACCACACATTAAGGTCCGATTGGAAACTGAGGGCCAATTGAAGACTGGGGGCCAATTGGAGAATTAATGCCAAATGAAGATTGAGGTCCAATTGGAGACTGACGGCCAATTGAAGACTGGGGGCCATTTGGAGACTGGGAGCCAATTGAAGACTGGGGTCCAATTGGAGACTGATGACCAATTGGAGACTGAGGGCCAACCGTTGACTGGGAGTCACCTGAAGCCGGAGGGCCAACTGGAGACTCGGGATCAATTGGGGATTCAGTGCTAACTTGAAACTCGGAGCCAATTGGAGACTGTGGGCCAACTGGATACTCGGGATTAGCTGGGAATTCAGTGCTAATCCACGCAGTATGCATCAGCTGTTGCCGTGTGTTGGCTTATTTTAGCTACATGTGGCAACTTTGAACACTGTTCAGAATTGTAAAAAATTACGTTCAAAGTTTCCCCACAACATATTAACTTGTTACTGCCACATGCGATCATTTTATAAAATAAAACAAGTCCATTACTTCACAGATGTATAACCCACGTTGTCTTGCAAACATTTAACGTTTTGTAATGACTACCATTCAGTAATTCCCTCGGGATTGCTAAAATGTCTATTAAAGCAGGATTGCACCAATACAATCTTAAATACATTATACCGAAAAATTATTTAGAGATATTGCTGACTGAATCTTTTCTGAATTGTTTTCATAGTTTCCCCACTGTTCAAAGTTTCTAAACACCGTGGTATTTTACAATGTTTACCTGTTTCACAACATCAAGGTATACCACGGTTTCCATGGTATATCATGATATTTTACCCTGGAATACGATGGTATATTTTCATAAGGGACCACATAATTCCAGCAGACGATGCCATGTAGGCCCGCGTTTATCTATTGACCTGCATTCCTGTCACAACAGTTAAGCCGACCGCACCGATTAAAGCCGCACGCAGAGAGACAGACGTACGCACGCACGCACGCACGCACGCACGCACGCACGCACGCACGCACGCACGCACGCACGCACGCACGCACGCACGCACGCACGCACGCACGCACGCACGCACGCACGCACGCACGCACGCACGCACGCACGCACGCACGCACGCTCGACCGACCGACACAGAAGCCGAGATGGCGTAGGAATGAGCAGGTTTTCTAGGGGGTGAATTGTAAAGCGCTTTGAACACTCCTGAGGACTGGATGCCGCCCACTATATGAACGTATCTCTATCAACAATGAAAGCCTAATCAGAAATGCTGCCGGCGCTCATGAGTAAGGAGCTATCTTGTCATCGGAAGGTTCACGAGAAAACTACGTCATAGATCCACCTGGTAACAATACGATGTGCCTCAAATGAACGTACATGTGTGGAGTGCTTAAGCCGGCAGGAGGGTGCGCAAACTCATTAATTAATTAGTTATGTTTCCCATTGATTGGTTGCTTGATTAATTGGTTGATTGACTGATCGATCGATCGGATCGATTTATTAAATTTGTTCAGTACATGTAATACACTGGCGTTCATTTGGGATATACCGGCCCGGCGCCTCCCATTGATGGGGAGCTTACCTCGGGACTAGTTCACGGTTGGAACAGCAGGTCGACTATCAGCGTAAACAGTGGACACAACTTGCCGACATATGGGCATAGAAAGACTGGAATGCTTGACTTTAGGATGAGCCACTAAAAGGCCGTAATTTCCCTACAATTGTTGTAAATTCCATAGAAACATACTAACCATTGGCTGATACATGTGGTGTCCATCAAGTGCCAGGACACTCCCTTTTATTGTGGTCGGATTTTTGTATCAAGTCAGAATTTGTTGTCAAGACGCCGCGAGGTGGCGCATTCCTGCACTTGTTCCTCAGAAGAGAACATTTCTAAAATGGAAACGTAGGACATTGGAACACATAACTGTCATACGTAAATTAGCCGATGCCAATGATTTTACTTGCCACAAGACTATTCAGCCAGGAAAGCTGAAACATTTAAAATGTCGGACTTTTGGCAATGATATGTTGCAGTATGAATTGGAGTTGAAAACGCGTAGGCATATTGTAGTGGTGACATTCTTGATACACCGTAGGCGTATTAATATTTTTCGAAATCTGGTCATTTTGAGACATGAATAAAAGAGCTGGAGGCAAGTGTTTTTCACCAAACTGTTCAGAACATTGGCAACACATTGCCATTGGATGTCACGAAGGCTTATAATGTTTTATGGTCACATGTTCTTTCAATCATGCAAAACGTTAATATTTACAACCAAAGGGAAAAATAACTGCGTCCTTCCGTCGTCTGTAGAACGTTTCACCACGCTGTGTACAGGGCTACTGCTGAGTGAACGCAGGTGTGGGGACCGCGAGATGTAGGCCAGACGTCATTGTTCTCTTAATCATAATACTTTATATGCATTACACAAGTAAAGCATGATTCCCGGCAGTATCAATTACCACCGATACAACATTTCTTTGTACAAGTCCCAACATGCAAATAATAGTAGACGCCGCCAGTATATCAGTGCGTTCTTTCATCTATGTTAACGTTGGGTTATTGGTGGTGGTTGATGTCTAAATATGCACAGCTAAATTGTTAGCTCCCAGACAAAACGTTTATAGCTGAACAACTCGTACGCGATAAAGGGTTTTAGACATTTGCGGTGTCGGTGACATTCAAACAAACCGAATATCAATCATCAAATACACTGTTTTTTGTCCCCCCCCCTCCCCCATTACAAGGCCCCTACCACAAGTGGCATTTCCAGCAAACCTGCAGTCACTAGCCTAAGAGACACCAGGTTCAGACGTGTGTGAATTAGTACAAGTGTGAATGAATCAGTACTGGGGAAATTGTAGACACGAAACAGTAGACACAACGCAATTGGAAAATACCAACTACCAACTGGGGTGGGCACTGGGCAGTGGGCAGGTCGGTCAGGCAGGCAAGATTTGGAGGGAAGGACTAGACAATAGAATGTCCACTGCTTATCAGTTGATGGTTAATCATGGCTTGATTGCCTCTGCAAAAATGTCTAAAGTAAACATTTGGGGCTGGCTACTTCCAGCCAAGTGAACTCATGGGGCCATTAGATCTATGCAAAAGGCTGCATTCATGCAAAAAATATGCACCTGTAACATCTGTATTATCTATGTACTATGTAGTAGTAACATGTACTGCGTAAATGTGTGTGCTGTGTATGCGTTGCTATACAATGCATTATGCAGGTGTACAAACACATAGTGTACTACATACCCAGAGAATTCAACACCCCTTTTATCCTCAGCAATAACGATGCAATACTTGCATAGTTAATTGTCGAAACAAGCATCAACAACTTTTAATATGTGAACAAATGCTGCATGAAACCTTTGGAATCTTTCCAAAAAGTATTCATCAAATCACTTGCTGAGGGGATTTTACCACAGCACTGGAAAAGGGGAAACATCACCCCAATATTTCGAATCACGGAGAGTTGCTCACCGGACAGTTGCTCACCAAGGAAATGGAAAAGCGGACAGCTGCTCACCCTGTGTTAATGTTATTTGATGTACAAAAAACGAAAAAAGTAGGAATTGCGGAAACACGGTTTATTGGGGGAACTAACGTAAAAATGTAATTTCCCTTCCTTCCGATCCTTCCTTTTCTGTTACTATTAAAACGACCACCAAGAGGCGCGAAATTTCTCCTCATATATTTTAGTTATATATTCTGTGATATCTATGTACATCCTGTGGTATAATTAACAAAGGACACTTCCAGACGATCAACATTTAAAAACTCAAAAATATCAGCTTCACAGAAAGTCCGTTTGGCGTCGCGGTAATCGGCGTTGCTGCTACAACTGTCATTAATAAATTTTAGCATTATATAACGGGTAAACTTTACGTTTGGTCCGATTTGATTTATTATAATTTTCTACCTTTATTATCATTATCTATATTACCTAAAACCTCAAATTGTAGTATTTAATAGGATGGCTATTATGACATGTATGAGTTCTTGTGTGAATGTCTGGAAGCCGTACTACTGAATCCATTTGGATAGCATGATATCTACGAGGAGGTTGCATTGACTGGCAGTTGGGACCAGGACGAAGGATCAAGGGCTGCTAACCAGACTCACGTCATATACCATCATCGCATTCCTCATCACCAATAATGTTTTATGGACGCCGGGGAGCCGCTCTCGATTGTATTTCTACCGGGGAGCCGCTCTCTAAGGTACGGCCACCGGGGAGGTGCTCTCTACAGTATGACCATCGGGGAGCCGATCTCTGCGGCATGGCCACCGGGGAGCCGCTCTCTACGGTATGGCCATCGGGGAAGTGTTCTCTACGGTATGGCCAGTGGAGTAGAAAATATATTTTTATTTCACACATAACAACAACAAAAACAGCTGGCGGCAGTAGTTTGTCCAAAGTATCTCGTTCTTTGTCGCCTTGCGCATATACTAATATATTTATTCGTACTACAATGTACACAATTAAATAAAACAGTGTTTACTGGGTACATAAAACAGTGTTTACTGGGTACATATACAGTGTTTACTGGGTACATAAAACAGTGTCTACTGGGTACATAAAACAGTGTGTACTGGGTACACAAAACAGTGTTTACTGGGTACACAAAACAGTGTTTACTGGATACACAAAACAGTGTTTACTGGGTACACAAAACAGTGTTTACTGGGTACACAAAACAGTGTTTACTGGGTACACCAAACAGTGTTTACTGGGTACACAAAACAGTGTTTACTGGGTACACAAAACAGCGTTTACTGGGTACATAAAACAGTGTTTACTGGGTACACAAAACAGTGTTTACTGGGTACACAAAACAATGTTTACTGGGTACACAAAACAGTGTTTACTGGGTACACAAAACAGTGTTTACTGGGTACATAAAACAGTGTTTACTGGGTACACAAAACAGTGTTTACTGGGTACACAAAACAGTGTTTACTGGGTACACAAAACAGCGTTTACTGGGTACATAAGACAGAGAGCAATGAGAGCAATTCATCTTTGATTAAAAAGAACTGCTGCACGCATTCTCTATATTGTACAACACATTGCAAATGAAACTCTGTTTAGTAGTTTTTCATCCAGCCCTTCTTAATAGGGGATTTGAATTAGATTAAAACAATAATTAGTGTTCGTATTACAGAAGGTCGTGGCATCAAGTTTGAATTGTGATAATATGTAATTGAAACTTTTAGACATGTGGACCACTACCGTGAAAAGCTAGTCGAGAGAGTATATTCAAACTGGTGTTATTGCATTTTAAGCAACTCTACATAACACGCATCATTCGCTTCATAATCTGAATTTGAATCGGGAGACATTCTGTTAACAGTGGCACCGTATTACAATGGGTGCAACCAGGTAGATTAAAAAGAGTTTCCTGATGCCCTTGTGCCATGTAGTAGAAAACTCATCTACATATTTATCTTGCAAATTCCAGAGACATATACCATAATTTTGGCCCGAAATTCTATAACCTGCACATTTAGTGTCGTTAAGCGCCGTGTGTGTGGAATGGGATGACCAAGAACGTGTCAGGAAGAAGGAGGCCTAAAAATAGCTGGTAGGTGATATTTTGAGGTGGGGTGTGTTAAAACTTCATTAATTGAAGAGGCGGTGGTGGACTGAAAATAAAACGTTTTCCCACACCGGGAATCGAACCCGGGCCACCTGCGTGAAAGGCAGGAATCCTAACCACTAGACCATATGGGACTGCTGGGTAAGAGTGGCTGATGTAAGGCCTACAGCGGTCCCCAATTTTTTTGGTAGGTAAGTAAGTAACAAATATATGACTAATATTGACTATATGTGAAGTAGATGCTGTCTCCCCATCATCCTCGCAGAACCAAATTGGTTCCCCCAATATTCATTGTAATCAAAAGCTTCGTCGCCATTGTATATTTCTATATATATGTGTGTATTCCATGATAATACTTGTGAAGTAAGTCCATGAAATGTGTTGTCATGAAACTAGACACTTGTATAGCTGCGAGAATTGGATCGAACATTTTATTTGGAAATCATCGTGCGAGCAATAGCGTAGTCTCTATCATCCAGGCTGGTGCTCCTAATAATCACGCACTCGATATATATAGCCTATGTGGTGTTACCCCGGTGTTACGCGTTATAATATCACAGACACAGTCCAGTCCTCGCTGGTACAGCCTTTTGCTACAGTTGGCCGGTCTAACTTTCCAGGTTTTGCATAATTGTGGGGGTTGGGGGCGTGGGCATTGCTGATGCCTCGACGAAGGCCTCACCCAGCTGCTGGGACTGCCATTCACATCCATCTATGGGGCACTTCAACTGCGGCATAGCCATAGTGTCAATGTTCGTTGTGTTATTAGTACGCCTATTATCACCCACTAATTAAAGTTAATAGTTCGTGTTTTGATGCAATTCGAGTGAATTAATGTGCGTGATATGCATGTCTCGACGCGCAGTTAAACAAACCTTTAGGTTAAGACGTTTGATCTTTTATTTGATGACTTTCGCGCGTGTGCATAGATAAATTTGCAACCGATTATTAGAAAGGTTAATTAAAGACCATATGGTGGACTTCCTCGTTAAGCATAAATTGTTAAATTCATCTCAACATGGATTCCTTAAAGCGAGGTCATGCTTAACAAATATGTTATGTTTTTTGGAAGAAATCACTAAGTGGATAGACGTGGGATCGCCAGTAGATATTATCTACTTAGATTTTCAGAAAGCTTTTGACAAAGTGCCACATCAAAGTTTACTACTTAAATTAAAAGCCCATGGTATCGGGGATAGCATAATTGACTGGATAGAACAATGGCTGACTGACAGAAGACAACGAGTTGTAGTAGATGGAGAAGTTTCAAATTGGAAATCGGTTTTGAGTGGGGTACCTCAAGGATCAGTATTAGGACCTATATTATTCTTAATTTATATCAATGACTTGGACGACAGTATAACAAGTAACGTACTGAAATTTGCGGATGACACAAAACTGTTTAGAAAGGTTAATACTGATGGTGATAAACAACATTTACAAAACGATCTAGACAGATTAGTGAAATGGTCTGAGAAATGGCAGATGTTGTTCAATTTTGGGAAATGTAAATGCCTACATACAGGACATGGGAACTTGAATGTAAACTATAAAATGGGAGATACTGTTCTGGGTACTACTGTAAAAGAAAAGGACTTAGGAGTTACAATAAGCGCTGATATGAAAGTTTCAGAGCAGTGTGGTATTGCAGCTTCAAAGGGTAATCAAATTATTGGATTGATTAGAAGAAACATAACATACAAGGGAAAAAAGTTAATTATACCTCTTTATAAAGCAATAGTTAGACCTCATTTAGAATACTGTATACAAGCATGGAGACCATATCGTAAGAAGGATATAGATACGCTTGAACGCATACAAAGGAGAGCAACTAAAATGATTCCAGAACTGAGAGACCTTAGTTTTGAAGAACGCCTGAAAGAATGTGGTTTAACAACTCTAGAGACAAGGAGGTTAAGAGGAGATCAGATTGAAGTTTTTAAGATATTGAATGGGTATGAAAATATTGATAGAAATATTTTTTTCTCACTCAAGAAGGATAGCAGAACTAGAGGACATAAGGTAAAATTAGTAAAGGATCAATGTAGATTGGACATCAGGAAGCACTCTTTCTCACAGAGGACAATAAATGAATGGAATAAATTATCTACATATTGTGTAACTGCTAGCAGCGTGAATATGTTTAAAAACAAGATTGACACATATCTCAGGAGGGCGGGTTATAAGTAGATGAACATTGTTGGACTCTCGATAAGCCAATGGCTTCCTTGTCCACTTGCCATCTGGGCCTTTGGCTTGGATGGCAAATCTTGTTAAATAAAGATCATTCTCAATACAAGATTTATTATGTTCAAGAATGCACATGTGCGAAAAGTGGTGTATCGGGTACAGATGCAAGGGAATGTTTCGGTTTTTATGCAAATCCCTAACATAAGACTTCATTCACTGAAGGGGTAAGACCACAGTTGACCTTCCTGTTTATTGTCGAATGTAGGGCGTATGAAAGTGTAAAATGGTAACTTAATAAATTAATATTATGTGACATGAGTGCCTTTGAGCAGGAATATTCACAGGTTTGTTTGTAGAAGTTATTGGCTGTGAAACTGCATTTTTAAAGAGTTTAACTGGCGGAGGGATTTTTGGGAATTTTTCTGCTATGGGCCACGTGGGCGCATGAATACATGGCTATTTTTGTCAAAATTGATAAGCATCGCACGTCGGGGCGATTTAAAAGAGCTGGAGGTATGTGATTTTGATAAAATTTGGTCAGTATATCAATGAGATGATGGCAGTTGCTGTGGACAATTTTAAGAATTTTTGATGGTCACGTTTTCTTATAATCAGACAAAACGTTAACATGGCCACCAATGCAATTCTCAACTGTGGTCTGACTCGTGAAGAAGAGGCAGCGAACATAAAATAAAATGTTTTCCCACACCGGGAATCGAACCCGGGCCACCTGCGTGAAAGGCAGGAATCCTAACCACTAGACCATATGGGATTGGTTGGGATAAGTGCAACATTATACACCATCCCATAAATATCTGGCTGCTTATGTACACATTTCGTGTTTTACACTTGTATTGTTCTATGTGTCATCAAAGCTTATTAATTATCTTTTGCCGTTTTTATTTCTTTAACTACCATTTGTGGAGTTACAATTATCTGCTCTGAGTAATCTGATTGGCATCTAAATAAACAAATTATACTCAATACGGAAAATGGACATTAAAGCCGTTGAAATACCAATTAAGGTACCACGTTGCTGATCGAGTCATGTTCTGTTTGGTGTTAGAGATAATTATGGATGGTAGGATAGTGGAGTGTGAAATGGGAGAAGAACAACAAGGTTTCAGAAGAGGAAGAGGTACGGCGGACGGGATGTTCACTCTGAGACAGCTGGCAGAGCTGGACTGGAGGAACAGGAGAATGGAGCCCCCCCCCACCCGGGATAATACGGCTCGGGGATTCGTATATATCGATAAGACGTGTGACACTGTTCCGAGACAGATGGTCCTGGCCACGTTGAGGTGGATGGGTGCCCCCGAGGCAGGTATGAGGATAATGTATTTAGAATATTAGGGAAGAGTAGTGTGCGTACAGGGAATATCGGAGGAATTCAGGGTGGACGTCGGCCTGAGACAGGGGAGTGCCCGAATCTCACTGGTGTTCATCGCAGTAGCGGAGGTGATGAGCACCGGTGTTTGAATGAGCCCGGGGCGGATCTAGGCTTGTTGGCGGGGGGGGTCTCAGTCAGTCGTAGTTATGTCATTCTACTTACGAACCGGGGGGGGGGGGGGGCGACACATGTCGTTCTATTTACACAAGGGTTAACATGAGCCAGCTGCTAATACTTCCGTCTTTACATTGACACTAATTACGATGTATGCCTATATAAGTGTTCTTTTACTGTAATATCTGCCACGGACACAGAGGGGTCTAAGACCCCCTCCATGTCCTAGGGGGTCTTGAGACCCCGAAGACTCCCCCTGTATCAGCTGCTGGAGCCACTTTTAACAAATATACTGTTTCATTTGAATGTTTCGGAACAAACTTTACGGTTGCAGTGCACGTGGGTGGAACGTAAATGTGCGGCTGTTAATGATACGTGATCACGTGAACACATAACCCAATGGTCAATATACTTTGCATGCAGGGATTGGACATTATGGACAGGTGTTCGTGGTGACCGGCAAGTTCGATTTTCATCAATATAAAGTATTATAACGGTCAAATTATATATTTATTTTATTTATTGGAATATATTTCGTCTTTCGGTTTTGATGTATGCTAATATGCAAGAGTCCATCGTCTAACTGAATGGCCTAAAATGTTTTCCCACACCGGGAATCGAATCAGTTCCTTTGGAACAGAGACGACTTGAGGCGGACCTCTGTGAGGTATACAAATATCTCAGTGGCCTAAATAGGAATAACCCTAAGCATTTGTTCTACAAACGTAGCAGCAATCTGAGGGGTCATAGCTTAAAGCTAAGGAAGACGAACTCTCGCAAAAGATCCGTAAACACTTCTTCACAAATTGTATCATTGATTACTGGAATAAAGTTCCTGAAGAAGTCGTGGCAGCTTCTCCTTTGAATATCTTCAAAAAGAAATTGAGGTATCTAGCCACCGACTGAAAGAGGCTATTCAACCAAGTATTCCAAGTATACCAAGTAAGCATATTATAATCGTTTTCAATAACAGGCCTGTCAAAATATAGATCTACCCGTTATGTTTTCGTTCGACAATAATATTACCATAGGCATAGTGATATTGTTCAACAAATAACGGTAAGATTATATAGGCCTTTTTCATGCAGGAGAATGTTTCGGTTTTTACGCAGATACCTAACATAAGACTTCATTCACTGAAGAAGAGGCGGCGAACATAAAATAAAATGTTTTCCCACACCGGGAATCGAACCCGGGCCACCTGCGTGAAAGGCAGGAATCCTAACCACTAGACCATATGGGAGACACTGGCAAATGCCCTTTGCATGTTTCTTACTCATAGAAACATTGTTTACATTTTTACTTATTTTCTATTCATATAATTTATTTTATTATGTTTGCATATTTTCTATTCATACATACACTGTTTAAGTGATGCGATAAGGTTTTGACTTGGAAGCATGTTTGGGTTTGTATGATATAATATATATAGAGCTACCCAGTAATAATAAAGAAATATTTAAAAAAAATTCCCACACCGGGAATCGAACCTGGGCCACCTACGTGAAAGGCAGGAATCCTAACCACTAGACCACATGGAACTGGTTGAACCGACATAGCTGTTATAAGAATGCAGTACATCATTGGCAATGTTGTAACTGTAAGTGCTACGCCTACGTGCAGTATATCATAACAGTATCAATATGCACATTTATGTTTTACGCGTAAAGCCATATGACCCCATATCACGTTTTAATAACCCTACATTCGTGTGAAACAATAAACAGGAAGTTCAGCTGTGGTCTTTTTTCATCTGGATTGTGGCTCACACTCAATTCGGCTTCTGTTTCCATCTTAGTCCGACGGCAAGAAAAGCATTATAGTAAATAACTATAAATAACTGTGTTTTTTAATGCATCACCAATTGGTAGATCAGAGGCCACTGGTGCAAAGAGGTGAAGGAACACAGAGAGAGGCGAGTGGATATCGGCGCCAGGGAGGAGATGCTGCCAGACTGCCTCCAAAGTTAGTGCATAAACATAGAAATAAATATGGTTTGGTAGATCAGAGGGCACTGTATGGTGCAAGCAGGCGAAGGATCTTAGAAAGAGGCGAATGGGTGTCGGCGCCTGGGAGGACTGCTAGACTGCCCCCAAAGTCAGCGTAATAATACATATAGATGTGTGCGTTGATAGAAATAATGCATCTAACATACTTTTCACAAAAGTTACTTTAACAGAAAAGTGTAATAACTAGTCCCGGTCTCCCCTATCCCATCTACCCTTAGCAAAAATCAATAGAATGTGCATAGAATATTCCATAGGATATTTGTGGGCACAAATGTACGTATATGTACGTATTGTATAGTTTCATATACCAAAATTGCGCTGTACTTTAGAATTCTACAGGTTTATATAAAATTATATAGAACTGTTTAGAATTATATAGATTTTTTGCTAAGGATATGTGCGTTCGTGCGTGCGTGCGTCCGCACGCATACATGTATATATCATAGGTGTCAGAACCGGGGAGAGTGTGAGGCCCGTCCCCAATATTCGTGGTGAGCATATGACTATAATGTGTATGTTAAGTCCAGTATCATACAAGATACTGCTATAGTGTATCTATTGATTCCGCAATGTGCTGGCATAACCCACTTTGAACAGTAATATTCAACTGTTACTGCTGCCCCTGTGAATGCATCGTTTGTTTGTATAACGGTAAAATAATATATTAATTTGATTCACATGTGTCTCGTCCTCCTGTTTTGAAGTATGCTGATCCGTAAAACTTCATTATCTAAGGACGCGGTAGCGAACGAAAAGCAAAATGTTTTCCCACACCGGGAATCGAACCCGGGCCACCTGCGTGAAAGGCAGGAATCCTAACCACTAGACCATATGGGACTGGTTGAACCGACATAGCTGTTATAAGAATGCAGTACATCATTGGCAATGTTGTAACTGTAAGTGCTACGCCTACGTGCAGTATATCATAACAGTATCAATATGCACATTTATGTTTTACGCGTAAAGCCATATGACCCCATATCACGTTTTAATAACCCTACATTCGTGTGAAACAATAAACAGGAAGTTCAGCTGTGGTCTTTTTTCATCTGGATTGTGGCTCACACTCAATTCGGCTTCTGTTTCCATCTTAGTCCGACGGCAAGAAAAGCATTATAGTAAATAACTATAAATAACTGTGTTTTTTAATGCATCACCAATTGGTAGAGCAGAGGCCACTGGTGCAAAGAGGTGAAGGAACACAGAGAGAGGCGAGTGGATATCGGCGCCAGGGAGGAGATGCTGCCAGACTGCCTCCAAAGTTAGTGCATCAACATAGAAATAAATATGGTGGAGTGATGAGTGGTTTTAAATACATCGCCAATTGGTAGATCAGAGGGCACTGTATGGTGAAAGCAGGCGAAAGAGGCGAATGGGTGTCGGCGCCTGGGAGGACTGCTAGACTGCCCCCAAAGTCAGCGTAATAATACATATAGATGTGTGCGTTGATAGAAATAATGCATATAACATACTTTTCACAAAAGTTACTTTAACAGAAAAGTGTAACAACTAGTCCCGGTCTCCCCTATCCCATGAATGCATGTATCCTTAGCAAAAATCAATAGAATGTGCATAGAATATTCCATAGGATATTTGTGGGCACAAATGTACGTATATGTACGTATTGTATAGTTTCATATACCAAAATTGCGCTGTACTTTAGAATTCTACAGGTTTATATAAAATTATATAGAACTGTTTAGAATTATATAGATTTTTTGCTAAGGATATGTGCGTTCGTGCGTTCGTGCGTTCGTGCGTGCGTGCGTCCGCACGCATACATGTATATATCATAGGTGTCAGAACCGGGGAGAGTGTGAGGCCCGTCCCCAATATTCGTGGTGAGCATATGACTATAATGTGTATGTTAAGTCCAGTATCATACAAGATACTGCTATAGTGTATCTATTGATTCCGCAATGTGCTGGCATAACCCACTTTGAACAGTAATATTCAACTGTTACTGCTGCCCCTGTGAATGCATCGTATGTTTGTATAACGGTAAAATAATATATTAATTTGATTCACATGTGTCTCGTCCTCCTGTTTTGAAGTATGCTGATCCGTAAAACTTCATTATCTAAGGACGCGGTAGCGAACGAAAAGCAAAATGTTTTCCCACACCGGGAATCGAACCCGGGCCACCTGCGTGAAAGGCAGGAATCCTAACCACTAGACCATATGGGACTGGTTGAACCGACATAGCTGTTATAAGAATGCAGTACATCATTGGCAATGTTGTAACTGTAAGTGCTACGCCTACGTGCAGTATATCATAACAGTATCAATATGCACATTTATGTTTTACGCGTAAAGCCATATGACCCCATATCACGTTTTAATAACCCTACATTCGTGTGAAACAATAAACAGGAAGTTCAGCTGTGGTCTTTTTTCATCTGGATTGTGGCTCACACTCAATTCGGCTTCTGTTTCCATCTTAGTCCGACGGCAAGAAAAGCATTATAGTAAATAACTATAAATAACTGTGTTTTTTAATGCATCACCAATTGGTAGATCAGAGGCCACTGGTGCAAAGAGGTGAAGGAACACAGAGAGAGGCGAGTGGATATCGGCGCCAGGGAGGAGATGCTGCCAGACTGCCTCCAAAGTTAGTGCATAAACATAGAAATAAATATGGTTTGGTAGATCAGAGGGCACTGTATGGTGCAAGCAGGCGAAGGATCTTAGAAAGAGGCGAATGGGTGTCGGCGCCTGGGAGGACTGCTAGACTGCCCCCAAAGTCAGCGTAATAATACATATAGATGTGTGCGTTGATAGAAATAATGCATCTAACATACTTTTCACAAAAGTTACTTTAACAGAAAAGTGTAATAACTAGTCCCGGTCTCCCCTATCCCATGTATCCTTAGCAAAAATCAATAGAATGTGCATAGAATATTCCATAGGATATTTGTGGGCACAAATGTACGTATATGTACGTATTGTATAGTTTCATATACCAAAATTGCGCTGTACTTTAGAATTCTACAGGTTTATATAAAATTATATAGAACTGTTTAGAATTATATAGATTTTTTGCTAAGGATATGTGCGTTCGTGCGTTCGTGCGTTCGTGCGTGCGTGCGTCCGCACGCATACATGTATATATCATAGGTGTCAGAACCGGGGAGAGTGTGAGGCCCGTCCCCAATATTCGTGGTGAGCATATGACTATAATGTGTATGTTAAGTCCAGTATCATACAATATACTGCTATAGTGTATCTATTGATTCCGCAATGTGCTGGCAGAACCCACTTTGAACAGTAATATTCAACTGTTACTGCTGCCCCTGTGAATGCATCGTATGTTTGTATAACGGTAAAATAATATATTAATTTGATTCACATGTGTCTCGTCCTCCTGTTTTGAAGTATGCTGATCCGTAAAACTTCATTATCTAAGGACGCGGTAGCGAACGAAAAGCAAAATGTTTTCCCACACCGGGAATCGAACCCGGGCCACCTGCGTGAAAGGCAGGAATCCTAACCACTAGACCATATGGGAATGGTTGAACCGACATAGCTGTTATAAGAATGCAGTACATCATTGGCAATGTTGTAACTGTAAGTGCTACGCCTACGTGCAGTATATCATAACAGTATCAATATGCACATTTATGTTTTACGCGTAAAGCCATATGACCCCATATCACGTTTTAATAACCCTACATTCGTGTGAAACAATAAACAGGAAGTTCAGCTGCGGTCTTTTTTCATCTGGATGGTGGCTCACATTCAATTCGGCTTCTGTTTCCATCTTAGTCCGACGGCAAGAAAAGCATTATAGTAAATAACTATAAATAACTGTGTTTTTTAATGCATCACCAATTGGTAGAGCAGAGGCCACTGGTGCAAAGAGGTGAAGGAACATAGAGAGAGGCGAGTGGATATCGGCGCAAGGGAGGAGATGCTGCCAGACTGCCTCCAAAGTTAGTGCATCAACATAGAAATAAATATGGTGGAGTGATGAGTGGTTTTAAATACATCGCCAATTGGTAGATCAGAGGGCACTGTATGGTGAAAGCAGGCGAAAGAGGCGAATGGGTGTCGGCGCCTGGGAGGACTGCTAGACTGCCCCCAAAGTCAGCGTAATAATACATATAGATGTGTGCGTTGATAGAAATAATGCATCTAACATACTTTTCACAAAAGTTACTTTAACAGAAAAGTGTAATAACTAGTCCCGGTCTCCCCTATCCCATGTATCCTTAGCAAAAATCAATAGAATGTGCATAGAATATTCCATAGGATATTTGTGGGCACAAATGTACGTATATGTACGTATTGTATAGTTTCATATACCAAAATTGCGCTGTACTTTAGAATTCTACAGGTTTATATAAAATTATATAGAACTGTTTAGAATTATATAGATTTTTTGCTAAGGATATGTGCGTTCGTGCGTTCGTGCGTGCGTGCGTCCGCACGCATACATGTATATATCATAGGTGTCAGAACCGGGGAGAGTGTGAGGCCCGTCCCCAATATTCGTGGTGAGCATATGACTATAATGTGTATGTTAAGTCCAGTATCATACAATATACTGCTATAGTGTATCTATTGATTCCGCAATGTGCTGGCAGAACCCACTTTGAACAGTAATATTCAACTGTTACTGCTGCCCCTGTGAATGCATCGTATGTTTGTATAACGGTAAAATAATATATTAATTTGATTCACATTTGTCTCGTCCTCCTGTTTTGAAGTATGCTGATCCGTAAAACTTCATTATCTAAGGACGCGGTAGCGAACGAAAAGCAAAATGTTTTCCCACACCGGGAATCGAACCCGGGCCACCTGCGTGAAAGGCAGGAATCCTAACCACTAGACCATATGGGACTGGTTGAACCGACATAGCTGTTATAAGAATGCAGTACATCATTGGCAATGTTGTAACTGTAAGTGCTACGCCTACGTGCAGTATATCATAACAGTATCAATATGCGCATTTATGTTTTACGCGTAAAGCCATATGACCCCTTATCACGTTTTAATAACCCTACATTCGTGTGAAACAATAAACAGGAAGTTCAGCTGTGGTCTTTTTTCATCTGGATTGTGGCTCACACTCAATTCGGCTTCTGTTTCCATCTTAGTCCGACGGCAAGAAAAGCATTATAGTAAATAACTATAAATAACTGTGTTTTTTAATGCATCACCAATTGGTAGAGCAGAGGCCACTGGTGCAAAGAGGTGAAGGAACATAGAGAGAGGCGAGTGGATATCGGCGCCAGGGAGGAGATGCTGCCAGACTGCCTCCAAAGTTAGTGCATCAACATAGAAATAAATATGGTGGAGTGATGAGTGGTTTTAAATACATCGCCAATTGGTAGATCAGAGGGCACTGTATGGTGAAAGCAGGCGAAAGAGGCGAATGGGTGTCGGCGCCTGGGAGGACTGCTAGACTGCCCCCAAAGTCAGCGTAATAATACATATAGATGTGTGCGTTGATAGAAATAATGCATCTAACATACTTTTCACAAAAGTTACTTTAACAGAAAAGTGTAATAACTAGTCCCGGTCTCCCCTATCCCATCTACCCTTAGCAAAAATCAATAGAATGTGCATAGAATATTCCATAGGATATTTGTGGGCACAAATGTACGTATATGTACGTATTGTATAGTTTCATATACCAAAATTGCGCTGTACTTTAGAATTCTACAGGTTTATATAAAATTATATAGAACTGTTTAGAATTATATAGATTTTTTGCTAAGGATATGTGCGTTCGTGCGTGCGTGCGTCCGCACGCATACATGTATATATCATAGGTGTCAGAACCGGGGAGAGTGTGAGGCCCGTCCCCAATATTCGTGGTGAGCATATGACTATAATGTGTATGTTAAGTCCAGTATCATACAATATACTGCTATAGTGTATCTATTGATTCCGCAATGTGCTGGCAGAACCCACTTTGAACAGTAATATTCAACTGTTACTGCTGCCCCTGTGAATGCATCGTATGTTTGTATAACGGTAAAATAATATATTAATTTGATTCACATGTGTCTCGTCCTCCTGTTTTGAAGTATGCTGATCCGTAAAACTTCATTATCTAAGGACGCGGTAGCGAACGAAAAGCAAAATGTTTTCCCACACCGGGAATCGAACCCGGGCCACCTGCGTGAAAGGCAGGAATCCTAACCACTAGACCATATGGGACTGGTTGAACCTACATGGCTGTTATAAGAATGCAGTACATCATTGGCAATGTTGTAACTGTAAGTGCTACGCCTACGTGCAGTATATCATAACAGTATCAATATGCACATTTATGTTTTACGCGTAAAGCCATATGACCCCATATCACGTTTTAATAACCCTACATTCGTGTGAAACAATAAACAGGAAGTTCAGCTGCGGTCTTTTTTCATCTGGATGGTGGCTCACATTCAATTCGGCTTCTGTTTCCATCTTAGTCCGACGGCAAGAAAAGCATTATAGTAAATAACTATAAATAACTGTGTTTTTTAATGCATCACCAATTGGTAGAGCAGAGGCCACTGGTGCAAAGAGGTGAAGGAACATAGAGAGAGGCGAGTGGATATCGGCGCAAGGGAGGAGATGCTGCCAGACTGCCTCCAAAGTTAGTGCATCAACATAGAAATAAATATGGTGGAGTGATGAGTGGTTTTAAATACATCGCCAATTGGTAGATCAGAGGGCACTGTATGGTGAAAGCAGGCGAAAGAGGCGAATGGGTGTCGGCGCCTGGGAGGACTGCTAGACTGCCCCCAAAGTCAGCGTAATAATACATATAGATGTGTGCGTTGATAGAAATAATGCATCTAACATACTTTTCACAAAAGTTACTTTAACAGAAAAGTGTAACAACTAGTCCCGGTCTCCCCTATCCCATGAATAGATGTATCCTTAGCAAAAATCAATAGAAAGTGCATAGAATATTCCATAGGATATTTGTGGGCACAAATGTACGTATATGTACGTATTGTATAGTTTCATATACCAAAATTGCGCTGTACTTTAGAATTCTACAGGTTTATATAAAATTATATAGAACTGTTTAAAATTATATAGATTTTTTGCTAAGGATATGTGCGTGCGTGCGTGCGTGCGTGCGTGCGTGCGTCCGCACGCATACATGTATATATCATAGGTGTCAGAACCGGGGAGAGTGTGAGGCCCGTCCCCAATATTCGTGGTGAGCATATGACTATAATGTGTATGTTAAGTCCAGTATCATACAAGATACTGCTATAGTGTATCTATTGATTCCGCAATGTGCTGGCATAACCCACTTTGAACAGTAATATTCAACTGTTACTGCTGCCCCTGTGAATGCATCGTTTGTTTGTATAACGGTAAAATAATATATTTATTTGATTCACATGTGTCTCGTCCTCCTGTTTTGAAGTATGCTGATCCGTAAAACTTCATTATCTAAGGACGCGGTAGCGAACTAAAAGCAAAATGTTTTCCCACACCGGGAATCGAACCCGGGCCACCTGCGTGAAAGGCAGGAATCCTAACCACTAGACCATATGGGACTGGTTGAACCTACATGGCTGTTATAAGAATGCAGTACATCATTGGCAATGTTGTAACTGTAAGTGCTACGCCTACGTGCAGTATATCATAACAGTATCAATATGCACATTTATGTTTTACGCGTAAAGCCATATGACCCCATATCACGTTTTAATAACCCTACATTCGTGTGAAACAATAAACAGGAAGTTCAGCTGTGGTCTTTTTTCATCTGGATTGTGGCTCACACTCAATTCGGCTTCTGTTTCCATCTTAGTCCGACGGCAAGAAAAGCATTATAGTAAATAACTATAAATAACTGTGTTTTTTAATGCATCACCAATTGGTAGAGCAGAGGCCACTGGTGCAAAGAGGTGAAGGAACATAGAGAGAGGCGAGTGGATATCGGCGCCAGGGAGGAGATGCTGCCAGACTGCCTCCAAAGTTAGTGCATCAACATAGAAATAAATATGGTGGAGTGATGAGTGGTTTTAAATACATCGCCAATTGGTAGATCAGAGGGCACTGTATGGTGAAAGCAGGCGAAGGATCGTAGAAAGAGGCGAATGGGTGTCGGCGCCTGGGAGGACTGCTAGACTGCCCCCAAAGTCAGCGTAATAATACATATAGATGTGTGCGTTGATAGAAATAATGCATCTAACATACTTTTCACAAAAGTTACTTTAACAGAAAAGTGTAACAACTAGTCCCGGTCTCCCCTATCCCATGAATAGATGTATCCTTAGCAAAAATCAATAGAATGTGCATAGAATATTCCATAGGATATTTGTGGGCACAAATGTACGTATATGTACGTATTGTATAGTTTCATATACCAAAATTGCGCTGTACTTTAGAATTCTACAGGTTTATATAAAATTATATAGAACTGTTTAAAATTATATAGATTTTTTGCTAAGGATATGTGCGTGCGTGCGTGCGTGCGTGCGTGCGTGCGTGCGTCCGCACGCATACATGTATATATCATAGGTGTCAGAACCGGGGAGAGTGTGAGGCCCGTCCCCAATATTCGTGGTGAGCATATGACTATAATGTGTATGTTAAGTCCAGTATCATACAAGATACTGCTATAGTGTATCTATTGATTCCGCAATGTGCTGGCATAACCCACTTTGAACAGTAATATTCAACTGTTACTGCTGCCCCTGTGAATGCATCGTTTGTTTGTATAACGGTAAAATAATATATTTATTTGATTCACATGTGTCTCGTCCTCCTGTTTTGAAGTATGCTGATCCGTAAAACTTCATTATCTAAGGACGCGGTAGCGAACTAAAAGCAAAATGTTTTCCCACACCGGGAATCGAACCCGGGCCACCTGCGTGAAAGGCAGGAATCCTAACCACTAGACCATATGGGATTGGTTGAACCTACATGGCTGTTATAAGAATGCAGTACATCATTGGCAATGTTGTAACTGTAAGTGCTACGCCTACGTGCAGTATATCATAACAGTATCAATATGCACATTTATGTTTTACGCGTAAAGCCATATGACCCCATATCACGTTTTAATAACCCTACATTCGTGTGAAACAATAAACAGGAAGTTCAGCTGTGGTCTTTTTTCATCTGGATTGTGGCTCACACTCAATTCGGCTTCTGTTTCCATCTTAGTCCGACGGCAAGAAAAGCATTATAGTAAATAAATATAAATAACTGTGTTTTTTAATGCATCACCAATTGGTAGAGCAGAGGCCACTGGTGCAAAGAGGTGAAGGAACACAGAGAGAGGCGAGTGGATATCGGCGCCAGGGAGGAGATGCTGCCAGACTGCCTCCAAAGTTAGTGCATCAACATAGAAATAAATATGGTGGAGTGATGAGTGGTTTTAAATACATCGCCAATTGGTAGATCAGAGGGCACTGTATGGTGAAAGCAGGCGAAAGAGGCGAATGGGTGTCGGCGCCTGGGAGGACTGCTAGACTGCCCCCAAAGTCAGCGTAATAATACATATAGATGTGTGCGTTGATAGAAATAATGCATATAACATACTTTTCACAAAAGTTACTTTAACAGAAAAGTGTAACAACTAGTCCCGGTCTCCCCTATCCCATGAATGCATGTATCCTTAGCAAAAATCAATAGAATGTGCATAGAATATTCCATAGGATATTTGTGGGCACAAATGTACGTATATGTACATATTGTATAGTTTCATATACCAAAATTGCGCTGTACTTTAGAATTCTACAGGTTTATATAAAATTATATAGAACTGTTTAGAATTATATAGATTTTTTGCTAAGGATATGTGCGTTCGTGCGTTCGTGCGTGCGTGCGTCCGCACGCATACATGTATATATCATAGGTGTCAGAACCGGGGAGAGTGTGAGGCCCGTCCCCAATATTCGTGGTGAGCATATGACTATAATGTGTATGTTAAGTCCAGTATCATACAATATACTGCTATAGTGTATCTATTGATTCCGCAATGTGCTGGCAGAACCCACTTTGAACAGTAATATTCAACTGTTACTGCTGCCCCTGTGAATGCATCGTATGTTTGTATAACGGTAAAATAATATATTAATTTGATTCACATGTGTCTCGTCCTCCTGTTTTGAAGTATGCTGATCCGTAAAACTTCATTATCTAAGGACGCGGTAGCGAACGAAAAGCAAAATGTTTTCCCACACCGGGAATCGAACCCGGGCCACCTGCGTGAAAGGCAGGAATCCTAACCACTAGACCATATGGGACTGGTTGAACCTACATAGCTGTTATAAGAATGCAGTACATCATTGGCAATGTTGTAACTGTAAGTGCTACGCCTACGTGCAGTATATCATAACAGTATCAATATGCACATTTATGTTTTACGCGTAAAGCCATATGACTCCATATCACGTTTTAATAACCCTACATTCGTGTGAAACAATAAACAGGAAGTTCAGCTGTGGTCTTTTTTCATCTGGATTGTGGCTCACACTCAATTCGGCTTCTGTTTCCATCTTAGTCCGACGGCAAGAAAAGCATTATAGTAAATAACTATAAATAACTGTGTTTTTTAATGCATCACCAATTGGTAGAGCAGAGGCCACTGGTGCAAAGAGGTGAAGGAACATAGAGAGAGGCGAGTGGATATCGGCGCAAGGGAGGAGATGCTGCCAGACTGCCTCCAAAGTTAGTGCATCAACATAGAAATAAATATGGTGGAGTGATGAGTGGTTTTAAATACATCGCCAATTGGTAGATCAGAGGGCACTGTATGGTGAAAGCAGGCGAAAGGGTGTCGGCGCCTGGGAGGACTGCTAGACTGCCCCCAAAGTCAGCGTAATAATACATATAGATGTGTGCGTTGATAGAAATAATGCATCTAACATACTTTTCACAAAAGTTACTTTAACAGAAAAGTGTAATAACTAGTCCCGGTCTCCCCTATCCCATGTATCCTTAGCAAAAATCAATAGAATGTGCATAGAATATTCCATAGGATATTTGTGGGCACAAATGTACGTATATGTACGTATTGTATAGTTTCATATACCAAAATTGCGCTGTACTTTAGAATTCTACAGGTTTATATAAAATTATATAGAACTGTTTAGAATTATATAGATTTTTTGCTAAGGATATGTGCGTTCGTGCGTGCGTCCGCACGCATACATGTATATATCATAAGTGTCAGAACCGGGGAGAGTGTGAGGCCCGTCCCCAATATTCGTGGTGAGCATATGACTATAATGTGTATGTTAAGTCCAGTATCATACAATATACTGCTATAGTGTATCTATTGATTCCGCAATGTGCTGGCAGAACCCACTTTGAACAGTAATATTCAACTGTTAATGCTGCCCCTGTGAATGCATCGTTTGTTTGTATAACGGTAAAATAATATATTAATTTGATTCACATGTGTCTCGTCCTCCTGTTTTGAAGTATGCTGATCCGTAAAACTTCATTATCTAAGGACGCGGTAGCGAACTAAAAGCAAAATGTTTTCCCACACCGGGAATCGAACCCGGGCCACCTGCGTGAAAGGCAGGAATCCTAACCACTAGACCATATGGGACTGGTTGAACCGACATAGCTGTTATAAGAATGCAGTACATCATTGGCAATGTTGTAACTGTAAGTGCTACGCCTACGTGCAGTATATCATAACAGTATCAATATGCACATTTATGTTTTACGCGTAAAGCCATATGACCCCATATCACGTTTTAATAACCCTACATTCGTGTGAAACAATAAACAGGAAGTTCAGCTGTGGTCTTTTTTCATCTGGATTGTGGCTCACACTCAATTCGGCTTCTGTTTCCATCTTAGTCCGACGGCAAGAAAAGCATTATAGTAAATAACTATAAATAACTGTGTTTTTTAATGCATCACCAATTGGTAGAGCAGAGGCCACTGGTGCAAAGAGGTGAAGGAACACAGAGAGCGGCGAGTGGATATCGGCGCCAGGGAGGAGATGCTGCCAGACTGCCTCCAAAGTTAGTGCATCAACATAGAAATAAATATGGTGGAGTGATGAGTGGTTTTAAATACATCGCCAATTGGTAGATCAGAGGGCACTGTATGGTGAAAGCAGGCGAAGGATCGTAGAAAGAGGCGAATGGGTGTCGGCGCCTGGGAGGACTGCTAGACTGCTCCCAAAGTCAGCGTAATAATACATATAGATGTGTGCGTTGATAGAAATAATGCATCTAACATACTTTTCACAAAAGTTACTTTAACAGAAAAATGTAACAACTAGTCCCGGTCTCCCCTATCCCATGAATGCATCTACCCTTAGCAAAAATCAATAGAATGTGCATAGAATATTCCATAGGATATTTGTGGGCACAAATGTACGTATATGTACGTATTGTATAGTTTCATATACCAAAATTGCGCTGTACTTTAGAATTCTACAGGTTTATATAAAATTATATAGAACTGTTTAGAATTATATAGATTTTTTGCTAAGGATATGTGCGTTCGCGCGTGCGTGCGTGCGTGCGTGCGTCCGCACGCATACATGTATATATCATAGGTGTCAGAACCGGGGAGAGTGTGAGGCCCGTCCCCAATATTCGTGGTGAGCATATGACTATAATGTGTATGTTAAGTCCAGTATCATACAAGATACTGCTATAGTGTATCTATTGATTCCGCAATGTACTGGCAGAACCCACTTTGAACAGTAATATTCAACTGTTACTGCTGCCCCTGTGAATGCATCGTATGTTTGTATAACGGTAAAATAATATATTAATTTGATTCACATGTGTCTCGTCTTCCTGTTTTGAAGTATGCTGATCCGTAAAACTTCATTATCTAAGGACGCGGTAGCGAACTAAAAGCAAAATATTTTCCCACAACGGGTATTGAACCCGGGCCACCTGCGTGAAAGGCAGGAATCCTAACCACTAGACCAGGGTTCGGCAACGTTTTTGAACGGAGGGCCAAATTAGTTACTTGGAATAGGTCAGCGGGCTGCACATACATGGAAGCACGCACGCACGCACGCACGCACGCACGCACGCGCGCACATAAGGATATTATCTTTCTTGTAACACGTACAATATATATATATATGTATATACATACATACATATATACACACACACATACATATATATATATATGCATGCAACATACATACATTGTTGTTGTAAATAGGCCTGATTTTGAACAACAGTTTGATGGTCACTATGCTGTTCAAAAACACACATTATTCATGTTACGCGTTCTTGGCATGCCGCTGATGCCATGTTGACCCGTGTGACACTGACGCCTGATGCTAGAGTTGCAGCCACCAAGTGTCCCACATCTGCCTGCAGACTTGACACTGCGAGCCTCAGCTCGTCATCCAAGTGTCCGTCTGTTAGATGCGTTCATGGCTTGCATTACACGAAGTTCATCTTCATTTTTCACTACCTGTTGCGAGCCCTGAGATTGTCAATCGGTCAGCAAACTCCCGTCTCAGCAGCTCAATGAATGCTACGAAGGCCTACATGTCCGGAGTAGCTAGTTTGGTTTCTATGAGTGTCAGGAAGTAATTTGCATCCCGCAGTTGTGTTTCCCACAATCGAAACCTGGTCTCGAAAGCGGAGACAAACTGGCACAGTTCATTGATTAGTTGTTCTCTTCTCTGGAGTTCGAGTGTTGACGAGTGCTATTAAAAACAACACATTATCACTCAAACACAAAAAGATAGAAAATTCATGTCTGCATGTGGGCAAAACTTAATTAATTAAAGTTTTAAGGAAGTGAGAAATGTTTGATATGTTCATCGCGTGGAAATTGTATTACCGAGTTGCATTATGTGATATGTCTCGCCTAGAATTTAGTCTAGATAAGGCGTACTATTTTTTATTTTATATATCAATATTGCGGGCGCGAGCCCCGCCATGCATAATCTCGCTATCAGTCCGCGGGCCGCATGAAATAGCTCTGCGGGCCGCAGGTTGCCGACCCCTGCACTAGACCATATGGGATCGGTTGAATTCATATGGCTGCTGTAACAATGCGATACACCATTGGTAATGTGATAAGTTTATAACTATTGTGTATCATGTATCATACGTCAGGACATTGAAGGCAATTCGGCGGACTAGTGCAATGTTTTTGATGGTCATATATATATATAATATATATATATATACATATATGACTATAAAACTACTATAAAATATTATTATGTGTTAAGGATATGTTGAATCCCGCAATATGCTGGCAGAACCAACTTCGAAATCCAATAAAGCAATATTCGACTGTTATTCTCCATATCATTCTTGACTTTTCTTTTGCTCAGATATCAAGTCTTAGGTAATTATACTCCAAACAGCCCAATCTTGAGCTAACACAGGAGTTTGGACCAACGGCTTTTAGTCTCTTCCGAAAGACACGGGCAAAGTGGGGAGAATGAAATTGTCCAAGCTTCGAAACGGCGGAGGTGAATCGAACCACCGTCCATTGACAGGCGGGTGCTCTAACCATTAGACCACCGCTCCCCTTAAATAGTATCAATATGTGAATGGTAGTTTATCAAGTTAGAGGCACCTGAAAACAAGTGAAAATAATGTGTGGGGTTTTGGGTGCTTAACCCCTTGTTCACATTATTGGGCATCACAGACACAATTTGTATGTAAATGCAAAATTATAGCCATTGGCTAAAAGTTAAGTAAATTCCGATATCTCAACTTGTTGATATTCCATTTAAGATGTCTAATTTAATGATACGCCCTTATTGTATTCCAGGAATCTAAAGAAACGTTACAATGTAAATACGTAGACGACCATTGATTCGATAGATGTATCGATTCAACGGTTGATATTAAATTTAAGATGGCTAAAGTAAAGACCATCAGGCATTTAGTATGCGGGAGTTGTAGCAACTGGGTAGACTTCGTCAAGTCCGGATGTGAGAAGTCCTGGGCTGAGGTTCAGGCGGATAGTTTTAGTTTTGAGTGTAGGGGATGTGTGAAGATGAAGGGACTAGATGTGGAGATGGAACGGCTGAGGCAGGTAGTTGTGGCATTGGTGGGAAGGGAAGAGATGGGTTGTACCGGTGATTCCGGTGGGGGACAGTGAATGATAGTGGGGGAAAGCGATGAGAGATGCTAGGGAAAGCTCACCTCAGCATGGGAGGAGGTAAGGTGACAGGATGGAAAAAGACTGGACGTAAGGAGATGGGGCGGAATGAAATGGGAGGGAAGACGATAGGAGCGAAGGAGACGGGAGTGAAGGATATGGGAAGGAAGGAGACAGGAGGGAAGGCGATGGGAGGGTAAACTACTGGAGCAAAAGCACCAGGAGTGCAAAATAGCAAGGAAACGGGGGAAAGACATGTTGATGGGCGAGAGGGAGATGGACAACATGCTGCCTGGTGACACGACTGCAGGAGAGAATGCGACGGAAGGGATCTGACACAGGAGCTACTCTTAGGTAGTGATAGAGGATGGCAATTAGCTCATCAACTATGTAGGGAGGAGGAAGTTGGATTTGTGGGGATGTTTTGTTGGGAGGGCTGATATGTACGTGAGGGATGGGCTTCATCTTAGTGGAAAGGGAACAGCAGTGTTTGCTGATGAGCTATATCAGCAGTAATTGACAGTGGCATGGGAAGCATAATAAATATTTTTGGTAGCAAACATTGTTTAAACTAGAAGTGTGTGGGGGGGTATTTAGAGGTAAACCAAACAGGACAAGAGGCCACTAGTATACACAATCCAGTAACGAAATGTCAGGAAAACGTTTCTGAAGCTGGTTATGAATGCATGTTTAAATGCAAGGAGCATAGTAAATAAGAAAAACGAATTAAACATTATGGTAGAAGATATTAACTCTCACATAACTGGTATAACCGAATCATGGGCCAACAAAGACATATCATATGCTGAATTAGGACTAACAGGATACGTAATATTTAGGAAAGATCGAATAGGAAGAAGGGGAGGGGGAGTTATTTTATATATTAAAGAATCTATTTTGGCTTATAAAATAAAATTAGAAAGGGAAGCAAATTGCGATGAAGCTGTTTGGTGCAATATAGTTACAGGAAATTCAACATTAATTACATTACATTATAAAAAAGCTAATCATACCTCTGCATAAAGCAAGTTAGGCCTCATTTAGAATACTGTATACAAGCTTGGAGACCATAATCGTAAGGATATAGATATGCTTGAAAGAATACAGAGGAGAGCAACTAATTCCAAAACCTTAGTTATGAAGAACGACTGAAAGAATGTGGTTTAACAACCTTAGAGACAGGGCGGTTAAGAGGAGATCAAATTGAAGTTTTTAAGATATTATATTGAATGAGTATGAATATATAAATATATATCTCACTCAAGAAAGATAACAGAACTAGAGGACATGAGGTAACATTAGTAAAGGATCAGTGTAGATTGGATATCAGGAAGTACTCGTTCTCACAGGGGACAATCTACAGATTGTGAAACTGCTAGCAGTGTGAATATGTTTAAAAACAAGGTTGACACATATCTCGGGAGGGCGGATTATACGTTGGACTCTCGATAAGGCAATGGCTTCCTTGTCCACTTACCATCTAGGCCTTTGCCTTGGATGGCAATCTTGTTTTCATGGTTAATGGGGTGTGGCGTTAAACTGCAAAAGTACCATTCTCTCTTAGTTACACAGAGGCAGCAGTTTCACGGAGTAAATGAGCCAATACCAAGTTGCAACTAAATCACTAAAATAATTTAAAACTGACACACACTAACCGTTCCACATATGCATTCCATCACCTACCATCTGCACAGGGGCGACAAGTAGAAGAATAAACGCTCCAAATAACTGATTAGGAGTACGTTTATCGTGACCAGCTGGTGATATTTCTGTAACTCTAGTCTGCAACAGGATTCCCAACTTGTCATCTCTCCTCTTTATACCTGAAGTCCAGGTGAGGCTGGCACCGATACCAGTCGTCGATTTGTTTGTCTTCTTCCATCACTGATCCCGTTTCACTGCTGTCTCCACCACCCGTCTCCACTCCCTCGGTCTCGTTTTCCACTCCCCTCCCACTTCCGCCAAATCTCTCTTCAATGAGTCCTCCCATTTCTGTCTCGGTCTTCCTCTTCTCCTTCTACCCTCCACTAAGCGCATCTGTTCTCTTCGTCAACTGTTCCCCTTACATTCATTCCACGTGTCCAGCCCACTTCAGCCGGCTCCTCAACAGCTTCCTTTTGACACTGTCTTTCACACCAACCTCCTCCCTCAGTTCCTTCGCTTGCCCACTACTACGATAATTACAAATATTCAAACCAGTAATTACCACCATTCTATCCCACTACCTGACTAAATGTCTGATAATAACGACGCAGTAATTTATTGTCTAGAATTATACTTTAGTCTTTTATCCACGCACTAGAATGCTAGAGTAAATGTATAACAAATTTTCAACAGTATATTTGTTGTGCAATACTACAATGTAGGTCAGACATATGCGAGCATTTCTGCCTCTGCCCGACAACTATTTATAGGCTTCAAAACATACAATACGAGCAATGTTCAACTGCCACCGTTCCAGCCAACACTGTTTCCAGTCCTGCAGTCTGCAATGAATAAAAGGTGATCACACAAAAATTGGAACCTGTACAACTTAATATAACTTCTTTATTGTAATTTTAAATGACACATTCTTTAGCACACATTTGCTTCACATGATGCATGATCACTGTGGAAAATTTCAGATGAATACCTTCAATTAACATCCTTGTTTTGATTGAGGTTTCTGCACATGTTCCAGATGTCGGCCGCATCACAGCAGACACACTTGAATTCGATGAGCAAATATTTAAAAACGACACACTGGGAAGCACTAATTGAATGAATTCTGCCAGATTTTTTTTCTGAAATCATCTATGGGTGTGGCCTTTGTTGGTCGAAGTTGCCCTTAAGATAGAATAGTGGCTATGCATCTAGGGAGGCAAACATATGCCAGAAAACATGTCATTTGAAATAAAAACAAGGAAGTTACATTAAGTTGTACGGATAACATTTTTGAGTGACCCTTGTCTGCAAAATTGGCTGCATCCAATACGCCATGCGTTCGGCAAGAACCTCATTCTGGCAATAAGTTGCCAACGGTTACGTGAGCACATGATTCCAATGAGTCGGATAAATGTCCTGATGTACGCATCAACTCGTTGAAGTAAAAGTCAACCCCAAAACCCTCGCGATAAACCTGCCACGTACTTGGCTTGTGAGGGTTGTCAAGCTCCTCGCGAGGCAGCCACAATCTGCAACAGATACGTAGACTCTGACTAACACAATCATGGATAACTGAATTGGCTGTTTAAAGGGAATAAAAACAACGACTGCTTGAAATTATATTATAGTACATCTTGTAGTATATTTCCATAACACTGAAAATTTAATTAGAATTCAATTAAAAATAATACTCTGTTCTACCAGCCTGTCTAGATTATTCATATTTTTCCTGCGCTTATCAACAAGCGTTGGCATGACGTCACTTATGACAAGGAAGTGCTACAAAACTGGTACTTTCCATTCATTCACCGTACCATTGACAGTGATAGCCGTTGTTTAGAAGCGAACGTCAGAATGGTTTATTGTGCGGCATTTGATTGTAATGTAAACAGTAGTAAGAATGCAGTAATATGTAGTTGGTTTAAGTTCCCTATGGAGCCAACTTTGTAAAAAAAAGCAAATTTCAAGCCGACGAAACACAACCAGATTTGCTTGCTTTGAGAAAACTTGATTCGACTGCGATCCGGACCAGAAAAAGTGGCAGCCCTGAATTATCATGGTGCTAAAATCTCTTTGAAAGAGGATGATGTGCCAACATTATTCCCAGTAGTGGAAGCTATGTTGATGCCACCAATCCATAGAACACAGGCAGCGACATGGGCGTCGACAACCACGGTCCACTTAGGCTTGAAGCAAGCTGTCAGAGTGGATACAGGTGATGTCGGCTCACCGTGAATTTGACCTGGTGAATTTAGACAGCATTCTTTGATACCTCGCTATATTTTTTTTCCATTTTAACATGCGAGAAGCGAGTGAGACGATCATTAGTGCTTATGCAATTCATTGTATCCCTAAAATTCATATCATATATTTTATATTATTATACAAAAAATTACAATATTATATACAATTGAATAATTTAAATAAATAAAATGATAATTATCATAATATCTGGTTTCTATATTTCTAGATTTTCATGTGTTTCCCCTCACCAGGGAAAATTCTTGATAGATTTGTTTTATTAAATCAAACACAGAGTAATGACAGTGATAAGTGATTATTGTATTGTTACTACGACAGAGCCACCTGAGCCAGCAAACTTCTCAGGTCCTTCTGGCTAGTTCTTCTAAGCCTAGCTCTGCGAAGAGATGGCAAGTTTTTGTTTATTTTTATCTTTATATGGAAGTAAGAGTAATGTAACGTCCAAGTCACATTTGTATGTATATGGTAGATATATGAGGAGAATCTTGGCAGCTCTACGTGGTCGTTTTCATGGTTTGGTCAGAAAGTAAATAAGATCTAATCATTACTTAACTGCTCCGAATTCAAAGATGATTCTGTGGTATCACTTGACGCTACGGTTCAAAATCATTATGTTATACGTGTTATTCTGGAAAATTGACATTGCCATCACTCGCCATAGTGACGCAAGTGAAATTAAACTGAAGCATTGCAAAGAAATCACTGATTGAATTTAAATCACAAGTGACAAAACCACGTAGTCGGCCATCTCATTAACTTCGAATTTTATGTGTGCTTTGTGAGTTAGATGCATTAAACATCTAATTTTACCTATAAATAAATTTTTCATAATTTTTTTATTTTGACATGTAGTACATACAATATTAAACTTTGTGTATACACCGAAAAAGCATTTTAGCTAGAATCAACTCTATTGGCCTGGACAGAATAATTCCTGCTGTTACTCTTTCCATTTCTTATTTACAACACCTTATGTTACGCAACCACGGAGATATTTAATGTACTGCTATTACTTCATATTTTTATATTCCATTCTCAGAAACTCAATATGTCATGGAACAGATTTTGAACATTGGCAGAGGACACCAAAAGATGCCACTTTTGTTCGCAAACATTTTACAGCATTCTCATGAAATCTGGGATCACATTATGGTGCTTTTTTATTGGTAATATGCTTGTTATCCTATGTCCCACACCATATATATTTTTGGGCGGTGCTGGGTTGAACAAGTACTAAAGATTATATGCTGTTTTTTACTTTAAGAACTTACGTGACCACCCCTTAGAAGTCAGAATCACAAAACTCGAAGGTGGAACTACGTAGATGGAGAACACACTCACCTGTTATTCTCAATGAAGGCCGTGTGGAACCAGCAGTAGAAGCCACAGTTGTCGTATCCTGTTGGTACTTTCTGAATCACAACACTCAAACACTGCTAATGACACCCACTGTTCTCACCAGAGAAGAAACAGTGCACTGGATGACGATTTTGAAATCTGTTGGATGGTACAAGTCCTCAGTCAGCTAGCGAGTTTATGTTGTTGGATGGTACAAGTCCTCAGTCAGCTAGCGAGTTTACATTGTTGAATGGTACAAGCCCTCAGTCAGCTAGCGAGTTTACCTTGCTGGATGGTACAAGTCTTCAGTCAGCTAGCAAGTTTACATTGTTGAATGGTACAAGCCCTCAGTCAGCTAGCGAGTTTACATTGTTGAATGGTACAAGCCCTCAGTCAGCTAACGAGTTTACATTGCTGGATGGTACAAGTCCTCAGTCAACTAGCGAGTTTACGTTGTTGGATGGTACAAGTCCTCAGTCAGCTAGCGAGTTTACATGTTGAATGGTACAAGCCCTCAGTCAGCTAGCGAGTTTACATTGCTGGATGGTACAAGTCTTCAGTCAGCTAGCAAGTTTACATTGTTGAATGGTACAAGCCCTCAGTCAGCTAGCGAGTTTACATTGTTGAATGGTACAAGCCCTCAGTCAGCTAACGAGTTTACATTGCTGGATGGTACAAGTCCTCAGTCAACTAGCGAGTTTACATTGCTGGATGGTACAAGTCTTCAGTCAGCTAGCAAGTTTACATTGTTGAATGGTACAAGCCCTCACTCAGCTAGCGAGTTTACATTGTTGAATGGTACAAGCCCTCAGTCAGCTAACGAGTTTACATTGCTGGATGGTACAAGTCTTCAGTCAGCTAGCAAGTTTACATTGTTGAATGGTACAAGCCCTCAGTCAGCTAGCGAGGTTACATTGCTGGATGGTACAAGCCCTCAGTCAGCTAGCGAGTTTATATTGTTGAATGGTACAAGCCCTCAGTCAGCTAGCGAGTTTACATTGTTAAATGGTACAAGCCCTCAGTCAGCTAGCAAGTTTACATTGCTGGATGGTACAAGCCCTGTCAGCTAGCGAGTTTGCATTGTTGAATGGTACAAGCCCTCAGTCAGCTAGCGAGTTTACACTGTTGAATGGTACAAGCCCTCAGTCAGCTAGCGAGTTTACATTGTTGAATGGTACAAGCCCTCAGTCAGCTAGTGAGTTTACATTGCTGGATGGTACAAGCCCTGTCAGCTAGCGAGTTTACATTGCTGGATGGTATGAGTATCCTCACTGCCAGGGGGACTGCTGAGGACAACAGTGCCCCCTGTCAGATAACCCTGTTGAAATGTTGAACTTAGTGTTGCTGCATTAACCAATAGGCTACATCACTACAACTTTCAGGTATTTGCCATGTGGCTAATCGTGGATGATGTTATATGTAATGTTTGGGAAGTAACTTTAGTGGCAGTGGACCCGTCATCGTTGGTTGGACAGGTTCGTGGAAACGCTATTTGAAGTTTAGCAGGGCCCGCCTAGTTCCCAGAAATACATCGACCTAGACAAGAAGTGTGATGAAGAACAAATGATTCAGCCTACATTCACACAATGCGTGGAAAAAACAAAGTTCCATGTTTCAACAGGATTATCTGCCAGGAGTAGTGTAGTACTACTACCACCCCTGGTTAGTGAAGTCCTCAGTCAGCTAACAAGGTTAGTTTTAGAACTTACTGAGGTGCAGAAAAACATGACCTTGATATCATCCTCAAGGATCGGTGAGTTAAACACCTTCACAATGAGGCTGCGTCTGATTGTATCGAATACCGTCTGGAAAATAGGCAAACAAATATATTAAAATGGCACACATACTCTGAAATACAAAAGAATAAATCTCTAGTATTATGCAAGTATTATTACACTGAGGTGCTTATGTTAGGTATAACTGTCAGATGCTACATTCGGATGCCACCATTGGGCTCTACATTTGGATGCCATCATTGGGCTCTACATTCGGATGCCACCATCGGGCTCTACATTAGGATGACACCATTGGATTCTACATTCGTATACCACCATTGGACTCTACATTCGGATGTCACCATTGGGCTCTACATTCGGATACCATCATTGGATTCTACATTCGGATGCCACCATTGGAGTCTACATTCAGATGTCACCATTGGGTTCTGCATTTGGATGCCACCACTGGGCTCTACATTCAAATGCCACTATTAGACTCTACATTTGGGTGCCACCATTGGGCTCTACATTCGGATGCCACCTTTGGGCTCTATGTTCATATGCCACTTTTGGGCTCTATGTTCATATGTCACTATTGGGCTCTACATTCAGATGCCAGCATTGGGCTCTACATTCATATGCCACCATTGCGCTCTACATTCAGATGCCATCATTGTGCTCTACATTCGGATACCACCATTGGGCTCTACATTTGGATGCCACCATCGGGCTCTACATCCAGATGCCACCATTGGGCTCTACTTTCAGATGAATCATGTCCTTTTTTGGAGTCTACTTCCATGATAAAAAAATCCAAATGTCAAATTGCACAAATGTTATATTTTATAATTTATTAAAATGTATTGCTTTTGCAGCATCTATTATTTGCATGAATCCTCAGATAATGGGCAGAAACCAGTCACCACTAACACTGGCAAAGAGATAAGTCTACAACATGGTAACTCGCACAATCACCTCTTTACCTTGCAGTTAAGACCCGTTCCAAAATTGATATCAAATTTCTCTCCCTCCACGTTCAGCCGACACCATAAGTCAGTGCCATCCCCTTTTCCTATCCCTGGCGTGTGAAACGAATCACACATTATGTTCAGGTCACAAGTTAAACATCTGCTGTGATGTGTTTTGACACTGCACAACAATTCTTTAAAGATTCCACCTTGTAGCTAAGTATGTTTCACATATCATTACGTATGCAAACATTTGTTGTGACACATTGTAACATAATGGTTAACTTTAATAATTGTCTGGAATGTACACACTATTGTAAATCAATTAGGATTACACAAATCCTATGGGGTGGTCTACTTCCCTGCACTTATGCATTCGTGTATTAATAGTAATAATAATAATACAGTTTTTATAGCACAGACTCCGCTACTATACAGATCAATGTTTTATGCCTATAATCCAGTATTAAAAAATATATATAATACTATATATTATTATATAAATCTAGTTAAAAAATTGAAATACAGTACAGTTGATGACACAGATTAAAATAATATACCTGATACTCGGACAATGTTCATTCTATTGAGCAACAATCGCTTTGTTCGAGGCATCCGTCCGTTGAATACATTCCAAACGAGGTCAAAATATCCAACGTATCGGCTCTGAAAGACACACACACACATATGTATGTGCACACGTGCATGCAGTCATGCAGGCAGACTGGTCAAGAGAGTGCAAACAGTAAGATATGATAGCCAGCTTTTTGTTGTCACTAAGCTTAAAGGTTCTACACACCATGATATACAGTCCTTGGGACCGCTCAAAGCTCTTTACACTTCACTCCTTGGCAGACCTGTTCATTCTAACACCAAGTTGTCTTCTCTGGGAAGCATTCAGCTATGCTGCAATTATTGCACAAAGACTATTCATTCACACATAGTCACCACTGTCTATAATTAAGTAGTCATTTATTCAGTCGAGTGGACTGAGCATTGTGGGGTGAACTATTAAGTCAAGGGGACTGAGCAGCGTGGGGTGAACTATTCAGTCGAGTGGACTGAGCAGCGTGGGGTGAATTATTCAGTCGAGTGGACTGAGCAGCGTGGGGTGAACTATTCAGTCAAGTCGACTGAGCAGCGTGGGGTGAACTATTCAGTCGAGTGGACTGAGCAGTGTGGGGTGAACTATTCAGTCAAGTGGACTGAGCAGTGTTGGGTGAACTATTCAGTCAAGTGGACTGAGCAGTGTTGGGTGAACTATTCAGTCAAGTGGACTGAGCAGCGTGGGGTGAACTATTCAGTCGTGTGGACTGAGCAGCGTGGGGTGAACGAAACTGCCTAAACTTTGCAATGGCAGCAAGATGATTCGAACCCTGGTCTTCTTGATTGAAAGTCCCATGTTCTAACCGCGCGCCACTGTGCCCCTCATTAGTAAGGTCTTCAAAGGGAATGCAGAATGATTTTCATTGGGTAACTGGACGAGTTTTTTTAGAACACTGCACGCAGACAGAAACTGAATTTACTAGTATTTATAACATCTTGGTTGTTTAAAAATAATATCCACACAAAACATGTTGCTATCATGACCTTTCATATCTGAATAATTTAGAAAATATGCGGTTTGGTGATGAAATAAAATATGCCATTTTCACAACACATACGGAGTTTGCTGCATGGCAATAAATGACAAAGTTATAACTCTTCACCGTTGGAGGCAAAATATAAAAATTTTCATTGGACAATTTATTGATATATCAAAGTCCTGTTTTGTACAATTTCTGACGTTAAATATACTACAGCAATAAAGATTAAAACATGAAATATAACCAGGGTTGAAAAAATCATGATTTTTTTTAAATAAAAAAATCGGATTGTTTTTATTTAAATTGGATTTTTTTAATTTATTTGATTGTTTTGAAATCTGGTATACACAATGTCATAAAATAGTTGACTATCAAGCTATCTGGTGTCGATACAGCTATACAAGTGTGCGCACTTTGTGCTTTTGTATTAAAAAACACACAAAACTTTGTTGATCTCGATGCTTGAAAACAATTATTTGTGCTAAATTCGTATAAATCAGCGATTAAAAGAAACGGAAGTAAAAAAATCATAAATCAATGATTTTTTTGGAGCGATTTAAATCATGATTTAAATCAATGATTTAAATCAAATGAATTAAATCAAACAACCCTGAATATAACACTGTTAATTTAGATGAACTTTGAGTTAGAAAAATTAAGAGAATTGGGGCATTTTAACTATATGAAACCCCGCATCAGTTAACCAATGAAAATTGAAATAAATTCCCTATAAATTCAATCTCCTGTTACAGGATGTCTTACTATTTCTGTTAATATTTCTAAGAACATACCCACCTGACTCGGAGTTTGAACGCCTTGAAACTTCTGGCCAAAACGCTGATCAGTTCGACGATTCCCAAAGTAATCTAAACTTGCCTACAAGAGAATTCAAGACCTGTCATTCAGTTATTAAACCAAGACATTAGTAGTTAATCCCTGCATACTTGAGAATATTAAAATGTAAAATATTTCAGTTAACACATTAGAAAACGAAGACAAAACGCTAAAAAATTATGACAGTTGAGTGGTGAAGGACATTTCCTGCTGATCATAAGTACTGGAGACAGGTAGTTGAAGTAAGAATGGCCGACAAGAGTGAGTTGGTGAACGTGAACACCACCTATACGACGATGTACCTGTGCTTCTCCAAACTCCCTGCTGTGCACAAGCCAAACACATATCATCAAGCCAGTACGTCCTTTGCCACCCTTGCAGTGGACAGCGATGACATTCTCCGGGTGTGCGTTCATCCACTTGGTGACGTCATTTGCGAACTTTATGATGTCACTGACAGCAACGGGGAATAATAAAACATTTTTTAGTGAAGGAGGCGACGTTTATCTTTCCAACTGAAAACTCCATTAAAAACAGCTAGTCGCTCTGCTTTCATTTAAATTTAATGACATAAATTATTTCATAAATATAAATTAACACAGAGACTATGCGAACACTTACTTGAGCTTTCAGATTGTCAATCAACTTTCATATATATGAGATGAATATTATGATGATTATAGAATCAGCAAATCACAACTGAGTGGATTATGAATCACAAAGGGGAGACTGGGGCTACTTGTAACATATATATATATATATATATATATATATATATATGTATATATACATATATAATAAAAAATTTATTAAGCGCAGTTTCCATTAACATGCTAAAGCGCTGTACAAAATCTAATTAAATATAAAACGTTAACTGTAGAATAAAAATGTGTATAAATGCAAATAAGTTATAAATCAAATAAAATTATGATGCAAACATACATACATGAGTAAGTTGCTATAGATGTACTACAGACGCAACTACTGATGAACATTATTTTGCAAGGTAGCAGTATGTTCATCAATAGTTTTAAGCATGTCACATGTGATATTATGTGGATCTGTTGAAAAGGTAAAATGGCGCCATTTTAAAGAAAAAAAATGGTAATTTGTTCAACTTTTTAAGGGTTTGTGTGCACATGACTTATTCTATGTTGTTCTTCGTTGTTATCTGTGGAAGATATTTGCGGTTTTTATGGCATTAAAAAAGTTCTGATCTGATAACAATTCAAATTTTACAACTAGCTCTGGTCTCCCCACACATATTTTTTGCTGGTTGACATTTGTTTTATTTTGTAAATGACAATGCTTGGTCACTCACTAAAACTTGGGTACGTTGTGATCGTCAATAAATATCCGCTGTACTGGTCCGCTAAAAAAGTTTTCGTCATATGTTTTTTCACCTGGCAAAGGAAAACAAGATCTACAAATAAGGTCAAGGACATTCAGAGGTCAAACTTGGGCTACCTGAAAACATGCGATTAACAATAAGAAAGTCTTGATTTGAGTAAAAAATTTGCTAAATAAATTATTAGTTAATTATTCCACTAAATTAATATTTTAAACATATCTAAGGTTTAGATAGGTTTAATTAATGTTAATACATGCTTTATATATCCTTCAATGTGCTGAAATTATGTTTTTTTTGGCTTGGTTAATTAGACTTAGTTTTACGTCACAAGAAATATTCAGAGATGTCAACAAGTTTCTTGGAAGATAAAATCTATGTTTCAGCAGTAACTACGAATTATGAAAAAAATCCATGTACATGTTCAATTAATTAAAAGTCAACAACAACAAATCAGTAGTACCATTTAAACATATTAATGAAAAACAAATAACTATTTATTCAAAATGATATTGTATTTCGAAAATCATGTCATAGTTATGATGACTGCGCAAGGCACGTTGCCAAAATGCATGAACAAATTTATCTGTATATATATACAATGGACTCTGCTTAACAGAATTACTTCGGACAAGATAAGTTTGATTGTATTAATTGGCTGATTCATTTAAGTGAATTTCCGAAAAATTTACTCAGAATGATGTGAATGTACGTCAGTCAATTGACTTGTGTTTTGTCAGTACTGAAAGTAAAACAATTTCATAACTCAGTATTTTTTAACAAAAAATTTTCATAGATAGATAAAAGTCGCAACTTAGTTATGTAAATCCTGTGAGGACTTGCCTGCGTTGCAATGGCTATCATCAATAATATTTCTATTTATGTAATGTTTTACTGTTTTACCTGTATATATTGCATTTTTCGTGTCAAAAACACTATATATATACCAACTTTAGTTAAAAAGCCATGGGGGTTTCCAAGAACACCTGCTAATTCATACTACAGCGCATTGTTTTTCACATCTGTTTCTGGCTGACATGATTCTATTTAGCGGCACATTTTAATACAGCGGGAATAGAAAATGGTTCCGCCCCAATAATTTTGATTCTACTAAACGCTTGATTCTATTATCCGTGATTCTGTTAAGCAGAGTCCACTCTATAACAATGATCAGACAGAGACTGTGTCCAGGTGGCCGAACTTACTACACAAGTTGTACACTTTGTAATGATTCTTGTGCTTTGTATCTAAAAACCGTGCCACCTCCTGCAAAGGCAAGAATGAACAAGGTTGAACAAAATGGCCATCAAAAGCTACAAGTTCCTTGTGGCAAGTGGACAAAGACGCCATTGGCTTATCGAGAGTCCAACAATTATATCATCTATGCATATCCCGCCCTTATCAGATATCTGTCAATTTTATTTTTAAACATAATTGGTATTCACACTGCTAGGCTAGTGCTACCGGTGGCCATTTAGACCATAGGCCACATGGCGTCAGATTTGGCTAAATAAAAGTTACCCATTTGGCCACTAGCTTTTTTCGACGAGAAACATGCAGAATAAATGAGCATTTGTTTTCTTGCTGCACATTAAAGAAATGTGGCTACAGCAATTTGTATTTGACTAAAAAAAAATTTGGGACTTTAGCCAAAATGGCTAAACAGTTTACAACATCAGAGCTAGTCCAGCATTGCTAGCATTAACACAATCATTTGACAGTTTGTTTCATCCAGTTATCACGAAGGCGTGACAACACAATTGCTAACAATTCAACTGAAAAGCGAGAATTTCACTTTATTCAGACGTGCGCACATGTAACAAACAAGAGAGACAAATGATACTAAAATGCACTGGCTAACTAATTTGTCCTTGTTTTCATACTGAAGTTCAGTTCGTCAAAAGATGAAAGATGGCCCAAAGCATAACCATAGCAACATTGCACTACAAGCGAGATAAAAACAAGGATCGATCAATAAAAACATATAAAAAAAATAAAAAAAAATAAATAAGTAAAAAAATTATTTGTCTATCTATCTGGTGGTCATGGTAACCAGGAAATAACGCTACGCCCTACAACATACATCACCTGACTAGGCGTGTCGTTGACCCACACCTTATGGGCTCAGGCCCTGTAGGCTGTTAATTCGCAGGTCACCATCTCCCAGCCAGGCATTAACCTACTCTCAACACCACGACCACCAGAAGATGAAAACAATCACATTTGACCTGACCGAAAAGATTTTAAAAATCTGATCCAAAAGAAAAGCATTCACACCTGTCTTGAATGCAGTCATGTTTGGAGAGGCAGGGAAAGCGGATGCTGGGAGGGAGTTCCACAGTCGACTCGTCCTAGGTATATATGAGTTGAGATGTAGCTCTGTTTTTGACCTAGGAATATGTACACAATATGGATGTCCGCTTACTGAAAATCTGGTAGCTCTCATGCTAGGTGCCTCTGAGGGTAGAATATCAGCCAGCTCAATGGACGGCTGGAGGAAGATATGATGGTAGAAGATGCAAAGTTTCTCCTGTGACTCAGTGGAACTATGCCGAACTTGAGAGGTTCATCGATCTAAAGCAGCCGAAGTGCTTTCTTCTGCAGCCTATGTAGCAACTTCGAAGACGTAGTTCCTGTTCCATTCCAGATTGGGGAGGCATATTCCATAAGAGGTCGGATGTAAGCCTTGTAGATGGTGATACAAGCTTGGTGATGAAGGAGGTTTATAGAACGGCCCAGGATATAGAGATACTTTGCTGTCTTTTTGGCAATACATGTGATGTGCTGTGACCAGGACAATGTCTTGGTGATGGTGACACCCAGAAGAGTTATACTATCTGTAAGCTGGAATTTCTTGTTCATAAAGTGGAGTGGGGGATGATTCTGGCTTCTTTTCCTGCTGATGATCATCTCCTCTGTTTTGCTGGCATTGAATGTAACACACCAACTGTCTGCCCACACTTCGATTTTATTCAAATCACATTGGAGGCGTTCTGCGCATATGATTCTATCGGACGTATTCTTAATGGCAATATGGAGTGTAGAATCGTCAGCAAATAAGTGGATATCATTCTCTAGGTGTGAAGCCCAGTCATTGATAAACATCAGAAAAAGTATAGGACCAAGAATACTCTCCTGGGGGACTCCAGCAGATATAGGCTTTGCCGATGATGTAGAACCATCGAGTACAACAGACTGTTGTCTATCTGACAGGAAAGATGCAATCCAGCAATGCAATCCCCTTGGATGCCAAAAGATGAGTTTCTCCATGAGACCATTATGCCACACACGGTCGAATGCCTTCTTGATGTCAAGGGCAATGACTCTAATTTCTTGCTGGGTGTCCAGTGCATTGTTCCACCATTGAGTGATGTAGGAAAGCATGCAGGTATCTTGCTATTTAAGAAGCTTTCTGAGATGCAGAACATATGCGGACGGGTAGTAAGAAGATCATGCTCCAAGAAGTCCCAGTTGGTACGGCTGGTCCAGGATTTGGGTGAATATCTCCACATATGAGTGAGAGCCGGGTCAGAAGGATCAGAAGTATAATCACAATTCCTAAATCATAGTCATTTCGTGCTAAGGTCATTAGCATAATATCCATCTGTTTTCGTGCTAAGGTCGTCAACTTAATACCCGTCCGTTTCGAGGATAATTTTTTATGTAACATAACAATGTATAAGATGATTTGGGCTGTCAACCCAAGCCAAATATAACCAGGGGCCGAAGCCACTTACTCCTAGGACTGAAACAGGTTTCCCCCTTCACAGTCCCTACGGACGTAAACTTGGGTCGTCATCCCAGTGGGGAGCCTGGCCAGCTAAACAAGTGTTTAACCTCCCCAAAAGCAGCACCACAATGCTGGCAGCAAATGATTTTAAAACAATGGTGTCCAACCTATTTTAAAATTACATTGTTATGATGTTATCTCACAGATAAAATTGCACATATATCTGGAAATAAGTTGTAAACGTTCAACTTCTGTGCACCCAACAAAAGACAAGTTCTGAAAGCCCAACTTAAACCTTCCTCGTCAATTAATTTGATCGCTTTTGCAATTTATTCTTAAACATTTTGACTGAATCCAGCAACAAATTACTTAATAGTTTGTCCGATGATTCCACCAAAACTTTAAAAAAAATTGCACAAATGAGCTAGCTTGTCGCTATATGATTCAAAGACAAGACAAGCTTAAAACAAATTGAATTGAGGCAGGACCTTTAAAACAGTTACGTTTCCTAGAAAGAAGTCAAAGCAGACTTACCCTGACAGGATTCCTATAACAAGCCATTAGGCCTGTCGATGGAATCGACATGGCAATCACACGTTCTGAAAAATGAAACAAGTGAAGTTCAGTTGAATGGAAAGTGTTTCGAGGGCAATCCTGTGCCACTCTCCACTGGTCAAAGGAGGCAGTGACCAGTGGCCTGCCCATCCTCCAAGCATGTGATCTCTCATGCCAGCCCTGCTTATATGAAACATCACTGTACACAACGTAGAAACATAGAAATGAACCTCAGTTTACACAGACAAACGTCTATCACGATAAGTCATATCTGCTTGTCTGCTAAGAAGTTGCTGTTGGCCAAAGACATTTAGTTATACCTCCATTATACGCATGCGTGTGCACACGCACAAAGGCACTCACACACACTCAACTTCTAGGGTTGCAAATCAATATATATATATATATACACACCTGTATATATATATATATTATAGACAAATATAAACATATATAATTCTACTTCTGCAATGTATTACACTATAAACGCCATTACTATGACACAGGATACTAGACGAGTAGACGGTCATTTGCCAACCGCACTCAACGCCACCTACCTGTGACGTAGCAAAGATCAAGGTCGAAGCTATCCTTTTGGTAGCGTCGTTTGTTATGCGACACATATTTGCGGGTTGCCTTCGCAATCGTCCCTTTCTCTATGTAAATACGGAGAACTCGGAATAGACGGATTAGTCTAACCAGTCGACCAATCACAATCATTCTGAAGCATCAAGAGAAACAACGTATAAAATTGCCCAGACAACTAACTGAAATTGGACAGACAAAATAAAATTTCAGCAGTACATTTTATTTAGAGTTCTTGATGTTCAACTAATTATCTCTGATAAAGTTACTTGAAAGAAATATTGCTTTTACTACTATAGTTTTCCACACATTATACAACCATTTCCCTTTTGAAAGGGATGCTTTTGGTACATGGAGTAAGGGTTTATAAAACTTAAATGTGATATCATAGAAATTTGAAGGTGCTAGTCTGCGAGAAGAACTGGGTCCGGAGAATGACATCAGCAAAGAGGGCAGATAGAAGGAGGATGACTGACCTGAGGGAAGAGATTGGGATGTGGTTCAGCTTAATGGGAAGAATAGTAATAAGCCAGATGACGTGGGCAGGTCACTTGGTGCGGATGGAGACAGGCTGACTACCAAAGAAAGCAGAGGCAGTGAAACAGCCAGGTCATGGGAAAAGACCACGATTAAGATGGGAAGACTGCGTGAAGAGGGATGAAAGGAGGAGGAGGCTAAAAAGTGGAGGGAAAGGCAACAAAATAGGGAGCTGTGGAAAAGGATGACAGCTGAAACAGTGCAGCAGTAAAATAACTGGTCTGCCTCACCCTTTTAAAGGGAATGATAAAAAGATTGAGGAAGATCTGGGAAAGGGCTGTAATAATGTCACAATAAACCCATGTGACGGTCTCATACTGTCTGTGGACATGTGCACTTTATAGGCATTGATTTATTAGTTCTTTTGAAGTCAAGAGTCAGTTGTATGCATCAAACTGAGCGTTCGTTTATGTACATGCATTTCTATAAAACATTGAAAAAGGAATCACACATTAATATGTGTCAAAACAAATGCTCTATTATGTAGCTACTTTTCTGTAAAATGTTTAAAAAGCTTCCTCACATAAGTGTTTGTCACTAGATATGCTACAAATCCAAGTAACTCATGCATCATCATCATAATTGTTTATACCCTTGAAATTTCAAAAGAATTGACTTTGATTGTTAAATTGGACAACTTGTGAAAGTGTGAATATCCTTGTCATAGTATCTACAAGCAGAGCTATTTTTGCCCCTTTTCATGGAATTTCGACCGGGCTCAATCGAAAATAATTTGTGTAATGATTTCACAAAACCAAATCTGTACAAATGAGCTAGCATGCAGCAGTCGATACTAAATAGGTTTGATTTTTATTAATTAATTTTAAAACGAGAAAGTTAAAAAATGCACCTGAGGAAGGGCCTTTGATGTTCATGATGATTTGAAGCGAAACAAAAGTCGTGGTTCGGGGGCAAAGCACCTAAGAGTTAATAAAAACTAACCATTTGCAACTACAATCAAGAATATCACGTTAGCGTTTTTCTTAGAATAGAATTTGTTCTAAAAATGGGTGAAATCTGGTCAAATCTCAGTTTTCCTGGTGGCTAACATATTGACCAGGGCAACCAATAAGGCAATTTGTGGAAATCAATGCAGTGAGACTTCTGCTGTGTTGTGTTAAATGCCTTCGACCAAGAATGAAGGGCTGATGGGTATACGCCAAAGCAACGGAAACTCTCAATCAAGAGCTGTCAGAACGGGAGAAGTTTAGTAAACAAAGGCCAAAATATGTTGCTTAGATGCAAACAGCATAGCCATATCCTGTTGGCAAGCATAGGAATAGATGTATACAGATAGATTTTCATTTGGAGAGTAAATATTGCCAGGCTATGGCACTCGTGATGTAAGGTTATATAACAGTATGGCGTGGCCCATGAAATTGGGATGCTGTGCAACAAGGTTTTCCTAGTAAATCACTGACAGGATATTCTTCATTGTAGTTGCAAATGGTTACGTTTTATGAAATCTTAAAGGTGCACAGGCCCAGAACGATGACTTCTGTTATGCTTTAACACGTTTCAAATACAACGAAATGTAGACAACTCCGGGGGGGGGGCACTTAAAATGTCGCCAGTATACCAGACAAATTCCACTTTTATGGATATGTTTTGTGCTCCAAAGCATGTTGATGAACGCAATGTATTTAGGTAATTAAGGGTGCATATTTAGAACAAGAGCTGTGATTTCATTTCAGGACAACTTTATGTAGTTTTAGCTAACATTAATCCATGAATAAAATATGCTATTAATCTACATCGTGGAACAATGCAATTTTTGCACATTATAGGGTATATATTTGGTTGTATTCCAACTTGAAAACGGTATAATTTTTTTCAGATATCTGAAGCATGTTTAGTTTTTAGGGGGGGGGTCAATAAGATAAATTTTCAAGGATGGTATACTGGCAACGTATTGAGTGACCCCCAACGGGAAAACTTAACCTTATTGAAATGATGTGCATATGTGCTGACTACTGGTATACTCACTGGAGTAAATAAAAATTCGGTCCCACAATAGTAACATATATAAGAACAATGATGAAGATAAAAGACAGCATGACAATGTAGCAATCCATCAAGTTGATGCAACTACGCTTGTAATACTTCCACCTGGTGGCAACAAACAACATCATTAATTTAACGAGATTTAACAAGATTACCATCCAAAGCTAAAATGCCAAATGGCAAGTGGACAAGGAAGCCATTGGTTTATTGAGAGTCCAACCGTTATTCATCTATGTGTAACCTGCCTTTCTGAGATATTATTTTGTTAATTTTATTTTTAAACATATTTACAATGCTGGCATTAACACAATCAGTAGATAATCTGTTCCATTCTATTTAATGTCCTCTGTGAGAACAGGTACTTCCTGGTATCCAATCTACACTGATCCTTCACTAATGACACTTTGTGTCCTCTGGTTCTGCCATCTTTCTTAAGTGAGAAAAAATACTTCAATATTTTCATAACCTTTCAATATCTTTGTAACCATTCAATATCTTAAAAACTCTGATTTTACTTACTCTTAATCTCCTTGTCTCGATGGTTGTCAAAACTGGATATGTTATGTGTTTTGAGGATAAACATGTCATATCTGACCCAATAATAACTATAATTTGTTTGTACTTGAATAAAAGAACAAGTAACTGGGTGAAAATCTACTGATATAAAAGTACTGTACTTGAAGTACAAGTTGTAAAATGTATTTGAAGTACAGATAAAAAGTAAAACAATGTATTACTTCAAGCAACAGAAAAATACTGTATGCCAGAGATGATTCGCATATGAAACGTTTAATGTTGTTACATTTACAATCTCAAAAGCTCACAGAAATGTATTTCATTACAAGTAAAAGTACACCTAAAAATGCTATTCAGTTACCTAAGAAAAGTGAAATGCTCTACTCAAATAAAGTAACAATGTAAATGAACTTTGTTACATACTGACTTTCATCTTACCTGGTTCCAAAGATTACAGCGATCACTTCTAACATGAAATAGCTCACAAGAACTGTATTTATGGTGTCATAGATCGCTATGCTATCTTTGTGAAAGACAGAGATGATGACAATGACGATATCCCCAAGAATGAGGATCAGCGTGAACAATCGAAACAGGATATGCTCAACGATCCTTCGCACGGTAAATCGAATGACGCTGAAAAATACATCATCAAGGTGACCGTGACATGGAGAAGTACCAAGTGGTATATAACTTGACACTTTTCTACAGAATCAGGTCATCTGTTAGGGGATAGATCACTATTTTACTTCAGGGTTGATGGCAGATAAATGAAATGCCTCTACCATTTTTTTATTTTTGTTCCCTAGAAATTTGTTTTTAAACAGGAATAAAGCCATATTTGAAGATACGATTCTTACACTGTGAACAACCTTAAATGTGAATAGTCTTAATGTTCCAGTATATACAGCCACCTTTGCCCATTTTGCCAAATTTCGAAAACAAGTGTAATACATTACGATTACTTTTACATGTAATTATCATTACAATTTTGATTACATTAACAAATATAATTGACATATAATGAAATAAAAAAATAATTGTGTCATTATTGTCACCAATGTTATTCAAGACAAAATCAAACACAATACTGAAATTCATGTACATGCATCAGATATAGAATGAAGAGAAAAGCCTGGTTGCATTATAGTTGGGACGTGAGCAACCGACATGCTCAAGGCACAAAGTAATTGTGATTATAATCATGTTTACATCAATGTAATTGAGTATAATTATGAATACATGGCCTTTTTGACCAACGTAACTGAGTACAAGTACGATTCCTCTAAAACGTTCAACAATTACACACACACGCATGATTACGACTACCGAGTACAATTACTCGATCTCGGACCACAATCACGATTTATCTTACGTTAGTTTAGTTTCAGGCTCCTCGGCGTATGCATCGTGATGTCCGACGTGATGATAATGAAAGGTCGTAGGGAAACGCCCTTTGCCAGCATTGAATTCACTAGACGAATCATCTGACAAAAAGTTGGCCAAATTGTTGCTCCCCTGATACAATCTCGACAGCTTTTTTCTATATCCACCATCACTTCTCGTTCTTCTAGGGATGGAATATGAATGAGCAACATTCTGCTCGAATTCGTCTACGGGCATTCTTCCTATACTAACACTGCGAGTGATTCTTGGGTGGGAACCCATGTTTTCGACGGAATCAGTCAGTTTTCCATATCGACACATCACAAGTAAGCCCTCCTGGCAATGCCATGGCACCTGCAAACAAAAGATATTTGAAAAGTTTGGCAGCTAGATAACCGTTTTTTTGTGTGGCTAGATCAGAATTAAAGAGAACTATCACCCAGTTTTCTTTAAATACAAGGAAACAGTTCATGTCATAACTTTGGGTTTAAGCCCAAACATGGAACAGACTGTGTGTTTGCCTTTACGGAAATACTAAGGTTTTACACTAAACACGGTTCTGCTATGCATGTCGCCTTCCTTGATGCTTCGAAAGCATTTGATCGAGTCAATTGACTCTTTAAATGAAACTAGAACAATGCGATGTACCGAAATACATTCTAAGAGTACTCAGCAATGAGTTCCATAACTAATGTGTATGTGTCCGATGGGAATCTACCTACTCAGACTTCTTCTCAGTGGGCAAAGGTGTTAAGCAAGGAGGGAAGTTATCTCCTTTACTTTTTAACATTTATACAGACAATCTGTGTGTACAACTGCACAAACAACCTATTGGTTGTAGTCTTGGTACAGCAGTGGTTAATCACCTGATATACGCAGATGATTTACTTCTGTTTGCTCTGCCAAAGGACTACAAACATTACTTGACATATGTTACACCTACGGATGTGAGCACAACATTCAATATAATGCTGGTAAATTCCTGGTCATGTACTTTTACTCTACAAATGCAAATCTTGCTAGGGAAATGACCTTAGAAGGACAGAAGTTAAACTTCGCCATTTCATATAAAAATCTTGGACATGTCATTTATAACAACTTATTGGATGAGGCTGACATTCAAGCCAAAGTAAGACTTCTGTAGTCTAAGAGTGACATGTTGTGTCAACGATTTCACTTTTGTTCTACTGCTATAAGAAATAAGCTATTTACAGCATATTTAAGTAATATTTACATGTGTGCTTTATGGGCTGCCTAGGAGATGTAGCGCTAGCCACATGTTCGCTACGGCTAATGTTAACTCATGTAAATGTGTCATCAAAAAGGCTATATTATATAGCTTATTGACTAGGATTGACAAGTCACTGAGTCCCATTATACAGAACATTGCAATTAGCAACATGTACTGTACGTCGAATTGCGACATCAATGGATCTTAGCTTTGTCTAATTTTTAAATATACTGTTTTTAGTCTATGTGTTTATTATTTTAATTTTATTTATATGGACATACTGATTGTCTGAAATAAACATATTATTATTATTAAGGACTAATAAACCCAGCAAGCAAGGCATGTCGAAGTGATTTAGACAATTTGTATTAGGAACGGTTACGGTCACTGAAACACACATTTACAGGTCTGGATATCAACATGTGACTGCCTATTCCGTCTCTGTATATTGTCATTGATGACAATTATGATGATGAAGCCTTATAGTTAGCCTTAGGCTAGCCTACAAAGCCGATTTACACTACCGATTACTAATGGGGGCAGACCACAGTAGAGAATTGCATTGGCGGCCATGTTAATGTTTTGTCTGATTATAAGAAAAAGTGACAATAAAAAATTAAGAAAATTTTTCACAGCAACTGCCATCATCTCACTGACATGCTGACCAAGTTTTGTCAAAACCACATACCTCCAGCTCTTTTAAAACGTCCCAATATGCGATGCCTGTCAATTTTGACAAAAATAGCCATGTATTTATGCACCCAGTGATTAAATTGTTCAGCGAAACACTGGGCATTCTGATTGAGCGAGATGCAGTTGATCACTTCCACTGTCTGGGTGCCATGTCAATGAATGACAACAAGCCACGTGCGATAATCGTGAAATTTCAAAGTTACAAAGTGCGCCAAAAGATCTTCAACACAAAATGTCACCTCAAAGATCGTCATAAATGAAAGCTTAACTAAGTGCCGAAGTGAACTTCTTCACAAGGCAAAATCAGTGAGAAGCGTCACAGCTATGTGGACGTCTGATGGACGAATCGTCTGTTTACTCACAAACGGAAAGAAAGTGAGCATCACGACGAAGCATCAACTCCACCAACTCAGTGGCTAACTGTGTACTGTCGGACCCTTGAACAGTGACTGATGACCAGCCTTGTTTCAATGGCTGTCATTATAAGACTCAACGTTTCTAACGTTAAACACGATGCCAATGACTTGCTCTTCAACAATATGTCATTATGTTTACAAAACTGTATCTTGCAGAAAAGAAATTAACCAATAATAATCCGCTCTTCTTTATAATAATGTATACTTTAATACATGTACCTAATTTCATGTATTTTTGGGTCAATATACAATTATTGGTCATTATTTGTTTTATTCACTTCTTTATAATAGTATATAATATGTGCAGTTATTGCAAGTGTCAAATATGTCAGTTTGTGCGCTATGTATATGTTATAGAATATGTAATGTTTTCTGTCTCTATATTTCATAATTTTACTTCACTTAAGCTATTATACCTTTTTAATTTTTTATGGTTGTAACTATTCAATTAACGGTTGATATCATGGCACTTTTCATTCAGATATTTTATGATTGTTCAAGAAATGTTTTTTTTTAAATTATCAAACTATCTCTCTCTTTAGCACAAATGTTTGATGGGGAAGCTTTCCTAGAATACTGTGGGGGTATTGAAAACAACTCATTGGGCCATTTATTAAATGCTCAGAACAATAATACTGTTAACACTCATGATGAACCTGAAATAATCAAACACTCGCCCTATTATAATGACCTGTTCCTAAAGAAAGGAAACATATTTAACATTTTAAGTTTAAACTGCAAAAGTATTAATGCAAAGTTTGATCAGATCAACATTAAATTGCAAGAGCTAAAAAACAACGGTTATGAATTCAGCACTATTTACTTACAAGAAACGTGGCTATCAGATAATTCAGATACATCACGTTTTATGATTAACGGATACACTCTAATTTCGCAATGTAAAATATGCACCACGCATGGAGGATTAGCAATTTACCTATGAAACAAATATGATTATAATTCAATAAACATCTATCAGAATTCACAAGTATGGGAAGGAGAATTTATTGAAATTATAGGAAAGCAAACTGACAAAAAAAGTTATATTAGGAAATATATATATAGACCATCCGGGCATAGCAATGAAACATGTTTGACATTTATTAATGAGTTTATTCTTCTACTTGATCATCTTAAAAAATGTAAGTGAAGTCATCATTGCTGGTGACTACAATATTGACTTATTGCAAATTAAAGAAAATGCTATATTTGGCGAATATTTTGATTCTGTTGTTGCTCAAGGTTTTTTCCCTAAAATTACACTACCCACCAGGCTCTCGAGTAGAAACTGTCCGCTCTCATAGACAACTTCCTATGTAAGCTATCACATGGCTTCTCACAGGCAACTGCCCGTGTATTAATGAACACAATTATCAGATCACCTACCACTGTCCGCTCTCATAGACAACTTCCTATGTAAGCTATTACATGGCTTCTCACAGGCAACTGCCGGTGTATTAATGAACACAATTATCAGATCACCTACCATACTTCATATTTTTAGATTATCTAGAACCAAAGCGTGTAGATGCCACCAAATCGTTTAGAATCCATACTTGGAATACAGAATCGATAAATAAATTTAAATCGGAAATAAACAATGCAGGTATATGTTACATGCTAAACACAACTAACCATGCCAATCCAAATGACAATCTCCACATTCTTAATGAAGTGATATCCAAAGCAAAAGATAAACATTTGCCAGTTCGTATGATCAAATTCAGTAAGCATAAACACAGCAAGTCTCAGTGGATCACAAAAGGTATAATCCGGTCAATTGCTTACAGAGACAAATTATATATGAAATTAATACAAACACTGGCAGATTCCGAGCAATATATAAATTGTAAAAGTAACTTTGCCACTTACCAAAGAATTCCGAAAAATCGTTTTGAAAAATGTAAGAATTACATTAAACAAACATGGTGTACTATCAAAGAAGTTATTAATCGGACTTCAAAGAAATTGGAATTTCCTGATCACTTTCTGATTGACAATAAATTGAAGTGATACCAGTGTCATTGCTAACAAATTTAATTGTTTCTTTACAAATGTAGGACCTAAGCTAGCAGCTGAAATAACTAATACAGACAAAGAAATTTCATGGATTACCTACACAATCTGATATTACATAATTTCACATTCAAACCAATTTCTGAAGGAACTACCATAAACATATCAGATAGCTTAAAACCTAAATCTAGTTGTGGCAATGATGGCATTTCCATTAAATTATTAACAGCAATAAAACAAGAAATTTGCAAACCTCTCACCATCATAATTAATCAGTCACTAGCAAGTGGAATTTTTCCTGATCCCCTAAAAATTGCAAAAGTAATACCACTTTATAAAAAAGGCAGCAGGACATTACTTGATAACTATCGTCCAATCTCCATATTACCATCAATCTCCAAAATCTTTGAAAGAGTAATGTTCAATCAAATTCACATGTACTTCTCATCTCATAATTTATTCTACAATGGACAATACAGTTTTAGAGAAAAACACTCCACTCAATTAGCTGTACTTGAACTCATCGATAGAATATCTCAGGATCTGGATCAAGGTATCACTCCAATAAATGTATACATTGATTTGTCAAAAGCATTTGACACCCTTGACCATAATATTCTTTTATCTAAATTACAGTTTTATGGGTTTACAAATTCGTTACTAGAATTTTGCAAAAAGCTACTTATCAGACAGGAAACAGTTTGTTCAGATGAATAATGTTAAATCTTTCGAAGCCGATATAACAATGGGTGTACCCCAAGGCTCAATATTGGGTCCTTTATTGTTCATTATATATATATATATGAATGATATCATCCACTCTAGTAATTTGTTTAACTTTCATAATGTTTGCGGATGACACCACATTATTAACTACACTAAATTCTAATGAACACTATGATATTTACAATGAAAGACTAAACGAATTAGAAAAAAATAAGTATTTGGCTCAAAGTGAACAAACTTTTACTAAATATAAAGAAAACAAAAGCCATGATATTTCATATGCCCCCCAAAAAGGTTCAGTTTCCTCTCCTTCGAATAGCTTAATCAAATATTGAATATGCAGATAATTTTCTCAGTATCACTATTAACAAACACTTAAATTGGGCTAGTCATATAGATGCACTGGCTACCAATATATCAAAAACCATAGGAGTGTTAAATAGTCTCAAACACATCCTATCAATCAACATCCTGAGAAGAATCTATAACTCCCTAGTCGTATGCCACCTCAATTATGGAGTGTTGGTCTGGGGGACTCAGAGTAACCTTAATAATAAAATTATCAAATCACAGAAAAGGGCAGTTAGAATTATAACTTCTAGTAATAGTGAACCAATTTTTAAGAAACTTTACCTCTTAAAGCTTGATGACATATATAGAATTCAACTACTCAAATTGATTTACAAATTGATCAACAAGCAGCTGCCTGATTATTTCAATAAAAACCTACTCTTATACAATACCCAGCGCCATCAACATGCCATTAGGGCAGGCACAGATGTATTTATCCCTAGAGTCAATCATGAATTCTCCAAAAGAAACATCAGGTTCAGCATAGCAAAGATATTTAATAATTCTCCCGATATAATTAATAAAATATTCACCCACAGTATTCATGGATTCTCCACCTATATTAAAAGATACATTATTGAAAGGTATCAAAATGCTTGTACTATTATTAACTGTTATATATGTGAAAGATAATTAACTTAAATCCCTATGTATACGTCGCCTTGTAGTTACTAGCTAATTATATCTTGGCAGATTTAATGTTGCCTTTAAAATACATTTATTGTAATGTCTATTGATGCATTTAGTTTTGTGTGTGTATATGTGCACATGTACATGTCAGCTACTGTACAAACTTTTGGTTATAATCTTTACTATGGCATGTTCATGTATTATTAGCTAAATTACTCTCTAAATTTATTATTACTATTATTATACTACAATTATTATTCAAGATGGCTCTTGTGGTAGCGGCATTTAAATGCCTTAACGGGAGTCTCCTGACCTATTGTATTTACTAAATTATAATATGTACTTGTAATTATTGGTCTAATAAATTTAATTTCATTTCATTATTCATGCCCTAACGTGGCCAATAGCAGAAAAATTCCCATAAATCCTTCTGCCTGTTAAACTCTAAAAAAATGCAATATTTCACAGCCAATAGCTTCTACAAACAAACCTGTGAATATGCCTGATGTCACATCATATGAATTGTTTAAATTCATATATCATAAATTAAATACGCCCTACATTCATGTGAAACAATAAACAGGAAGGTCAGCTGTGGTCTTACCCCTAATACTAGTTGGTCGGCGGACACGCAGTTTCACATGATATGCAAGAAACGGTCGTGTAAATACTCTTGCGATACCGATTTGCAAGGACAATTTGTGGCTACGAATGTGTCGGTGGAATTACATGAGACAAGGAGTGGCACCAGTCAACATCTAGGTCGCAGACTGACTTCCTGATCACAAACGAGGAAGTCGGGAAGATTTTGAAGACTCTACAGACTACAAAACCACCAGGACCAGATGGGCTCCATCCTCGTCTTCTGGTTGAATTGACTGATGTTAATATTCACCAAATCACTTACTGACGGGACTTTACCACTGCACTGGAAAGAGAGAAACATCACCCCAATATTTAAGAAGGGCCAGAAACATTTGCCAGGAAACTACTGCCCTGTGAGTCTCACTTCTGTAGCCTGCAAGATGATGGAGAAGTTGGTGAGAAACGAAGTGATGGCGCACATGATAAGAAACAACCTGCATTCAAGTCTTCAGCATGGTTTCGTGCATGGATGCTCATGCACTACACAGCTACTTAAGAGGTCCTTGATAAATGGATGGAAGCCATCGAGTAGGGAGATAGTGTGGATGCAATTTACCTCGATTTTACCAAAGCATTCGACACGGTCCCACACATTAACACTGCTAGTTAAGTTGGCAGGATAAGGGATAGGTGGCAAGGTGTTACAATGGATTGCAGCCTTCCTGGAGGGATGACGCCAACGTATTCTCATCAATGGTAGCAAATCATCATGGTCTCCCATCATGAGTGGCATTCCGCAAGGAAGCGTACCTGGGCCAATGCTTTTTGTCTGCTAGATTAATGACGTGCCTAATGTGGTAGACTCATCTATTCACATGTTCACTGATGATACAAGATATTCTGATAAATGATTGCTCAATATAACCAAGTAACATTGCACACATACCTAAGACAACTAGAAGCACGGACTAGAAAGTGGCAGCTTCGTTTTAATGAGGAGAAATACAAAATTATGCATCTGGGATAATACAACCACCACGACTATACTATAACGACTATACTATATGGAAAAGATACCACCCTGGGGGAGACCACAAATGAGAGACTTGGGGGTGCAAATAGACCGTAAAGTAAAGTTTGATCAACAAGTGGAGATGGTAGCAAACAAAGCCAACAAAATGCTAGGCCTTTTAAGAAGATCATTTACATACCTAGATGAACCAACCATGAAAAAACTATACACGAGCCTAGTCAGACCTATTATAGAATGTAATAATGTAGCCTGGGTCCCAACACTCAAGAGAGACCAACAGATGATTGAGAACATTCAACAACGAACAATGAAGCTAGTCCCAGAACTGAAAAACCTTGAATATGGTGACAGGCTCAGGGCACTTACGCTTCCAAGCCTCCACTACAGAAGAGCAAGAGGAGACATGATTGAAACATACAAATATCTCCATGGAATCTATAAAGTTGATAGAATGCCACTTGAGCTGGACAACAATACGGTAACCAGGGAACACAGCCTGAAGCTCTGACTGCAAGACAATGAAGGCATTACTTCAGGCAAGGTAGTAAACCGGTGGAACACCCTCACAGAGTATGTAGTTTCAGCACTCTCATTAAATATTGGCTCTTGCTATAGGTCCAGACCCGGGCGCAGTGCAAAATGGCTATTGGTCCGGCACTTCATGTATGCATGCGCAATGAGAACTTGCTGGTAAAAATAGCACCAGCTAAAGTTCCGTCACTGCCAGACAATGTATGAATCAGCCATGCTAGTATAGGTCTGCCACTAAAACATTGCAACGCTAACTGCTGCACATCTCACATAGGCGATAATAAGGCCTATGTCTTGGTCTTCAAAATGTCGAGCTACACGTTTATTGCTATATTACAACATCATTGTTGTCAATAATATATATATGTTCAAGCGCAGTTATGTATAAAACTGATTTCATTGTCAATCATCGAAGTATGAAGATATACCTAAACTAAAGATGTCTCTAATACTTTTGAGATTGTTAAAGAAGAGAAGAGACCTATATATTCTAGCTATACTTTTCAAATAACGATGTATCATTACTTTGTTAAATGTGAGCGTATCAGATAATATTCCTGTGCTTAGCCTTAGCACCTGGTTTATTAATGATTTGTTGACCTTCTGCATCGCACATTATATGCCGCTGGGAATAGACTAATTCTGGTCCGCTTACAGCTTACAACTTTCCACCCATGCACACAAACAATTGTCAAGACCAGCTAAAAAGGCTACTAGCCTAGAAGAGCTGAAGAGGATGTATGTATGTATGTATGACGCATGTATGTCACGAGTCTAAATGGCGCACACCATCTTGACGTTGTATCTTTCAATGTATGTTTTAAAGTATTACTCTTACTCTAACACTTGTCAGAGAAGCCGAAGGGGGCTTGCGAAGTAAACAAAACAACTTTAACATATTTAACGAACTCATAATACCGTTCCATCGTCCAATAACGGATATTTGCAATGATCCGTGTGTCCTTGCGGTTGTTATTAATTAGCTGTAACACTAAAACCTTAGACGCTAAACGTTTAAACACTGCCGCTGTTATGTCGTTCGTAATATCTGCCTCACGTGCGTCTTGTCTCGGTTGGACGGACATCGGTTCTTACGACTCGTGTAATTGGTTGGATTGTGGATGGATTCTCCATTATTGACCAATCAGGCACAGTGAAACCAATTTCTTTTGAATCGATGTGAACACGTAAAGACGAGTGCATGCTCATTTATAACTAGAGCTCTCACTGTTTACACGATTCTGCATCAAATTATGATGACATAATCCTGTAAGTATACATATTTAGGTATACCCATATTTGATATGGTTGTGCGTATTTCTGATATAAACATCCAGAGTTTCAAACGTAGGTCGGATGCACAACCTGTTGTTTTGAGCGATAAATAGTTGAGTAAACCAACATCAAGTCGTTGACGTACTCCACCAGTCTGTCGTCCAGTCGCATTGATAGAATTTTGGAAGATACACGTGTCTAGGTACCACTTGGGTGTATATCCCTTTTTACTTCGTGGAAGGATTCAACGCTCAAGTTATTTGTTGAATATTCAACTAAATATTCCGGTTTTACAAGTTTATTAGTACTATTAGGCCTAGAAAGTAGAATAAAAAAAGAAACTAGTTTCTCATCCAGAAATTTTTTTAAAGGAAGAGGGAGGCCCTTATTATTAACTCTGGATGGATTTTTTGCTATTTGTTTCTAATATGGCCACCATGTCTTAGACTTAGATGCTCACTGTGGTTGATTAAAAGACAAGCTGTATTTTTTTCGGTGCAATATGGAACATGCCAGTGATGTATATTACTATATAACCTGCCATTCCATTTGCAAATGCAGATGAATAGAAACAATAATGTGAGTGGAATATGGCACGTACGTGTTACACTGGAAAACTACTTAAATTGACTAGAAACAAACAAGAAGCAAACGCAATGTTGAATGAGGCCCTGTATTTATGAATGTCATGTAGGTTTGGCTATGGTTTCATTAGTTTGTATCACAGGCATACAACTGATTGTCATTTATACTGACTGAGACTGGTATTATGTAAATGAAGCTGTAAAGACTACCGGGTACTTAAAGCAAAGCATCATCGTTCTTATTTTAGACTATGTAGAATGCACATACATCCCTACATCTTGTATGGTGTATAAAGAGTGAATTGAAAGAATATAACAGTACAGCAAGTTTTGGACAGAGATTTTGTCACAGAACCGGAAAAAAAAACTTAAAATAACCTTTTTCAATAGTAAATAATAAAAAAGGAGGCGGTGGCAAAAAAGGAAGCGGACAGGGACGAGAAACTAGTTTCTTTTTTACTAGGCATACAGGCAGGTTCGGTGTCACTAGTATCAAACTGAGCACTGTTAAAGTTGTTTAGAAGGCTACATATTCATGTACATTTTTATGCTTTCTTTCGACAGCAGAGCATCTGCAGAAGCACCAACATGGATGATATTTCGAAACTGTCGAATGCTGAGCTGTCAAAACAGCTCAAGTCACATGATCTGCCTTCTGGTCCAATAACAAAGACAACACGGCCATTATTCGAGAGGAAACTACGAAAACATTTAGCTGGCCCTGACAGTGCCAGCGAAACGACCGAGTCTAAAGAAGGTGACCAGAAACATGGAAGCAAACATGTTGGAGATGGTAACCATGGCAACACGAACGATGACACAGAAGTCAGATCAGGTGTGGCCGACCCCCAACGTGAAACCGGGAAAGAAGTAATCGGCGGAAACGAAACGGCAAAGCAGTTCTATTCTATACAGTTACCAAATGGTGCACAAGGTAGGCTCATGTTGGCAATTCATTAAAAGGAATGAACAGCGACTTTACTTGGTTAATTCATATGCAGCTAGTTGGGGTTTAATGTATTTTTTTAATGTTCAGAGATGAAAGATCATGATTGTAGTGATATCATTTTAAAAACAAACCGAGATTAACCAATGAAAATTGTTGTCCATTCCCTGTTTTGTGGGTCTACCAATGTATTTTCAGCATATTATCTTTTCAAACTAAATAGGATATTTCACATGGTAATTACCTGTAAAGAAACTTGTGGTATTTGTTACAAATATTTGGACCCATTCACTTCTCACGAGGAAGCTGGTGAGGGGCCTGTTAAATTGGGCTGGAGACATGGAAGGGGAACGGTTGACGGAGGAAGACTGAGATAGGAGGACTGCGTGAAGAGAGATTTGGCGGGAGTGGGCGGAGAGGGAGAATGAGGATGGGGGATGGGGGATTGGAGAAAGTTGGTGGAGACGGCAGTGAAATGGGACTAGTGATGAAGAAGAAGGGGAAACAAAAATCTACGACCGGTATTGGTGCCAGCCTTACCCCAGACTACAGGGAAAATGAGGAGAGCAATAACAACACCAACAACTTGGTCTTCATTGGTTGAGACTGACATTGCTACAGTCGTGTCACATGACTGCTATCGTTCCGGTAAATTTCCACTACAATGCATTGCACAAGATGCCATATTAATTATATTTATTCACAGCCTATGTGTTAACACTAATGATGTTCAGTCGGTCACAAACATTTACTAACTAGTATCCTGCATTAACCATTTCAGTACGACAAGCTGGTATACCGGCCTCGCGGTGTGTGACGCTACAGTACAACAGGCCGGTATACTAGCATTGGCTAAGTTCACCATTTAAATCGCTTATACTCATAATTGGACGGCATTACTTCAGCTGACGATTTACCGCCGTGTGTTTTGGATAGACTATTTGATAGGTTTAGCGACGAATCTTTGTCGGATGTTGACGATTGAAACAACAATGATTTTTGCCGAACTTAGCGACCAAGCCGGAGGCAAAATGGAAATTGACAGCGGGAGTATTTTCGATCGCTATTCAGACATTAGTGATGGTGAAAGTGACGGTGCAAACCGTGAAGATGAGCCGTGCACTGTACTGTCAATGCTGGATGATGCTTCGTTGCCGGAGTTTGATTTTTGTATGAAGGAAAACGTGTCTTTGAATCTGTCTTTCATGCCGACAAGTAATCCAGGCCCCACCCTTCAAGTGCCACCAGGTGATTAGAAAGCAATAGACTACTTCCGGCTATTCTACGATGACACATTCCTGCAGAGCATCGTGGATATGACCAACTCCCATGCTGTGCGTGTGCAGGTAAACTTTTATAAATATGTAAAATATTTTGTTATATGCATCCGTATAATATTTTTATGCTTTGTAAGAGCATTATGCCATGGTTATTATTTCTTATTGTGTATTAAATTTTATGTAATTATAGGGTACAATTCTATACTTTTATATGGGAGCCATACCGCCAGGATGAGTGCATGGTGTCAGCCCTCCGTATATATGATAGATAGATATATATATATATATATATATATATATATATATATATATATATATATATATATATATATATATAATATATATTCTTTATTTATAAATTAATTATTTTTGTATCTCAGTTTGTATATTATGAACAAATCCTTTGACATTCTAGTTTATTTTGACCCCCCAACAATTATGCCAGTCAGCTCCGCCTCATGTTTTGTTCATGTGTTCATTTGTTTGCAGGCTCGTTGCACGAGTGGTGCGAGGTGAGGAAGACAGCCCTCTACATGACAGCTACAAGACATGGAAGCCTATGACTCTAGATGAACTGAAGGCATATTATGGTGTCAGGCTTCTTCTTGAAATGGTCTCAAAAGACAGAATAGTATTTGGGAAACCCACAGTAGTTACAGCTGCTTACTTGCAATGCCTGGCATTGCAAGTAAGCGATCGTTACTACCAGATCACAAAGTACCTAACACTACTGTGACGAATCAGCAACCCACCAGCCAGGATTACTGACTCACCACACATGCCTGCTGTGTGTGACACCAATGACCATCAGTGTCACGTATGTGCAGAGAAACACAAGCGGCATGCCCGTGCGAATCCGGGAACATCCTACGCTAACAACCCATTCAAGAAAGCGAAGACCAGCTTCCGGTGCGAAGGATGCAATGTGTACTTGTGCATCAAGAAAGGCTCAGTCTGTTGGCAGGACTGGCACTCGAAGGTCGAGTACTGGCGACAGGGTTGTTTGATTTAAATCATGATTTAAATCACTCCAAAAAAAATCATTGATTTATGATTTTTTTAATTTATTTGACTTGCGATTTTTTAATCGCTGATTTATATGAATTTAACACAAATAATTGTTTACAAGCATCGAGATCAACAAATTTTTGTATGTTTTTTTAATACAAAAGCACAAAGTGCGCACACTTGTGTAGCTGTATTGACACCAGATAGCCTGACAGTCAAATATTTTACGACGTGTATGTTTGAGCTATTCCCTTTCTGAATGCAGTAAAGCCACACAAACTTGTCTTCCAGAGCAAGTATCTTTTCAAGTCAGAAGCCCTGAGTTAAAGTCCACCTAGAGCTTGTGCTAGTTGTTACCAATTCAGTATGTTGACTCAAGTAAGACAGTCTGGGCTACAATTGTTTAATACTGTACCAGTTTGCAGTCTGGTTGGAGACCCTTAGAGTACACAGAGCCCTGGTCAGGTGCTAATCCACCCTCTAAGCAAACAATGATTAGCACTGCTACAGCCTCAGACACACAGCATGCTTTAATTTTCCAAGACAGATTATGCAACTACAGGGGATGAGGTCTTGTGGACATTGTTTAATGTCTTTATATAAGCAAAAATCATGTACCCTCTGTTAAGACAAGTGCCCAAATCGATTTGAATAGAACACGTTTGAAAGTGTTTATAAATATAGAGTGCTGAGTTCGCTATATAAGAACTTTCCTTTCTGTTTTGCTAGGTGCTGGGATGGTTCTAACCGACAGACACGCAGCCCTCCAGCAGCTCAAGAAACTGTCTGGCTCCCGTCTCAAAGTCTTCACCTCTAGAGAGGATGCTGTCGGTTTCAGTGAGAATCCGGAGACTGGCAGCACCACGCCATGCCCCAGGCCAACTGGCAGCGCTGACGTCAAGGTAAGGTTGCCACAATCATGTTGATGGTAGCTGTCCGTCAAAGCTGTATAAATTTCAACTGTACAGCGATTCTCATTGGCATATCAAATCCTTTCACTTTGTATCAACCGTAGTCCCTTCTGAATCCAGTTGATGTTTGGTATCATGACTGACACTTAAATTGTCGCTAGTAATAGTGCAAACAGGCGCAGATATGCTAACCACTTTCTTGATGAAATCGGTTAATTTCACATGACATGACAGAACTAAATTATATTCACCGTGAGACACTTGGCTCCGGACACAGCAAAACGTGTGGCATATGACCCAGAAACATACAACACCTCGCAGAATGTACAAACATATATTGCTGTCTAATTTAATGGCAGATTTAATCAGGCTAATCACTCATCAAATATTGTGATGACAACAACAGTTATTGACTATGTGCGTTAATATTTTTTTTTCTTCATTATTTGAGTTTTTAAATATGACGATACTCTGTGCACAGGTTGAGTAAATCATGATATCGTAATAGTCACATCAAGTAGCACATTTCGGATAATGCAATTTATCTGGGTGCATACTTCAAATTACTGTCACATTTGTGACTATGTAGTCGCAACTTGGTGCCCTGGAAAATTTATGTCAATAAGAAATGTTTTTGTCATGTGAAAGAGATTTTGTGGAAACCGTGCAACTTGCGCAATTAAGAATTGTTTTTATTTTGTTGTGTGCTCGACATCACGTTATGCAAAGTACTGTGAAAAGGTTATCTCCTTGTTATCTCGTTGGTTGAGACCACGTATAAAATATGCCAGGAAACCAACTTTTTTCATTTTCTGCACTTCTGTCATTTGTTAGTGCACAGTCTGTTTGCGGTATTATGGAAATGAACAGTTATAAACTAACTGTTGCAGATTTTCAGCTGTTGTCCCAAAATTAGTTAATTTCACACTATTTGCTCAAAGCTGTTTGGACCACGCATGATGGTTGAATGTCTGGTGTTACAACTTATCTGTGTACTTGATGTGGTTAGGTATCCGCACCCATGCCATCTGTAGTGCCTGCAAAACTGAAGAGGGCGATAGAAGCAGGTGACCTTGACACTGTGAGGTCACTTGTCTGGTCGAATCCACGCTATCTCATCGGCAGCGGAGACACCCCAGTCATCATCCAGGTAATGTCGCTTCAAGACAGTAGCTAGATTAAATTTCACTGTTTCAAGTAACTTTTGGGTAGAAGGTATTCACCGGTTGAATAGTTACATAGGGCAGTCTGCCATTATGAAGCTCAGGTCATGTGACTTATTTTGTTATTAACAAGAAGACAGGACACACATGATCGCTGTACAGCGTTAAGGGACTGCTTCTTTGTTCATTCACACATACTTATAGCTGACTCAAATTGGATGCGAGTCGCACATTTTGACTTGACTTGACATGGAATTTATATAGATGACTTGAAGTTGTTGACTTGAGATTTGACTTGCAGATCATTGACTTGACTTGCTAGTTTGTGACTTGCCAACAAGTCTGGTGTTTAGCCATGGCGGCATTATGTGTCTACACTGAGCTCTCATTGGAGATGCGATGTCTTGGATCTAATCTTTATTAAGTGTAATCAGTAATCACTCCAGTCTGCTGTCTGATAGTGATTACAGAGTGAGTGTTACCTATCAGAAACGTAATTGCGCAAGCCGGTTGTTAGCTGTGTGAATTATGACATTTCCTAAGTCACGTTTAATGGCAAGAGACAAAATAAAATTTTAGGTGCTATAAATTAGTCATAATTTGACCATAATAATCGTTAGAACTTTATTTTAATTTAAACAAAGTTTACTGTCTTTACCATTTGGTAGCTATCACTATTTCATTACCATGATAATGACTGTAACGTAGATTGTTGATTTTATGTGTAAGTATATAATTTATGTGCATCAAACTAATCATGATCGTAATAAATTATATCGTTAATACATTGACCGGTTTATCATTCATATTTCACTACATATGAAGTGCAATCGTTATTTGAGTGTGGCTTGACTTGTGACTTGAATAGTGAACGCTAGTGACTTGACTTGACTTGGACTTGGAGGTCATTGACTTGACACTTGACTTGCAGGTCATTGACTTGTGACTTGACATTAGTAGTGCCTGAAGTGATTGACATGATGATATGTTAGTAGCAGTGAACGTGTTAAACTTTCAAACTTATTTTTTCATACCTTTGTTATAATTACAGTTATGAAAAACGTGTCCATTCATAAATCATAGGCCCATATTTTTGAATGACGTGAAATATCATGTGACCATATAGTTAGCTTTTTTATCTGTGAGTCGGTTCCATTTTCTGCCACAGTTTGGGTGTCACTACAACGCACTACACGTTGCCGCGATGAAGAACCAGCCTGCCATCTGTCGGCTGATTCTTGAAACGCTTGAAGATGTGGGCTACGTCAAGATGCTCTACCCTGACGAGTCTCCCGTGACCGATCAACAGTGCATTGATTTTGTCGTGGACCTGTATTTGAATACACCCGATAAAGGGGTAGGTGTGGTTGCTAGGGAACCGTTTGAGTTCAAAGTTCATGTGGCAACATCTAGATTTTGCTAGTCACATCTGTTCACTGAGGGATTGTATTTGCTGCAGTTTTGAAGGTATGACGTAACTTGAACAAATGTATATACGTATTCGACCTATTAAGCGTACATGTCCTAATTAGCATACACCCCCTTTTGAATCAGCAGGGTCCATAATTCTTGTCATATACCGTACTCAACCTAATAAGCGTACATGTCCTAATTAGCGTACACCCCCTTTTTTAATTAGCAGGATCCATAACTATTGTAATTTGACTAGTGTGGAACAACTGAAAACTGTCGCCATCTGGTGTTAAACAGTTGGCACCACTTTTCAGTTGTTCTACACTAGACACCAGTTGACATCACTTATGTTAAACAGTTACCTTATTGTCTAGAGAGAAAAATTTTGGTGTACGCTTATAAGAACAGATTCCTTGACATTTTTCGATGGACCAATTTTTTTTCAAGCATACTGTACGCATATTAGGTAGAATACGGTAATCGATTCCTAACAAATACAGTAATACTAGCCGAGTTGCATGGGAGAAAAAGCAGTCACTGCAAGAGCTTATGTCCCCCAGTCAGGTTTTGGTCGGCCAGTAGCAATGTCAAAATAAAAATAATGTACAACTGCCGGTTTCACTTGTGGATGTTTGACGTTGATCACATAACTCGGAACAATCATAGAAAACATGTATAGCGTTACTGATAATCGTACTTAACTATGAACTCCACTTGTTCTAAGTTACATGATCTACGTCATACATTCACGTAGGTTCCTTCCTAATGGTCCCTGCGAAACTGACACAGATATGAGGGAACAGTTTAGCGAAAGAGGTCATACTTTTGTTAAGGTCATCGAAATAATTTACTTTAATAATAATTTATTGTTAGATAGGATAATTGTTAGATAGGAAAGTTTGAATAGCCTTATGTCATAATATATACAGAGCCATATCACTTATTCCCTGTTTAAAATTTTGTTTAGCTGGTAAAAAAGATTGTGCAATGATTTTACCAAAACTACATAACACATTTGTACTGATGAGCTTGCGATACAGTGGATACTATTTAAATAGAAACATTTTTCATTAAATTATTGTACGAGGTGAGCAAAAAAATCTAACCGAAGAGGTATTTTTATTGCGGGGATTGAATGTTATAACATACAATGACAAGCATATGTGACAGAGTGGAAGAGTAAAAAATATAGAATAACATTTTCGACCTAGAAATTGGTAGGCGTAAACACTACAAAATGCAGTTACTGTAAATGTGTGTGTGTCTGTTATGATTTGTTCCAGTGGCTTGCTTGTTGACACTGACACATATTAATTTTGTGTAAATAATAGTTATAGTTATGCTATCTTTGTTTGAGTGTAATAGTTCAAACAACAAATAATGCATGATTAATCGTTTCTGCAAGGCAATTAATTCTGTTAGTAATTGATGTACCATATTTGATCTAATAAGCTGTTTTTATAAGCATTCACCAACAATTTTTTCTCTAGACAATAAGATAACTGTTTAGCACTAGTGGTGTCATTTAGTGACTTGTGTAGAAAAACTGAAAAGTTGTGCCAACTATTTAACACCAGGTAGCGACACTTTTCAGTTGTTCCACACTAATCAAATTACAATAGTTATGGATCCTGCTAATTAAAAAAGGGGGTGTACGCTAATTAGGGCACGTACGCTTATTAGGTTGAGTATGATATATGTTATGACTGAAATTTGTTATTGTTACTGCGAAGTAGACAAACCTGTTTTATTGTAAAACTTCCATTCTAACAGACATGTTATCCTGTAGAACTGTGAGACGCCGCTGCACTTTGCCTGCAAGTTTGGCCACGTGGATGTTGTCGACTTTCTAGCATCCCACCCAAAGACAGACAAGACTGTGGTGAATCGAGATGGGAACACCCCAAAGGAAGTGAGAGTCGTTTTAGAATCATCTGAACTACAGCAACCCTCCGCAACATTATCAAGACATAATTTATCAAAATTGTATCTCCTCCTTGAATGCTCTGTGGTCCCGCGCTCTGGTGATGATTTTTGTGCATCCCTGTTCATGATACCATGCTTAACGATCCTGGTTTGTTGCGCCTCTGAGTTCGGGTTCCTGAGTATTTAGGTATTGTAGAAGTTTTAACATTTTATCTAGCCGTGTTAACCCGACGACGCATGTAACAAAAAGGCCCCCTTATGCATTTCCCAGTCAAATTTTTTAGGACAATGTCATGGCAATGACAACTTCATGCCACCAATATCATCTACAACTGCCGGTTTCATGAAGCGATCGTATGTGGACGTTTGACATAGATCACGTAATTGGCAACTATTGTAGGAATCATGCATAGCGTTGCTGAATTTTGAATTTTGTTTAAGGGGAGATATGGCAGATGGGTAGGATTTTTTTTTGCATAGTGCATTTTTTATGCCCAAACTGTAAAGTACCCCCAAGATATTGCAAAAAAAAATCTTAAAAGACAATTTTGAGAGAATATGCAGATGAACACAACAATTGAAACCAGATGACCAGATCATTTTTACTTCCAGAGTGGTGTACGTTATCGTAGTTTTTTTGTAAATGGCCACCAAAGATTGAATAATGGCATTGTTTACATGGTAGATGCAAGCTTTATCCGCGAATAAAACTAATTTAGAGTTATGTCGTTGTTATAAAAGTGAACTTTATTGATAGTAAACATACAAAGCTATTGGAATACGCAGGAAACACATTTTGAGTAATTTAAGAAAAGTTATTCTAGCTGCCATATTTCCCCTTAATGTACAAACCACCCCCCTTGCCCCCCGCTCAAGCCTACAAAATTTCAGCCCCAAAAATGTATAAATGTTTAATATTCTGTAGTGATTTCCTAGCTGACTGACGGCGTTGTTTAGGTAGACTGTTTCAGGCTATGGAACATTGAACAAGGTTCTCATTTCACCCGCCAGCTGATGAATTGTCATTTCTCTGCAATAATTTGCAATGCTGTTGTAAGCATATAATGCTAAGCAAAATGCTGAGAAAGTAAACATGTTGACTGCTTCATGTGTCTATCAACAAAATGGCCGGGTAAAAAATTTCTATTCTTCTTCCTTGGTCCCTTGTGGGATGTGGGCCACGTCGCTTAGTCTGTTCCACCCTCTCGGCGAGTCATCTCCATCCACCGTGATCTTCTGCCATTCTCACCCACCCTGTTCACCTCTGCCCTTTTGAGATCTCTCTTAACACTGTCCCTCCTTCTTAACGTCAAGTCCTCTTCTACCATCCTCTCCTGTTCTCCATGCTCTCTGTCAATCTCTCCTCACTCATTCTCTCTATGTATTCCGCCTATCACTGGCTGCTCCCCACTGCCTTCATCATCCCCACTGCCTTCATCATCCCCACTGCCTTCATCATCCCCGCTGCCTTCATCATCCCCACTGCCTTCATCATCCCCACTGCCTTCATCATCCCCACTGCCTTCATCCTCAGTGTTTCTTTATTCCGATCTCTTCTCTTAATTCCCCCATCTTCGTTCTGTCTTCTTATTTCACTTGACATATTCTCCTAACCCATGGTCATGAGCTCTATTGTACTCTAAATATATTACAGTTGATTTGCATATGCATTAATTTTGGGCCGTCTGTAGGTGATTTGTGAGCGCGTTCAACAGGCCACAGCCACAATTAAAGGGAAGATAGCTCAGTCTCTTGAAGGTATGTTTGGATACAAGTTTTCATGTCTGGTTTTCTTTGCCTAACCTCAAGCCTCAAGGTTAGTAAATAAGACGCTCCGTCTTTTTGCTGATCAATAGAAACCTTACATTTTTAAGTGTGACTTCAGACTCGTTCAGCACCAGCTGCTGTCTTCAATATTAACTAATTTATAGTTTTCACAGAAAATGTCATTAAATGTTCAGGCATAAATTATATACTAAGGCAGAAGTTACTATTACAAGGTAATACAATATATAAATATATATATATATATATATATATATATATATATATATATATATATATATATATATATTGGGCATGGGCAACTATTTCAATAAGTCATATTGGTCCATCAGGACTTTTCAGTGTTTCTTGTTTAGTGGATTTTCTGCTTTTGGTCTTTAGCAAAACACTCTGTGATTGTAAGATCTGAACAGCAAAATTATACTTTTGTTTAATATTTATTCATTTGTTTATTCATTTGTATACCAACAACTCTATACGACTATATCGTTAGTGCTGTATATGTTAATAATGAAAAATTATAAAATTACATAAAATATCTTGATAGGAAAAAAAATTCAATATTATATCAAATGTAGACAGTTATATCCTTTTCCTTGCAGATCACTACTTTGTTCCACTGTTGCGAGCTGAGGATGACAGTAACCCGCCCCAAGTAGGCGTCCCCTGGACCCCCAACAGGACACATCACAAGTCTGTGGCCACGGCACCCAGCTCCCCTATGCAGAGCCCCCTCAGGGTGAAAGCCTACGCCGGGCCCATGGGTTCTGACAAGGTACAACACACATTTCTCTCATTTCCTTAGGGGGCGATTTCTTCGACAAAGTCAGCTTCTTAGGAATAACCACATTTAATAATGTTATTTGATAAAAGAGTGCATAGTTTTGTTAAAATCATCAGAAGAATTGATTTTGATTTTTAGATCAAACAGAAGTGTGAGTAGCGTTAACTGTACGTTACAGTTAGCCGCTAGAGCTCTCCATTTTCATTCTTTTCGCCAAATTTTTGCTGGATCTGGTAAAAAATTATTTATAGTTTAACCGATGATTTCACCAAAACTGAATAACAAATTTGTACAAAAATAAAAAGTATGAAATGAGACCTGTGAAAAAATCTAATTGAGGAGGGACCTTTAGTACAGTTTGTTACGTGTTCAATATGAGCCATGCATTACAATACCTTCAGTACAGTTTGTTACACACGTGTTCAATATGAGCCATGCATTACAATACCTTCAGTACAGTTTGTTACACACGTGTTCGATATGAGCCATGCATTACAATACCTTAAGTACAGTTCATTACACACATGTTCAGATTGAGCCACGCTATACAATACCTTCAGCACAGTTTACATGTGTTCAATATGAGCCACGCATTACAATACCTTCAGTACAGTTCATTACACGTGTTCAATATGAGCCACGCTATACAATACCTTTACTACAGTTTATTACACGTGTTAAACATGAGCCACACAATACAAAACCTTTAGTACAGCTTATTACACACATGTTCAATATGAGCCACGTGATACAATACAAAATGTCATGAAAGTATTTGTACATCAGCATGTACAAAACGACAGATGAAAATTTTATTGTCTTAAAACTGAATGACAACTGACTGCAACAACTTAAACCATAATACAGTCCCTAACTTTTAATTAAATTTAAGGCATGTAAATCATAGTATATAAAATGGCACCTTTGCGAAGTGCATTCCCCTGTGACCATCCTCAACTGCGAATAATCGGACATGACTTACAGCCTTGTCCGATTATTTGTGCTAATCCTCCACAATCTTGTACAATTTGTTGGTGATGCACTTCGCAAAGGTGACATTTAATATGTCAGGTTTCAAGTAGCCCTGGAAACACATTTCTGTTTCTGCAGGCGAAGGAGTTTCATAAATGGTGGCGCTACAGGAAGTCAGCAGGCCGGTCAACGAGCGAGTGTCGCCAGTTCCTTGAGATTAAACGAAGTGACTACGAGAAAGGACTGGAGAGGATTGGCAGGTACGCAAGCTCTGACACCTTCCCTTGTCAGACACTAATCAATTCTTCACTATTCACTAGATGGCATACCAGTTTCTCACCTGTGGGAATTCTGGGAAGAGTTTTTTGTTGGGATACTTATGATATGCTCAAACGTAGCTCAGCGCCATTGATAAAATATATAGTTATATACCATAATCATCAGTGTTCAACTTTACAACCATAAACGTTGTTGAATTTGATGAAGATAGATTTGATGTTTACAAGCAGAACTGAGCAAATGTATGATTCTAATAAATCATCTGTACAGTGGAGTTTATATGGAACTTATTATTTGGAATACTTTATGTGAAAATTTGTCCATGTATCAGATATTCCTTATATCCATGAGTACACAAAACATAGCCGGACAGAACGGGGGTTTCATAGTTGTTACTTTTAAGAGTTCATTAGTTACATCAGTAGGCCACTGTATTTACAGTATTCGTGCCTTAGAGACACCTCAAAAATAATTCATTGGTTACATCAGGAGGCCACTGTATTTATAGTATCCATGCCTTAGAGACACCTCAAAAAGAGTTCATTGATTACATCAGGAGGCCACTGTATTTATAGTATCCATGCCTTAGACACCTCAAAAAGAGTTCATTGGTTACATCAAGACGCCACTGTATTTATAGCATCCATGCCTTAGAGACACCTCAAAAAGAGTTCATTGGTTACATCATAAGGCTACTGTATTTATAGTATCCATGCCTTAGAGACACCTCAAAAAGAGAGTTCATTGGTTACATTAGGAGGTCACTCTATTTATAATATTCATGCCTTAGAGACACCTCAAAAAAGAGTTCATTAGTTACATCAGGAGGCCACTGTATTTACAGTATTCGTGCCTTAGAGACACCTCAAAAAGAATTCATTGGTTACATCAGGAGGCCACTGTATTTACAGTATTCGTGCCTTAGAGACACCTCAAAAAGAATTCATTGGTTACATCAGGAGGCCACTGTATTTATAGTATCCATGCCTTAGACACACCTCAAAAAAGAGTTCATTGGTTACATCAGGAGGCCACTGTATTTATAGTATCCATGCCTTAGACACACCTCAAAAAAGAGTTCATTGGTTACATCAGGAGGCCACTGTATTTATAGTATCCATGCCTTAGAGACACCTCAAAAAAGAGTTTGTTGGTTACATCAGGATGCCACTGTATTTATAGTATCCATGCCTTAAAGACACCTCAAAAAGAGTTCATTGATTACATCAGGAGGCCACTGTATTTATAGTATTCATGCCTTAGACACACCTCAAAAATGTACAGACCTCATACAGATCTTTATCAACAAAGCTAGGTAGGCGTGGGTAGAGAGACATCTTTTGTAATTTTAATTCTGTCCAATGTGTACCATTGTTTGTAACATTTTATCGTGTATTGTATTTTCCACACCGAACATTTTATGCAGTCTTACATTTATTGTTTTTTTTTATAAATATATATCTTTTAAATACATATCTCTATTTTGTGAGTAACAGTGTGACGTAAAATGCCATATAGCACTTGTTGAATACAGCGCTTTATATATGTTGTATTTTATTATTATTACTAGCGAAAATATCTTGGTACTTGGTGCTACCAGTCAATATCTTGGTACTTGGTGCTACCAGTCAATATCTTGGTACTTGGTGCTACCTGTCAATATCTTGGTACTTGGTGCTACCAGTCAATATCTTGGTACTTGGTGCTGCCAGTCAATATCTTGATGGCTTCTTGGAATCCAACTCTCGAAATTGCGACGAAACTATGGCAGTTATAGTAGTGTCTAGCGGTGGTTTACATAACTTAGAAAGAAAAGACGCAAGATGTTGTGAACTATTGTATGTAGTTATTTATTATTGTATGTAATAACTACAAAGGATAACTTGACTGTTCGTAGACAGGGTAACTGGGGGATGAATTTCGAAAAACTAAGTTTCACATCTCTTTCACATCTCACCTGTGTCGTACATGAACCCCTGACAGCGTCTAGGAGGAGTAGCTTGGGATATATACATGCACACATACACACACATGCACACATACATACACACATGCATACACACACATACATACATACATACATGTACACATACATACACACATGCACACACATGCACACACATACATACATGCACACATACATACACACATACACTTGCTTTATTATAGTAATATTTTATTATTTGTAGGGTGATGGCACACGATATGGGCATCTCATGGAATGAATACTGGGACTTCCTTGACTGTTTCGCCGACTTGTCGACCACGGACGGACTCCACAAACTCGAGGCTTATCTGCAGCAGCTACATGAGTCGGAGAGCGTGCTTGCATCGCAGGACGATGCTCTTCTGCAGATGGAACAAAAGATGGAATGTTTGGGTCTAGGGCATAGTCCTGACGGGACCCCATTGCATGGAACCCGGGACCCATGTCAGGTACTACGGTGTTGGGGAACCCCACCCGGGATGTATAGTAGGGATGGAGAAAGTGAGAGTGGAGAGGTTGAAAGTGAAACTAAGGTGTTGGTGGTTAATGGTGGGGAAGCAATTAAAGGTGAAAGTATCTTGTTGACTGATGGTGAAGTAGAAAGTGAAAGCACTGTATTGACTGAGGGTGGGAAAGATTCTGATAGTGAAACTAAAGTCTGGGGTGATGGAGGTGGTGAACATAAGAGTGAAAGCATTGTGTCGGCTGATGAATCTGTTAATAGTGAGACTACCTTGTCTGTTCATGATGGTGACGTTAAAAATGAAAGTAATGTGTTAGGTGATGATGGGAAGGATATTGAAAGTGAGACTAGATCATCAGTTCATGGTAACAGAGACATTGAGACGCATGTGTCACTGTCTTCAAATGAATGCACTTGTCAACCGTGTGGAATACAGAAGGATAAACCTGAAGCAGATGTCTTTGTGCACGACAAAGATCAGTGTCAAGTGTCACCTGAAGTGTCTGACTCTGTGGAAAGCAGTGACACTGAATTGTCTCACGTTGACACTGACACAACAGTGAAAGTTAAGACTAGTGACGTACCGGCTGTGAAAACGAGTGATGTGTCTGAGCAAGTGATCACATGCCTGACACATCATGTTCGAAACTGTGCGTCATGTCGCCAGCAGTCTACAGATGACAGCACTGTTGGTGAGCAGAACGCAGCCGTTATAATAGGCGGTGATGAGGAAAGTAAAACACACACGGTGAATGGCTGGAAACTGGACTCGACAAACGTCACATCTTGTGCTGTCACAAAAGAGACCATAGACTCTAACCAACAGAAGCCACATCCTGTCAAAGATGGTGACGTTCATCACATTTCCAGTTCTTGTGCCAATGAGCGTCTAAGTGAAACTGTTGCCAGTACTTGTGTGTCGCATCTTTGTCAAAATACAACCCGCGCGCACGACAGGGGTGACGGTTATAACAATGAAGTTCTATGCAAATGTGATGGTATCAGATTTGTTGATGCCATTGATGGAGGTGATGCTTGCATTCTGCCATGCATAGAAAAGCCGGACGATGCTTTAAAGGGCAAACTAGGTACACTGTCATCTATATCAAACTCGGCCACCAAAGAGACAGTCATCAGAACCAACGTAGGTATCGCTTGTGTTGTTTCTTCAACATGCAAAATAAGTAGCAAAAAAGAAGAAATCCTGTCGGAAGGCTGTGACAAGGAAAGGTTCTACAAAAACACGACAGTGCCGAAGGATTGTTCTTCTGGATCAGATGATGCGTGCAGTGTTTGCTCGTCGGTCAGCAGTTACCACACGGCAAGAGACCATGTTGACTTTGATTACGCCTCCCTGGATGATGTCTTCGTCCCATCCCGGTCACAGTCTCCAAGCAGGATGCCCCCGGTCTTTATATTAGGGTGAGTAAATATGGACAGTTTCATCTTATTTAGCTGTGATCATAACATTCTTTTTGTCATATCCAAAAGTTTTATTCACCAGTATAGACTTTCACCAATCTTGTCATGGTGGCTTCGTCAGTGCTAATGTCGATTACATCCTGGTAGGATGACGCCATTGTAGAAGTCTCGGTTGATCACTGCCTCCGTATTCTGAATTCTTATCGCATTTCTCATGTATCTTCTGTCAGCCTCCCTGTCTACCATTTTTACTCCTTCCCAGTCCCGGAACCAGGAGTAGATGGTTTTTGGTTTGTTGTGAGGGCAGACTTGTTGATGGTGAACTGTGAGCCGTACTTTTCACTCCTCGTGTGTTGTTCTCTTGGTTCGTTCTCCACGTCTTTCTTGTGTTCTAGTCTGGTCTCAAACAGTTTCCCTCGCTCCACTATATATGCTGCACCACATCTCTCACACAGGATGTAATTAAATAAAACTATAGTCGGACATGAAAACGAATTGAAAATTACCTATATGTGATCAATATTTTTTAGCTACTTTATATTTTTTAGTTTCTCTGTGCACTTTAGTTTGTCTATCCATTTTTATTAGTCACAGTTTTCAGTATTAAATTGTAATTCTTAGTAACTCTATTAGTCAGTATTTATAGTTTTTATTCTTAGCATTCTAGTCAAATGTAAACAATCCTGAACAGGGTTTTACTCTGGATACGAATATTATAAATAACATTATTATTTTGTTTACATGCAAGTCAGATTTGATCTAGATGTCTGTGTTGTTGTCTTGCATTATTAGGAGTATTTCTGGGTCGTAGAATATAGAGGCTCAATTCAGGGTACGTATGTGACCGTGAATTCCTTGAAATCCTTTTAGCCAAGTAGCCTTGAAAAGTGTTGAGCCTTGAATCTAACTTCTCCAATTGTTTCGTATCATGCATTGATTTTTTTCAAGTGAAACTTGTCTTAGGAGTATTGTCATCTGGATTTGGATAATTACTCAGCAAAGTCCTAGGATATTGCACTGAGGGTTTATTTAAGAGTGTCCTTCTCTAGAGGTATTGAGTCCATCACAGGTTTTTTCCATTTCCCTGCATGGGATCTTTTGCTTCCCCTGGCATAGACACCAGATAGAAGGGACCAACAGTTTTCCTGTTTCTTCCAAAAGGCACAGGCAAAGTGGGGTGAACGAAGTTGCCCAAAACGGCAGAGGTGGAATTGAACCACTGTCCTCTCAATTGACAGGCGGGTGCTCTAACCATTAAACCACCACTCTCTGTAGTGTTTGAGGTTTCTAACAGTGAATGAAAATGGGATGGAATCCGAGCATTATGACATTAATTATATTTTCACAGGAGTACACCATCGAAGAAAGACTTGGATGTCTTGCGAGCGCTAGAGAATGCCCCCGTTTCGCCTGACGATCATCCGCATGTCACACAGTGGCGCCAACTGGTGTTATCATATTCCGAAGAGGCCCGAAAAACGTATGTTTTACTTTTAGTCTGGGCACAGTGTGTTTCTAGAGACTACGCCCTAAAGTGAATGTTCAAGATCATGTTTAGTGGTTAACTTATAAGCATCTCTAGTTGCATGCAGCTTTCGTATAATTCAAATGCCTCAATTCTCGGAACTTTTCAACCTCAAAGTACACCTACGTTAACAATTTTGTTGTATTTAATCTTTGTTGCTTATTAATTTATACTGTCAGAAATTGTATGAAAACGTGAATTAAAAATGTAGCTCAAAATTATCGTTGGGTAGTACGGTTTGGATCCTCTTAGCCTGGGCAACCCTATGTGGCTTCAGTTCACTCAGCTGTATGAATGTGACCTGGCTATAGACAGTTGTGGATATTATGTGAACGAATAGTCTTTGTGCAGTAATTGCGGCATGGCTGAATGCTTCCCAGAGAATTTCGAGATGGCGTTGGAATGAACAGGTCTGCCAGGGGGTGAAGTGTAAAGCGCTTTGAGCAGTCCTATGAACCAGCTATGATGCGAGCAGTCCTATGAACCAGCTATGATGCGAGCAGTCCTGTGAACCAGCTATGATGCGAGCAGTCCTGTGAACCAACTATGATGCGAGCAGTCCTGAGAACCAGCTATGATGCGAGCAGTCCTGTGAACCAGCTATGATGCGAGCAGTCCTGTGAACCAGCTATGATGTGAGCAGTCCTATGAACCAGTTATGATGCAAGCAGTCCTGTGAACCAGCTATGATGCAAGCAGTCCTGTGAACCAGTTATGATGCGAGCAGTCCTATGATGCAAGTTTGTCAGATGTTGACAATCGAAACAACAATGATGTTGGCAAAACGGATACTGACAGCGGGAGTATTTTCGATGGCTACTCTTACGTCAGTGATGATGAATGTGACGGTGTAAATGCTGAGGATGAGCTGCACACTGTACTATCAATGCTGGATGATGCATAGTTTAATTTTTTTATTTTACTTTTCTGTTCCAGCTGGTCAACTCCGATGCGACAGAGGAAACTACTGGACAGTCACCTGACACCCACACCAGGCATAACCCCACTGGGCGTCAACAGTCCAGGCTACATTGATAATGTGACCACAAGTGGCTCAAGTGACTCTAGCCAATCAGACGCAGATGAATTCTCGCAGCATCGAGACATGAGAAACGTACGAGCTAACCTCCTATCGAGCTTCACGTCTTTGTAGGCATTCGCCAGTTAGGTCATACTAGTGTTCGGAGAAATGGCAGTTGTACTTGTTTATTAGTAAATAAATACAAATTTAAATCATTCATATTTGCAACTGCAATTGAGCTTTATAATTGAGATAATTACTTCAATACAATTGACTTTGATCAATTATTAATTATGCAAAATGTACCATTAAATTTTAACATGCTTCTGCAAGTGATATATTCAAGTGCTTGGCTTAATGGCATGGTTTTTTAATAACATTTGTTAGCATTCAGATAGACACGAGTCTGTGATAACTGTTTCCTGACAGGTGACGGAATAGAACCACCTTGGCTGGGAGAAATTTGTCCAAAACAAATCTGTGTGTCAGTCTGTGTACCGTAGACAATGGAGAATTTTTGGCAGGTGTTGTGCACTGTCTGAGGGTTAAACCTTCCTCCAACTCATTTATTCCATCGTGAATCAGGTTTGTTCATATTCACATTTGTAGTATGTGAACAGTTTAAGTAATATGCGCAGTCATTTTTATGGAAGTGTGCATACACTTGTTTGCCAAATTTTTGTCAGACTCGGTCATAATAAATTTAATAGTTTCTCTGATGATTTTGTTGAAACTCAGTAAAAAATTTGCACAAATGTGCTAGCATGTCATAGTCAATACTAGATAGGTCCGATTTTTCGCAAAACAAATCTGAAACGAGATGATCCAAAAAATCAAGTTGAGGGAGGAACCTTTAACGTTATTCTTGAAAATGCGTTGTTATCCACATAGCCAGGGTTAGGTGGTTGGTATCCATGTAATTCATTTCACTGTACAGGTGTATTTATGTTCCTGTATATAAGTATGCATAATTACACTACATTTATGTCCTGTATGTTAAGTGTTAGTTTTGTAAAAATGACTTGATACAAATTCTGACAAAACACAGAACCAACAAAGGGCAATAATGGAATGTTTTGTTTCACCATTACGTGCATGTACGCATGAAGGTATGTTTATAGTTATAATGTTTTGATTTGCTGCTTGGTAGCATATAATAAAGAAGAAATATTATTAAATAAAATATGTCGCCTCTCTTGCTGTTGTCACTACATCATCTCTAGCTAGAGGTAGTCGTGACATCATCTCTAGCTAGAGGTAGTCGTTCTCAGCTGCAAGCAACTTTATTTTCAAGTTTATTGACCCCAATACCAACAGGCAGCGACCTACACATTCCGTACATTATGACGACGTTGATAGTTTGTTGTGGAGCCAGAAAACACCCCTCGTTTCTTTGCACTAATCACCAGATTCTAAAATATGTCCCCTTTTAAACCCCAACTGTTGATTTCTAGTCAGCTCTAGTTTTCTCCCCGTTGTTTTCGCAATGAAATGATTAAATACGCATGCGTGCGACACGGCTGTCGTTCCCACGAAGAAATATGCGAGACGTGATATGAGTTACATAGTGATTATATCTTTCTATGAGAGGGACTAATAGAGGTTATCTCCAAAGGGGGCTTCTTGCCCCATAGGAGGGGCATCTTGTCTCCACGGGGCAATATATTTAAGTCACAATAAAATTCTTTTGGTTTTGTCAATTGTCATAATGTTTTGATATTATACACAACAATCGCATGTCAGCATATATACCTCAAAATAATACGACTATGAATAACAGTAGCCATTTTCCCTTAAGGGGGCTCCTTGCCCCACCCTACCCTGTATAATCCCTAGATAGCCTGCAAAGAACGTCTTGATCCTACACAGTGGATGCAAATTTTTTTATTCTTGCGTCGACGGTGGACACAAGAAACATCTTGATTCTTGTGCACACACTGCAGCGTTGTAGGTAAAAAAAGGTAAAGTCATTCCCCAGGCATTACGCCTTAGGAAGCCATGAAGGCTTATATGGCCAGTGCTTAAACCTGGTTTCTGTAGTGCGAAGCAACGTAGAGTGCAGTTATACTGACTCTCCTGGACGGGACACTAGTCCATCGCAGGTACCTTCCAAACAGTGTTTGTACTCATATGCAGCTGAGTAGACTGAGGCAAAGTAGGGTAAACGAAATTGCCTAAGCTTCGAAAACGAACCTTGCCCAAACTCACAACCCTTGAATTTAGAGTCCAACACCTTAACCACCAGGCCACGGCTGCCCCCCGCGGCGTTGTAGGCAAGGAATAATTTGATTACTGTGTAGCCCTACACCCTGGAGGTCGATAGAAACTGGCATATCAAGGGATCTCGGAAGCCAAAGGTTTTAGTAATCTATTAGTATGCCATGCTAATATGTAGTGGTGCAACAGGTTTACCCCCATGCGAAGTCATTCTTATCCAAACCTAAGGGGAGCCGTGTCGCAATACCCCATCCCAAATACGCCAGAAAAACAGTCATCCCTGCAGAACCTGCAACACGCTTGCGCGCCTCATAATCGGTATGACGTATAGACAAGTCGCATGCATGCGTATTTTCGATGCAAAAATGTGATGGGGACGCTGTTTGGCGATGTACAATTTGTCGCATGCATATTTCATAATCGGAACGACGTAGGGATGTAGCACGCATACGCATTTCATTCAATGTGAAAACTCAATTGGGAGAAGAACGATGCCACTCATTCATGACTGTACTTCACCGATCAAATCCGATCTACCCGAGAGGGGTCGAAACCTTACATGCACGTTGATGCGTTTCTTTATAACTACCTAGTATGAAATAATATCTTTAATATGCACCTTTAATAGAAACAGAAGCTTATTTTGGTTATCGGAAGGGGGAATAAAAAGTTCAGCTAAATAATAATAAACTTCTACTGTGCCTATATCCTCAGTAACCTGAGGCATTAAGAATCATCATGAACAAGGACGCACAGGTCGTCATCTAAACAAAGATTTATGGTGGAAATGCAATTTGAAATAGATGTCTTGAGTTTCTATAGAAAGTAGCTATACCTTCAGATGATGGGGAGTTCTTTCCAAACCCTAGGCCACTGAGAAAGCATATTTGCACAAGTTACAAGTTTCAGGAACAATAAATTGTGAAATAGATGGTCTGAGTTTTCTATGATTATTTCAAAGATACGCAGCAGGAAGCCAGTGAAACAGTTGGAAGTAGTTGAAGTGATGGTCAAAAATGAGGCGTCTTGAATATTGCACATGGTCCTGGACTACGAATCAAATCAATCCTTTCATCCACCGCTGCATTGCAGATATCTCTGTCGTGAATAAAATCCACCCAAGAAATTCAGACCTCGAGTGCAATCTTGGAAACACAAGATGAGTACACAAACAAAAGGTTATTCTATAAAATTTATTTTCCTGTCAACCTGACGTGTCATTTGGAATACTTACAGCAACGATAACAAAACAATTTGTACATACACATTACAATGATACCATTTTTAAGTATGTACATACACGCCTATACCATAGACTCTAAATAACTTGCATTACTTCTAAATTCCTGCAAAACTTCACCTGTCGATCAATACGGAAATTACACGTCACATCGTCTACTACAGAATAATATATGGTCTGTGTCCAATAACATATAGCAATAATGTGCTGTTATTTTTTCAACACAACACTACACAGTATGTACAAAAAGGATTTCATTTTAATAAATTTTCAATAAATAATACAAATTTAGCAAATGTTTGGCAAATATATGTTAATTTGGCATTTTTCCCGCAGTTATAAAAAATATCTGTTGTAAGCATTGATAAAAAATGTATCTATTTGACACAATACATCTCGGGCAAAAGTACACATACATACTACACAGTATGCACAGTTACAACCCAAGATAACAGAAATGTGGGAGGAATTAATGTGTGAATTATGCTACAATGATTTGATATGATTTTACAACAGGTCATCCTGTTTGACATAATTGATTGTTCGAAAGCATTGTCTTATTAATTTCTGAATACAAAACATGATCAACATGGTTTTAAGTAGCAAAATATAATTGTATTTAGAAAACAGAAGAAATATCTGTGTACATTTGTATATGTATATTAAAAGCAGCAGTAATTTCTTAAAAATTAAATGAAACATCAAAATACTGACATTTTCAAAAAACATCCTTACAACATTTTTAAAATACACTAACACTATGTACAACAATTTATGTAAAAATATCCCATAAATAGTTTGTCATTCATAATTGATCGTGATACTTCATACAAACATGTTACTGATGTAGCAAAGTACATTATAACATTTAAAACCAACCTATAGGTGATCTTCAATTAAACTTTACAGTCGTCGATAGCCGACACTAACTAGGAATTTAGTTTTGACAAAATTTAAATGATGCCCAGTCTCAATTTTGATCCTCCGATATTTTGCAATTAATCTTGCAACAGTTGGACGTCGCTGGTGGCTAAATGCCAACTGTGCATCAATATTATCATGTGTAAATCGCCTACCTTACGCCATCTCAACGCCCATTAACATTATTCCATCTGTATAATATTGCAATCGTGTCGTTTTTCCATCTTTATAGTACTGCAATAATCTCTAGTTATCATAATATCCTTGGCCATCCCATTGTTATAAAACAGCAGCATCACTGTCTACAAATATTTACTTATGGTTTAACCTGCCATCCAAATATGTATATGATATATATATATATCTGATATCGTAAAATATGTTCAATGTCACGCATCCAACAAACACGATTTTAACCCGAAAACATCAGTTCGATTCACACACCATGTTGGTCTGCCAATCAACGCCTCGCAGAGACATGGTTGGCATCATTATGTATATGGAAGAACGATTAATTGACGACTGTCAGTGCCCACGAGTGGCAACGCCAGAAAGTGGCAGACACCCGTTGCATAGGAAGCATATATATAGTAACGACTATGTACATGAACATTAAACGAAGGCACGTTGTATCACATTATATGCGGATCTCTTGCTCAGAGCCTGATGACCCTCCCCCTCCCAACCCCCTGCGCAGTCTAGTGTTAGGTCCACTTGTTCTATGCGGAGTCGTCTGCCCCGAACTTTGACCCGAACTGCCGATACCCCGCGGGGTGACGAGTGGACTGATCGAGGGGCTCCGTCGCGCCAGTGGTGACAGACTTGGTGTGAACGACGGCGACATCGCCGGCGACGTGAACGTTGACTCGTAGCTGATTGGCGACTTGGGCAGGCCCGACAGTGACGTCAGCTGACTGGTGCGTGCCGAGTTGACACTATTTGAATTGGACGAGTTTGAGTGCACACTGAGCTGACTAGGGTTCTTGATGGTGGGCTGTGAAAGCAAGGATGGGTGCGGGGGTGCATCTGTGATGATCGGGGGCGGCCGCGCATGAGACTGCAACGCTGCTGTGTTCGCAAGGCTGCTCTTTGGACCCTGTTGCATAATGATTTTCGTCGGCTGTTTCTTCGGCTTGATGCTGTCGTCTTTGAGCCGTGCGATCTCAGAGAAAACATGTGCGAGCGGCTGGTACTGTGGCCCCCAGTCGAGCAGATAGTCCCAGTTGTAAGAGCCGCTGAACTCCTCCTCACTGTTGATGATGCTTGACAGTGATCCGGCGTTCGACGGTTCTGTACCGCCGATGTAACCGAAATCGTGAGTTGTTTTCAACGCCGCGTGTTTCTTTGCTGCATCCGGCTGGCTGCCTTTTGGGTATACAAGATTCGTCACCTCGAGCCCATCACCTTCGCCACCGCCTTCGTCCGAAAACTGGTGCATGCTCTCGACCGATGTGGCTGTCATGGAATCCGGTGCAGCCTTCCCAGGAATCCGAGATGAATCGATGCCGAGATTTGCGAGATATTGTTGATGATTCTGTGCTGAGTGATCTGATGCTGCATCATCGTCAGGTTGGATGCCCGAATCGGGCACACGTGATTGTGTCTGCATCGGAGTCGCATTAATCATACGTATCTCTTCGTCTTCGTCGTACTCGGCAGAGCCGCGACCGCTCGATGCCGAGTGTGACTGGTCGGAAATGTCCGATGTCGTCACGTCGTGGTGGTGGTAGTTCTGCGTCTCGTTGTAGGTAGGTGGCGCCAGGTGACGCATCGGCGGAGGAGGCAGCGCCTCGAACGAGCTATCGCAGCCTGTGGCGATGCTCTCCTGTATCCGGCGCTTGCGGTCGCGTCCACGCAGGAACATAACCACTATGACCATGATGAGAATGATGGCGATAATAGCAAAGACGATAAGAAGAACAAGAGGCGTGCCACTCAGCGCCAAGTTTCTATTCGGTGGCTGCACGACCTGGTTCAGGGCACAGCCGGGACACGTGTGGTCTACTTCCATCTCGATTGTGGCATCAGCTTCGCGTGCATGCGGTGACCCAGAACTTGCGACGATGGACAGAGACACGACATTGTCCTCCAGGGCGCGCCGCCATCTAATGTTCGTATCTCGCTTCCTGCGTAAGTTTGGCTTGTCGGCATTCGTGTCTTGCAGATCTTTCTTCACGGATATGATCCCGTCCGTCTTGTTCACTTCAAAGTATTCGGACGTCTCTCGGAAGCGATACGTTACGTGCCCCGTATGGCCGCCATCTTGATCGACAGCCCGAACCTTGCCAATGTAGTGCCCCTTCTCTGCATTTCCAGGCACCGTAAACGAGTACTTGGTCTTCATAAAGTGCGGCTTGAACTCATCTTTCGCTTCAATATTTACCATGACAGGAATGGTTGCATTGCGCCCACCAAAGTCTGTCGCTATCACTTTAAATTGATAACTGTTGTTCGACTCGTAATTGAACCGTGCGCCTGTTGTCACGTCGCCTGTCTCCCGGTTGATGACAAACAAACCTTTCTCGTTCATCAACTCGTAGTGCACCGTCCCATAAATCCCGCCATCCTGGTCATTGGCGTGTGCCGTGAATACATACGAGCTGACCAATTCATTCTCAAGCACCGACTCGAGGTACACCATGACAGGAAAACGAGGTGAGAACTCGTTGACGTCCGTCACATTCACAATGACGGTAGTGAATGCCGATTGACGAGGGTAATCAACACTCGAGTCGATGGCACGTATAATCAGACGGTGAATGTCTCGAGTCTCGTGGTCGAGTGACAGACGTACGGAAATGAATCCCGTGGTGGCGTTAATGTCGAAACTGCGGTCGTCGTTGCCCGACGCGATCTTGTACTGCACGTGTCCGTTCTCCCCCGCATCTTTATCAGCCGCTGACAACTGAATGATGCGCGTTCTTGCGGCAATGCTTTCGTTCACCTTCACATGATACTCGCGCATGTCAAACACCGGTGAGTTATCGTTGACGTCTTCCACTTCTACGTTGACCGCTGCTGTCGAGTTCAAAGGTCGATCTCCCCTGTCGGTTGCCCGAACCACCATGGAGTAACTCGATGTTCGCTCACGGTCCAGCTCGCCCGTTAGGATCAGTTCACCGGTGTTTGGAGATATCTCGAAGACATGTTCGTGGTTGCCGCTCACGATGCTGTAGTCGATCTTCTTGTTCTCGTACGAGTCGTCTGCGTCGGTGGCGGACACGGCGAGAACAGTTAGACCCCTCGTGTGGTCCTCTCTCACACTACCACTGCAACAATCAAAGGATGCACCCGTGTAAACATTTTATCAATTATCAATAAACTTTACTCAGACATGCTTCATCTCATAGAACTTTCAGTCCCAGTTTTGTTTTTCCTTGCTAAAATCTGTTTAAATAAGCTTAAAATGAATAAGTTTTGTTGATGTTAAGTAATATGCACAACGGCTGTAGCTGTAGTAAGTGTGCATACCTTTTTGTTGAAACCATTGAAAAAACTAATTTTGATCGTTACATGTAGTAACTTGCAAAAGTGTGAATGGCACACCTAGTAACTTGCAAAAGTATGAATAGCCTCAGGACAAAATAAATAAAGCCATAGCCACTTTTGCCATTTTCTGCTGATTTGTAACCGGACCCAATAAAATAAAAAATTTGCACAAACGAGCAAAGAAAGAACGAAAGGGGAACAGTTGACAAAGAGAACGGATCCACTTACGGGGTAGAAGAAGACTGAGACTGAGATGGGATGACTGTGTGAAGAGAGATTTCGTGGGAGTGGGAGGGGAATGGAGAACGAGACCGAGGAACGGGGGGAGTGGAGACGGGTGGTGGAGACGGCAGCGAAACAGGATCAGTAACGAAGGTGAAAAAACTGACGACTGGCATATGTGTCAGCCTCATTCTGGACTTCAGGGATAAAGAGGAAAGAAAAAACTTTAAAGAGCATGGGTTTCTCACCTGTAGATTGACTGCAGGAACGCAGGGGCGTGGTTGTTGATGTCGATCACCTGAACTCGCACTGCGATCACCGCCGACAATGATGGTTTCCCATGGTCCTTTGCAGTCACCACCAGGTGGATTGTGGGCTGGCTAGGGTTGAACACAACTGTCTTGTTGGTGTATATTGTACCTGCAATAAATAAAATTTTTACATAAAAAATCTTTTATTAAATCGATCTCTGTATATGTCATAAAACTGGCATAATTTATTTCATCTCATTATTTTCAAATTGTGTGTTTTGAAAAATATTAAGACACGAAAGATCATGATAGTAACGTGTCTTGCCTGGATATTATGTTATTAAAACAACTGAGATGTTATAATCACTAATAAATGCAGTGTCACAAAATCCTGTAAAAAGTTGTACATTCCATCATTAATGACACCCACCAGTCTGGGAGTTGATGTAGAACCCATCCACTAGCAGCATACTGTACGTGACACGAGCATTCTCCCCCGCGTCACGGTCTGTCGCATTCAGTGTCACCACGGAATAGTGCGGCCCCGTCATCTCAGCCAATGTCACCTGCGAACGTGGACAGTTCAAACTTCATCAACCCTTTATTTATTCAGAAATCACAATACGATGGAATAAAATGTTCCTAATATCAAAAGTGTGACAAAATGAAAGCCATATTCTTGCAAGTAGAGCAAGTGAAATCTTCTGATATATAATTCTGAACAACAGTGTTGTTTTAATAACAACAATATCGCCTCGTGTAAACATGGATTTATAAAGATACAACATGCAGCACGTTTCAAGACTGGAAGATGTCAAGATATCTCACCTGGTAAGACTGTTGACTGAACTCTGGTGGATTGTCATTCTCGTCGAGAATCTTTATAACCATCTTCATAGTTGCTGTATGTTTCTTGTCCGAAGCCTACAGAAGCAACACAGCCCACATTCATGTCAAGTATTCACACATGTATGTGTGTTGTCCGCACTGACATGTTAACCAGCACAAACGATAAGCGCATGCGCAGTTCTATGAAATTGGGGGTAACTGAGACTACAAGTGACATATTAAATGAGGCCGGCATACGCAGAACCAACGCAGTCTCAAACAAAATTGTTATTTTGCAAGAAAGAGGACTGGTTTAGCAAACAAAGGCCAAAATATGTGACATAAGTTGAGTTTGTATGCAAATAGCCATGTTCTATTGGCAAGTTTTGGAATAGGTATGTACAGCTATGTTTTCATTTGGTGAGCGAATATTGCCAGAATACCTGTGATGTAGCATTATGTAACAGTATATTGTGGTCCATGAAACTAAGATATGGTGTATTCAACAAGGTATACCTAGTAAACCACTGGCGTGATATTCTTAATTGTAGTTACAAATGGTTATGTTTTAGTAACTCTTATAGGTGCATAGGCCGAAAAACATGACTTTTGTTTCCCTCTAAGATTCCAAATACAGATGATTATATCACACAAGGGTGGAATATCTATAGTAAGGAACTGAAAACAAGACCCACCTGTATTCTGAGTTGATAGCGAGACATGCGTTCGTAGTCCAGTGGCTTTGCAATGGCAATCTTGCCACTGTACCTATCGATGCTGAATGCTTCTTCAGGGTTGCCGTTAGCAGCAAAGTCATAGGTGAGGATTGGGTTCAGATCAACATCGTTCGCAGTCACCTGTTTCACAACCGTGCCAAGTTCTGTCCCTGTGAAACCATGAAAAAAACCTTGTTTTAAAACACTGGCAAAAAAGTAAGTTATTCTCAGGGTGCAGGAAAATAAACCTGCATAATCAAATAGGAGTAAAGACAAATTAGATTCTGAATGTAGCCTTTATTGTTATTAACAATAATTAGTATGCTTAAAACAGGTGTTGTGATGCTATAATCGATCTAAACTAAGGACAAATGGTTACTCAGGAACCACATTTTTCTCTAAATGACATTCAATAACTTTTTCCATGCCAACGCGTTCGTTCGCATGAAAAATATCAAAGACCGACGTCCTTGAAACAAGGCACTACATCGGCCAAAATTGTGCCATGCCTATTCTTAATTACAGTCTGGCCAATTAGAAGCACAGAATTTAATCAATGATGCCTTTATACGAAATTGCTGGATGGTTGCACTGTTCATTTAAACATTGGCAACTTGTAGAATAACTTAATAAAGTTTTTTTTCATAAAAATACAATGTGAATATTTACTTAGAAGATCCATGAAACACCCACCTTCTCTCACTTTGACATCCCTGTAGGAAGGGAAGAATGGCGCGTTGTCGTTCTCATCAATGATTTGAATGCGCATTATGCAGGTACTGGTCAGTGGCTTATTTCCCTGGTCAACAGCCTCTACCTCGAGGCGGTACGAGTCAAGGATCTCCCGATCAAGAATCACGTTCGTCTTCACGATGCCCGTATTTGGTGGGTCGATCACAAATGCATTGTGGGTGTTACCCGAGATGATCGTGTATATGATTCGGGCATTGCGGCCCTCGTCCATGTCACTTGCAAATACCTGCACGGTTGAAAGCAGCAGTTTAATACCAAGGTAAAATTAGTAAGAGAGTTTATTTCTTGTACACCTACACCACATACTAATATTGTTGTCCAAGTTAGCACCAATAGTTGCTCCTTACAAAATGACCCACCTAACAATTACCCATTATTGGGGCACGTACCTTGTAGAAATTACCCAATTCCAATTGTGAGCTAACTAATTTAACATAGAAACTTGTAGGAGTCAAAACTCTTTTTCCGAAGAACCCCACTGACTTCTAACTAATTTCCTCAAACCGTTCAATATGCAAACAAACCTTTACACAAAATAATACAAACATGAATTTAATGCTAAGGATTTGTTGTTAATATATACATCTTTTTTACTAATAATATTAAACAACAAATTTTTGATGTGTTCTACTACAAATAAATGCCTCTAACCTGTGTGACAAATGTACCACGCCTATTGCCTTCCCAGACAGATGACGTGTAACGGTCCTGGGTGAAACGGGGCGCGTTGTCGTTGACGTCCCGTAGGTTTACCCACACGGTTGTGTAGCCATATGCGTTGTTTGCTGTTGCCACGACAATCAGGCGCAGTCGGTGGTGATTCTCGTAATCCAGCATGGTAGGGTCAGTAACACTTACATAGCCTGTCGGACACAACAAACCTCATTAAAGACAAGGAACAATGACTTTCATTAATTGAATTAATGTTTTACTGGACGTTTACTGGATCAGTCTAGCATTATCAGCGGTTGGCAGCGACCAGTGACACAATTTATTTTTTGTTTGCTGTTCCTTTGTATACAGGGGCTGTATACATATAGATACATAAATACATTGGTAACAGCCTCGGCTCTGCTGCCAACCAGGTATTGTATATATATATTGCATTATTTTTGTCTTTCATTTACGTTCTGTATTATTCAGTTCCGAAATAAAACATATTGTCATCTTTCATTTCTAATTTTTTTTAAATACACGATTTGGCAGTAAAATTGCCACTTTTACGACATGTAGAAATTGTGTTATGGCAGGCGTTAAGACAGAACAACAAATCTTCACATTTAAAGGTGAAATAAAGTTTTTCACAGGATCATTTATTAGTCCATCAAATTTCCGTTTTACACAATTTCTGTGGTAAGTATACTAGAGCAATAAAGATTAATTTAACACATTAAGTATAGCATTGTTAATTTAACACATTAAGTATAGCACTGTTAATTTAACACATTAAGTATAGCATTGTTAATTTAACACATTAAGTATAGCACTGTTAATTTAACACATTAAGTATAGCATTGTTAATTTAACACATTAAGTATAGCATTGTTAAGTTAGATGAACTTTAAGATAAAAAATTAAAGAAATTGTGGCATATTAATTATATGAAATTAAATCAATTATCCACAAAAATTCAGTCAATTGTCTACATCTTGTTGCAAAATGCATTCATTCTTTCAAAAAGCCCAGTGTTCATTTAATGATATCTGATCTGCCCCAAAACGGAATTTTTTTTTTATTTAGCCTGACATTTAATGGCTTTGTAAATATAATACCAAACAATCCAAACAAATTGCATGTGAGTTGGTGGGTGGGTGGGCATATGCAATTTTTTTCCTACTGGAATGTTTTCTGTTTACAAAACCCCCAAAGCACTGTCGTACCTGATTTGGAGTTGATGTTGAACGTCAGATCCTCGTTGCCGCTTGCAAAGCTGTAGGCGATGGACCCTGGCCCGCCAGTGGCGAACTTCGCCTCCACCTGCACCACAGAGCTGCCGGCCCCAGAGTTCTCAGACAAGTACACGTTGTACGTGAGATTGGTGAACCGCAGCGTGCCGACACCCGGGGCGTTACCAACACGCACTTCAACGACACCTGGTGGCAAGCAGAGAAAAAAGCAAGGTTTCAGATGAAATCAGAACATTATCAAGACTGTTTACTGGTACACACAGTCACTATTATTTTGACTCATATATTTTTACTTATGCTCATATTTACTTATTAATTATTAGGATGGATATTAGGATGAATAACCCGAGGGAAGAGATCGGGATGTAGATCAGCTTAACGGGAAGAATAGCAAGAAGCTGGATGATGTGGGCAGGTCACTTGGTGTAGGCTTAGACTTAGAACAAAGTCATGCAGATGGTTCAAAACTGGACACAGTGAACTTCCAGTGAGCAAACGGGCCTTAGTAAGTAAGTAAACAAGTTGTCTCACCTGTGGAACTTCGAGGGGTGTCGCCATGGTCTCGGGCAATCACCCTGAGTCTGTGCATCATGACAGCTGTAGCGTCGAGCAGGCTCCGTACTTTGATGAGACCCGTGTCAGCATCAATATTGAAGTAGTGATTACCCTTGTCAAAGGCATACAGCACCTTGCCATTATCTCCGGCATCTTTGTCGAATGCCCGCACCTGCTGGACATATTGGCCAACGGCGTGGTTCTGGGCGATGTCCACGCTGTAAGGGATTTTCTCAAAGACTGGTGCGTTGTCATTGACATCCAAAATGGTGATGTCGATGCGCACGCGGTCAGAGCGTGGGCCGTACAGTCCACCGTCAGTCGCAATCACCTCAAAGCTGTAAGCAGACTTCTTCTCACGGTCAAACTCCCTGTGGAAAAAGGTAGGTTCTTATATGGCAACTTTTTCTCACAGTCAAATTCCCTGCATAAAAAGGCAAAGAAAAAGTGAAGTTCTTATATAGCACAGTATTTATACTTCACCCTGTGGCAGATCTGTTTCTTCTGGAAAGCATTAAGCTACGCTGCAATTACTACACAAAGGCTACTTGTTCATATAATTCCGCCACTGTCTATACAGCTGAGTGAATCAAGACAATGTGGAGTGAATGAAATTGTCTAAACCTTGAAACGGCAACAAGTGGATCCGCACCCTGGTTTTCTCGATTGAGGGTGCGACATTCTAACCACTCACTGTGCTACAGTGCCCCATGGCAAGAAATTGCTACATTTATACACGCATCAGATGAAATCTAGACATGTGCCTTTAAAAAGATGTTTTTAACAAGAAACTAATTACCTGAAGATTTCAGATTTTTCATTACATCCAACCTAGCATTATTTGTAAACATTCTCCATGTAACATAATGAAGACGTGTTCACATGACATACCCTGCTGTTGTGATGACGCCTGTGATGTTATTGATCTTGAACTTTCCCTCTGCAGCATGATCGATCGAGTACGTGATGCGAGCGTTCTCACCAAGGTCATGGTCGGATGCCTCGACGGTCAGCACCGTTAGTCCAACATACACGTTCTCTGGGAACGAGGCGGCGTATGTATGCTGATCAAACTCTGGGTCATTATCGTTGTCATCAAGTACATCAATGAAGATGGTCGCCGTGGCTACGAGGGCAGGGATGCCACCATCACGAGCCTCGATCGTGAGGTTATGGAAAGCAGCTTTCTCACGATCCAACGGCTGGCAGGACAGACGACCTGTCTTGCTGTCGATCGCAAACTGGCTGTGCTTGTTGCCACCTGTTGGCAGATGCATGAACCAGTCAGCTACAGACTCAACAGCCATAAATGTTTTTCATAATTTTTTATAATAATAATAACATAAACAATATTCCAATGTACGGTCCAAAATAAAAATTTATAAAGCGCTATATATCCAGGACCAGACCGTTCATAGCTGCGTACAAAAATTCATGCAATCATAAAATAATAAATATATATTATAGTTAAATATATATATATACAAAAATAGAATATTCAATTAAGATCAATAAGTAAACATAATAAATAAATAATTAAAATAAATAAAATACATATTTATAAAACGTGTCCTCAATCATCTCTGTCAATGTCTGTACACTGTAATGTCTCACCGACAATGGTGTAAGTGACGCGTCCATAGCTTCCAGTGTCAGCGTCACTAGCCATGATGGTGTGTATCACGGACATGTTGGCATTCTCCGGCACCGTCAGATAATAAACGTGGTTCTTGAAAACTGGGGCATTGTCGTTCTCATCCAGTACGTTCAGCATTACTGTTGCCGTGTCATAGAGCGCCGGGAAGGCACTGTCCTTGACGTAGGCTACCACACAGAACACACCATCTCAGCACACTGACACAGATTCATGCTCTCGCCATCACAATCATCGTCCTCAAGAAACTATTAAACTACCATCTTTCTGTGTTACAACATCACTCAATATCCTAACCAAAATCTGTCGTTTTAAACCATTCAATTAACCTAAACATTCATGGTCCTCATCTTTTTGTGTTACTCTCACAATATCACTTGACGTTTTAATTCAAATCTGTAATTTTAAGCCATTAAATAAATCTAATTATTCGCCATATATATTTTCTATGAAGTAGCACATAAAGCATGCACCTTTTAGTGCTACAGTTGCTTCACTACATAATAATGCACTTTAAGTTGGAAATTAAGTTGCTTCACTACATAATAATGCACTTTAAGTATAGGACTATGGATGGAAAATGAGTTAAACGACCAATCACACCTGTTTTTAAAATCACTATAGCTCAAAACTGAAAATGTGTAATGCTGATTGTTTTAGCTTTTGGGTCTTCATATTTAAGATTTAACAAGATTTAACAAGATCTAACAAGATCTAACAAGATCTAACATGATCTAACAAGATCTAACAAGATCTAACAAGATTGCCATCCAAGACAAATGCCCAGATGACAAGTGGATAAGGAAGCCATTGGCTTATTGAGAGTCTAACATTTTTAATCTGTGTAATTCGCCCTCCTGAGATACCTTGTCAACCTTGTTTTTAAACATATTCACGCTGCTAGCAGTTACACAATCTGTAGATCATTTGTTCCATTCAATGATTGTCCTCTGTGAGAATGAGTACTTCCTGATATCCAATCTACACCGATCCTTTACTAATGTTACTTCATGTCCTCTAGTTCTACTATCTTAATGCACAGTTCAATGATATAACACAGAGCGAGTTTTGTACATGAGTGTTGCACATAAGTGTTGCACATAAGTGTTGCACATAAGTGTTGTACTTGTGATCTCTCACCTGTGATCACCCAGCTGTCTTGTTGTTCACGATCCAATGCCGTATTGGTCGTGATCTGCCCTGACTTGTTACCAATAGCAAAGTGGTCATCTCCCACGGGTATCAGGTAGTTCAACTCTGCATTCACACCTGCAACAGATTAAGCAATAAATAATATTCTAAATATTCTATTCAAAGCCACACCCGGACTTTTCACATAAATCCAATAGATTAAAACAATACTACTACAAATATTTTATTTAAAGCTGCACCTACATTTAAAGCACCATATTGTTGCCTTAAAGGGAAACAAGTCATGGTTTTTGGCTTATGCACCTATATGAGTTACTAAAATAACTATTAAGTACATTACGGCAGTGGTTTACTAGGAAAATCTTGTTGAACACACAGCATCTTAATTTCATGGGCCGCGCTACACTGTTAGATAAACTTACGTCACGAGTGGCAAAGACTAGCAAAATTCCCTAGTTAGCATGTCAGCACTTAGTCAACTGGAGAAATGATCACAATCTACCACTTTTAGAAGACATTCTGAGTAAACCAGTGGCATGATATTATTGATTTTAGTTGCACATGGTTAGTTTTTACTATCTCTTTTAGGTGCATAGCCCTCAAATCATGACTTTTGTTTCGCTTTAAGCATTTCCCTTTAACCCCAGTGGGATGATGTACCTTTGTCCTTGTCAACGGCGTGGACAGTGGTGATGACAGAGCCCAGCGTCACTCCCTCCGACACGTTGACCACATAGACTGACCGCTCGAAGACCGGAGGGTTGTCATTGACATCAATCACGTGTACAGCCAGTGCTACATAGGTTGTATGGCGGGGATGACCACTGTCCGAGGCACTGATGTTCAGATTGAAGACATCAGTCATCTCGCGATCCAATGGAGTGGCAATGGACAGCAAGCCTGCCGAGGAAGAATGCTCTTTATGGAAAGTTACTTCAATAATGACATTCCCAAGGATAAATACATCATACAGTTAATTCCACTTCACAGAATTGCATCTAACACAATAAGCCAAAGTGATTTCATTAAACTGAGCCAAATGTATTAGTGTAACATTAATAAGACTGATATAACGTAAATAATAAGAGAAAACTTCAGTAATCTAAATTACAAATTATAATAAGAAAGGTACATTTTCTTATTTCAGACGATATTTATTATTTGTTACAAACTCCTAACAATGGCACACATTTTTGCCTCGCAGATTAGAATTATAACTTCAGAAATGCATTGAGAAATGAAAACACAATCGCACAGCAATTTGTTAACAAAACAATGCGAAAATACGCAAGGGTTGATTTTAAGGAGAAATTTAAGCTAGTAATCCAGATGGATTACCAAGGTATTAAATTCAGTACTCTGTAAAAAAATCTGTTTTAACACAGCATGTGGTGAATACTTCTACAATGCGCACAATTTGGATTCATTTAAATGGAAATTTAAAGCATCATAACTTCACAAATAATTATAATACTAAATATGTTGCTAAAATACTTTTTATATGGTATGGCATATGTTTTTTCTGGTGCATCTAAAAAACATACTATTGAAAGATTATGCTAAGACTTTCCTTGACCTTGTATACGTTGGCCATTACACTGGTACACCTTTACAGTTACACCGGTATATCGCCATACGGTATAAGGAGGAAAATTACATAGTACAAGTAATCAGAATGAATTTCTTCACCAACAGATCTAGTAATCTGCAACAAAATCTAGGAATAACAGATTACCGTTAAAATCGAGCCCTGATACACCAAGCATAAATCAATTCTGAAATTCAGTAGTCCATAATGAAGTCTTCCTCTTACCTGTTTCAGAGTTCAGTTTGAAATGCCCCAGCTTGTTCCCTGATATAACCGTGTATGTCAGCCTAGCGTTATCACGAGAGTCGGCATCCACAGCGATCACATGCATGATGGGATAGCCAACAGCCTCATCCTCCATAATGTCCGCCCGTGTTCGCATCTTAAACTCTGGTGCGTTGTCATTCACATCCTCGATCAATATGACAACCGTGACGGTCGAAAACCTGCTCTTGTTGAAAGGATTGCTCGCGTTGATCACCATGGAAATCTTGCTGGTTGTCTCGTAGTCGATCAACTTCGAGATGGCCAACATTCCGGTTCGCCTGTTGATCTTCAGGTGGCCCCCGTTTGGTGACTGCGATTCAATGGTGTATTTTATCTCACCCCATTTACCACTGTCCGCATCGGTCGCGCTGATCTTGTAAATGCTGACATTGACAGGGATATTCTCGCGGATGCTAATGACGATGGGGTCCTCGTGAAACACTGGCAAGTTGTCATCCTCGTCGATCACAGTGATGTTGACTTCGATGACACCACTCAGTGGATTCACCACGCTATTATCAACTGCCTTTATGTGCATGCTATAGACGCTCCACTCCTCATAGTCTACATGCTTAGCAATGAAAACCGCCCCCGTTTTCATATTCACCCCAAATGTGCCCAGCGGGTTGCCCCGGACAATGTAATATAAGACACGGCCATTTTCACCGGAATCCGAATCTGTGGCCTTGACCTTCCCGATCTCTGTTCCTGGTGCAGTGTTTTCACGTACTGTGAATGCCACGTGTGGTGTCTCAAACGTTGGTGGTTTTTCGTTGATGTCGTCCACGATTACCTCGATGAGTTTTTCGGTCTCCCTTGCAGGAGAGCCACCATCCCTGGCGATCACTCGCAGTATATACTGCGATTTCATTTCATGGTCAAGACTTTCCCGCGTTGTGATGCGACCAGTCACAGAGTCAATAGAGAACTTCTTTGAGTCATGATTGTCATCAGCTGGCGAAAACAAGGAATGCATTACGATAAATACATTAGTTAAACAAAATCAGTTAAAATTAATTAGTTGAATAATTTGACAACATAAATTTGCTAAAATAAATTTTATTAAATTTGATCAAATAAATTCGATAAAAATGTGATAAAATAAATGTGACAAAACACATTTTTAACATACAAGTGTAAAATAACGTGATGGCTGACAAAATGCTTCAGTGACAAAATTAGATACATGATGAGAACCACTCACCTTGAGTGAAGTAGTAGGAGACTGTGCCGTTCTCTCCTCTATCCCCGTCACGGGCTGAGACCTGACTGACTAGAGTCCCTTCAGGCTGGTTCTCTTTCACCTCCACCCGATAGTGACCCCCCCGGTCAAACACCGGACTATTGTCATTGATGTCATCAACAACAACCTCCACCTCGATGGTCGCTGTGTTTGGTGGCACCCCCTGGTCACTGACATGTACAATCAGTCGGTACGTATCCTGCGCCTCTCGGTTCAACGATACGCGTGTCATGATTTCGCCGGTCGTGTCACCGACGCTAAATCTCTTGCTGTCAGCACCCAGCTTGTAATGCAGTGTATCCGACGTGTCACTATCTGATGCTGTCACGAATCCGACGACAGAATGCGGAGGACGATTTTCAGTAATACGGAATGCATATGATGGCTTGTCAAACGATGGACCGTTGTCGTTGACGTCAAGAATGCGGATCGTCACCGGCACGGTCGTCGACATCGCCGGAATGCCGTTGTCGATGGCAACGACATGTAGGTCATAGCGATCCTGAACCTCGTGATCCAGCATTGTTTTTGTATAGAGGAATCCATCGCTAGGGAAAATGCCGAAAATGTTGAGATTTGCTCCATTGTGTATGAAATACGTGACACGGGCATTGTTTCTAGAATCTGCATCATCAGCTCTAGGTTGTGCAAACTTAGTATTTGGCTTGACCGACTCACTCACTTCGAATTCATACGCTGTCTCGCTGAACACTGGGGCATTATCGTTAACATCCTGCACGTTGATCGTTACGTCCATTGTTGACGACCTCATTGGCCGTCCCGAGTCCATCGCTATGACAACAAACTTGTGCTGCGTCTTCCGTTCGTAATCCAACTTTCGTTTAAGTTTGATGCATCCCGATTGGCTGTCGATGACGAACAGGTTTGAGGAGTTGGCCAATGAGTAATGCACCCTGCCATTGTCGGCGCTGTCGATGTCATGGGCGTCAACGACGTAGATGATGCTAGAGAGGGGCGTGTCTTCACTGACAGGGATCTCCATGTGATTGACGGAGAACTCTGGTGAGTTGTCATTGGTGTCGATGACACTGATGTTCACCTGAAAAAAAACATCTCACCTAATAAATCAGTTGAAATAAATTTGATAAAATAAATTCTATAAAAAATTGGGGGGATAAAATAAAAAAAATAAAATTTACAAAAGATTTTACAACAGAAAGGTTATAACAGAAACAGATACAGAGAGATCAGTGTAGCATCGTCACTGCCAAATCACTGAGATAGTTTATCATGATTTATCTTACCCCATTTGTTTACAAATAGCCATGCTAACAGATCAAAATTAGTTCTCTATACAGCAAACAGCCTGACCTTAGGTTGCGTTTTGGCAAACAAATAACTTTAAAATTATCTCCTCAGTTGATTTAGACCACCGTGAATCAGGTTAATTGATATTCAAATATGTACTGAGTGAATAGTTAAAGTTTTTTGTGCAGTTGGTTTATTAACTGATTTTTCTTAAATCATTGAAAGAACTGACTTTGATCATTAGATTAGGTAACTAACTTTTGCAATTTATTTGCCAAATTTTTACCAGGTCAGGCCAAAAATTATTTAGTTTGGCCGATGCTTTCACCCAAACTAAATAAAACGTGTACAAACGAGCTAGCATGTCTTAGTTGATATTTGGTGGGTTAGATTTTTCGTGAAATTATTCTAAGAATTGATGAGGGAAAAGTTTATTTAAAAAAGTGAAGTAAAAATATTAAGAATGCATTACACATGATTGGGAACACTGTCACAAGTCGTACCTGTGCTGTGAGAAAGGATGGTGGACTGCCGCTCTTGACTTGCACGCTCAGTAACAGGGTCGGGTCAGTGTCATGGTCAAGCGTTTTGGCCGTCCTGATTTGACCGCTCTCTGCGTCAATGGTCATATAACTGCTTGGATCACCCGACGTGATTGAGTACAACACTTTGGCACCACCTAGAGGGGATCAGAAAGTTAACGTATAATGGATTCCTATCATGTTGCATTGTTCGTGGAACCAGTGACATCACAGGAATGGACAGGAATTAGGTTAAGCAGTCACATGACACGACCATAGGACACATCCTTAAATGGCTCCTGACAATGTAGCGTGCGTGTGTGCGTAGACGTGCACATATGCATTTAGGATATTTTATTATAGCCATAAACAAATGTAAGTTCTCCAAATATAACTACTACAATGAAACATGCAGCAGCAAATTTACACAGAAATAATTCACATTTGCATCTAAGCTGTTATCCAACAAAATAGTAATTATGCAACACTTTGTCCTTTAGATTACTAAGTATCACACTGTGTTCTACCCCACCCCCACAGGGGTCATTTCCCCCTCACCTGCGCTCTCCCTGGTCACTTGCACGGTGCCGACCGGTGTACCACTACGCACATTCTCCGACACTTCAAAGCGATACAGAGACTGCGTGAACTGGGGTACATTCTGACCAACGGCCAGTATACTGATGGTTACTGTGGCATTGGTGCTTGAGACCATGCCACCCCCGTCTATGGCCGACACCACCAGGGCGTACACTAAGGGTGAACTGGACAACCCCTTCTTGAGTACAATCACACCTAAAGGAGGAAAAGAGGTTTAAGACATCAACTTTTATTCACATTTAAAGATGTAGTCAGATATCACAGACTGTTAACACACAACAGAGAAAAAATAAGACAAACGTTTATTCTTGTAGTAGTCAATGCAAGTCAAGCTATTAACTGATTTAAAATAAAAACCAACATTTTTATAAAGCATTTAGCCACAAGATGCTTCAATATTATCAGGCCTATCCAAAAATGTTAGCAACCGTTAATATTTAACTTCATAAGACTCTCCAGCTCTCTCTCCACCTGCAGGACATGTCACAGGCGGAGTTAATCCCAAAATAGAACTTTGTTCATTCTCTCACCATATACACTTTAGTACAAATGAGTTCTTTTCAATTTCATGGGGTGTATGCTAATTAGGGCATGTACGCTTAATAGGCAAATACGGTGTATGGATTAGGTTAGAAACGTTAACATCATGTTTGTATCATACACAAAAATAGCACAGAATAAGTGCACATTAACACAGGTGTTTTCACACAGAATAGGTACACAAAACTACACGTGTTTTCACACAGAATAGGTGCACAATAATAGAGGTGTTTTCACACAGATTAGGTGCACAATAACACAGGTGTTTTCACACAGAATAGGTGCACAATAACACAGGTGTTTTCACACAGAATAGGTACACAAAAATACAGGTGTTTTCAAACAAAATAGGTACACAATAATACAGGAGTTTTCACACAGAATAGGTGCACAATAACACAGGTGTTTTCACACAGAATAGGTGCACAATAAGTGTTTTTACACCTCCCTGGTTCTGTTCTATTTGTATCCGGATTCTCTGAGTCTGGACTGACAAATAGAATAGGCCCTAACATTCTGGTAATAATTAAAACTGTACCTGATGCCGAATCAATGCTAAAGGCATCACCAGTGTTGCCCTTGATGATACTGTAGGTGATGCGACCGGCAGCTCTCGAGTCCTCATCGGTTGCCTTGACAACGACAATGGTTGAAGTGGGGGTTGTGTCGCGGTGGATGCTGACGCTGTAGCGAATGGGGTAGAACTTGGGGCGATTGTCATTGACATCCCTCACGGTCACCTTCACCATGGCGGTTGTGTGCAGGGCATCTGCAAGTGGGTCAGAAGTCAGGGTGAGCAACGAGCAACATCTTTAGGAAAAGGCAAGCTCAGGAGTTTATATGAATCCAAACATCACTCACTCTAGTTGCAATAATAAAGTAATATTGACTAATTAATAAGCTAAATAAAAAGATTATGGAAAACAAAAATGCCATTTGTGCAATTGCATCTGTCAACATTACAGCTGCTGTGGGGCGTGTTCTTGCTACTGCAGCTGCAGAATACAGTAAAAGAGAGACATTATTTACATTTTATTTTAGCTTTTCAATTTATTTTAAACTATTTAGCACTGTCTTGTTAGCGCCTTTGAGCAGATTTTTAAATCGGAAACATGGCGCATTATCAATGTATAATAATTATCTCGACAGAAACAATCCTGATGATGTATAAAACATCTAGTATCAAAGACAAATGTTGACAACATGAACTAACCGATATATACAGTAATATATGCAGCACACACGTACCTTTATCCGTGGCCACCACAGGGAAGTCATACGTCTGTCTAGTCTCGTAGTCCAATGGCTCCGTAATACAGATCTGGCCGGAGTCAGTGTCCACCTGGAGTCCAGTGGGGTAGTGGAAGCCATCCTTGGTGGGGATACTGTAGTGCACCTGGGCGTTCGCCCCACAGTCAGGGTCATAGGCGGTCACCTGTAAGCAGACATTGTTCCACTACTAATCATTGTGAAAATGTTCAGCAAGTGTATTGGCCTGAGATCATCTCCAACAACAGACAGCAAACCTTGAGAACATTGGCACCAACATGAAAAATGGACATGGCTCGGGCATGTCTTCAGAATGACCAATGATCAACCACAGAAAACAGCATTGATTTGGACCCCAGAAGGGAAGGGGCAAAGGGTAGATAAAAAATAACATGGAGATGAACCACAGAAGAACTGAAGGCTGCTAGGCTGACACTTGGCACAGCAGTAAGGAGACCCCCAAGACAGAGGAACTGGCGAGATCTTGTGCGAGCCTTATGTGCTACACCTGGGCATGAAGAGGCCAAGTAAGTTAAAAAGGTACGTAAAGGTACATTCTTATATAGCGCAGTATCCAGTCCTTGGGACTGCTCAAAGTGCTTTACACTTCACCTCCTCGACTTCTCTGGGATGTATTCAGCTGGATATCAGTTTTTCATAGAATAAATATGCTTCATCTACTTGAACAGTAAAACAACAGCTAAGTATAAATTATTAACATTTTAGTAGTAACAAGGACAACACAAACAACATGGTCTACCAACAGAAACTTACAGAAAATACCTCAACAGCTGTTGCTAACCAGGATATCATTATATTTATCACACTAGATGGCGCCACTGTAATCAAAGGGTCTTAGTCTGTATCTGATGCCACGTCCCATCACTAAAATAAGTATTATAACATTGATACAAAAATATGTTGTGTGTATGTGAATATAAATCAGTTGTGTAGGTGGATACACAAATTGTGTGTTTGGATAAATCAAGTTGTACAGGTGGATACAAATAAGTTTATTTGTAATTAAGCTGAATAAGTGCAATTACATACTCAAAAATGTAATAAATTGTACTGGTGAACATGGTAATAATTGAACAGGACAAAGTTTATTGTACATGTGGATTAAAACAAGTTATACAGATAGATACAACATTAGTGTATATACAAATAATTTGTAAATATGAACAAAAGTAAGCTATACATGTGGATACAACTACTTTGCTCATGTGGATACAAATGAAGTGTACATGTGGATACAAATAAAGTGTAAATGTGGATACAAATAAAGTGTACAAGTGGATACAAATAAAGTGTATATGTAAATACAAAATAAAGTATATAATTATGTGGATACAACTAAAGTGTACATGTGGATACAAATAAGTAGTATATATGTCTGCCCCCTTGAGTCACAAAGGAAAGTGCTGACTTATGAGCTAAGTTGAAACCTTAGCTTCTTCACCAACTGCCTCTCGTTGCTGTCACTCTATAACATAGTTTTGTTAGTCATGCTCTCAGGTAATCGCTCTGGTCTTCTCAGATGCACCCAGGGACAAAAGTCACAAAATATGTGGTGAAGAAACTGTCAGTTGTTGATGACAAATCCAGCCATAAAAACGAGACAGGAGCGGGCCTGTCAACTTCCATGTCACAAATGTCACCATTACTACATGTGAGCCTATTTGTCAACATCCTTCAACGGAAGTGTTCTCAACATCACTGAATGTTACAACCTGGAGAACACCAGGTGAACAAACAGTGGACTGTCCATCAAACAATTGCCTGTTAAAAGCAAAGTAAACAGCCACACTGTTCAACAAACACAACACTCGAAACAGACTCTCTTACTACACCACTAATGGCTGTGGCATGTTTGCTGGACGACCATATTCATCAGATGAAACGATACTCTCAATTTAATTTATAACACCTTGGAGATCCACTAGGAGACTAACTTCAATAACATCTATGACGTAATCCAAAGATATACAGTAACGAAAAAATAACAACCAGGTGTAACGTTCAAATTACCGTCATGTTCAAATAGTTATATATACTGATTATCTGGATAAGGTTTCAAGTTTGCTTTCTCATGAGGTGTGAAATGTGTCAACAGAAAGTTAGACAAATGCGGTTGTCTTTTGGGTCTAAAGCAATACAACAGATAATCCAGGGCAGCGAACAAGGAGTGTTGATGACCATAGTGAAGACACTACAACTTAGAGAGGGTCTCCTTCAGATTCTAGGTTATGCCAACTTGCAGACTTGTCCATCAGGAGTGACAATCTATATATATACACAAGTGTCTGCATGCATGTGTAAAGTGCGTGCATGGTGTGTGCATGTCTGCATGTACATGCATATGTATGTGTTTAAGTATATTATGGTGTCGATCTTACTCTAACCTGTCTTATAAAATAATTGTCAGTACAGAGTGGATACGGTAGTTTCCACTGGGATATTCCATTACAAATTCTTCAATTAAGGCATTGGTTAAACAATCAATTGGCATATAACAGTAAATAAACAATCCCTTCTTACTTGAATTGGTGATAACCAGTATGAAAAACCATGCATTTAACCAAGCTAAAACATTGGGACCACAGCAGAGCCGCCCCAGACGGAAGGCAAATAGGCCCCCTCTTCACCCTGCCTTCAAAACAAATATAGCACTAGGTAGTGAAGAGAAAGATGTTGACAGGAGTTGCGTGAAAACATGACATGAAGCAGGCTATACACTTCACTACTCAAGTTGGGTTGTTCTCACTCCAATACTTGTCATGTACGTATCTGAAGCATGCCTGAGTGGACTGTACAAAAGTCACTGCAGCACAGCTCAAATAAGGAAAGGTCACGCAAGTAAAGTCACATAAGTTACAGACATGTAAAGGAAAAATATACAATAGAAAATTCTAATATTTTACATGATAGGTTTTTGTATTTTGGTTTTTATCTAATGCAATGAATAATTTCCTACTAAAACTGCAACTTTATTTCCTCCCCAAAACAGCCACGAATCTATTTCCACGATAATTTTCATTGCACAGTTCAACTCATTATAAACACAATAATAATATTATGAAAACATCTTCTATACATTACATACACACACACACAGATCCCGTAACTGAAGACTAGTTAGCCCTGTTACCAATCTGGTACTGGGTTCGAAGCTCAGGTCCACCCAGTTGTTGCATAAAAATGGTGTACAACTTGTCGAGTAAAAGTAAAAGCAAGCAAAAGATCCCACATGGGGGTAAATATAGACTGGCAGAGTGGTGCTCTCTATCTGTAAAACCCACCAACATAAAAACTCTTCTGGGTTAGCCCTTGGCTGTTTGGGACTACACACGGCCATGTGATCAACATAAAGTCATGCAAAGATTTAGACTCAAGGCCAGTAAAAACAGTAAAGAAATAGCAGAGAAGTGCTTTCTGTGCTGCACTGTAAGACAGGGCCAGGGAGCATGAGACAAGAGCCATGACACATGAGTGCCTTCTTGACACCAACCAGGGACTGTGACAATGACATGTAGTGGAAGGGTGGGGACAGTGCACTAGAGCCACTCTCAGACAAAGCCCAGAGGACAGGTCAGCTTAAAAGGTGGACCCAGGGACAGGCGGACCAAGATAGCCATATTGTTTTCATTTCAGTTATTTATTTCGTTTTATTTCAGTTACATACTCGAAATTGTGCTTACAGTATATAAATATAAATATATATATATATATATATATTTATATATATATATATATATATATATATATATATTTATCAGGGTCTGCTCTATTCACTCAGGCGGAACAGAACTCGGAGGAACCATATAGCCACAATCATTACAAAATACAAATAATTAATTGAACTAAACATATCCATACTGTAAGAACAATTTGGAGTTTTAAATGTGAACTGAAAACAACATGGCCGACCTTTTAGATTGTCCACTCTCAAGAGTCCAGCAGACACTGGCCAGTGACAACACACCCACATAACTGTCCATTAGCTGCCAATCAACAGCTGTGGTCAATGCATCCACCAGTGGTCAATATTATGGCATGTCCACCAGTGAAAGCCATCAGGTTTTGGCAATATGGAATGTGAACAGTGAGGAATGTGTAAACACCCCAGATAAAGGGTTGGGCTGAACAGGGTTATTAAAACTTGTTGGCTGACTTGTGTAGGCAGGAAATGCAGGCTGGGTTGAATCAAGAGTTAATTGTGTTGTGTTTAAACTTATGGTGGTTAAGAAACAGAATGGGAAAGGAAGCTCAAGATTCTATTTGTGTGTGTCTCTCTGTATTTATCTTGGGTTGGAGCCAAACAATTTTGCAGGGATTCAATTAAAATACCAAAGAATAACTGTCTGTTTCACAAACCTAATTAAAATGGAGCACTGAAACACCCGTTCTTTAGTTGCCTACAAGACTAACAATCACAAGAGTTGCCACAAAATAAAAAAAATATGGACAAATACAGACATTGCAGACAAGATGAGATAATGTAAAATGAGAAAGAGGACTCCAGGAAGTAAACAACTTGCAACTTTTGGTTTGACAAGGAAAACCTTTAAATGAACCCATATCCTGATATTACCTCAAAGTCGCTCAGATTGAGCTTAAAATATTGGATTATTTTACTCTCGACACCAATTCATGGCAAGTTGCCCCAAAACTCAGAGTAAATTCTTCTTTTTAAGAAGTCCTTTAGCTAGGAAACAGCAACAAAACTCAAATTTGCGATCACTAAATACCAAACAGGCACCTTATAATATCATATTAACGTTTGACCATTTAAACATGCAAAATTTTGCCTTGATATATGGTTCAGATTATCACCTGAAGATAACATGATTATTAATAGCATAACTACAATCGATTACAGACATTTGGCTAATCTAACCCAGCCATCTATCATTGGGCAAATCAAAACCAGGCTAACGTGACCCAAACCTCAGACACAGAGAGAGAACTCATGAACATCTGTCAACAACGTTTCTGCACCACACACAGAGCGGCACTGCTGTACGTAGACGTACAAACGTGACATAGATTACATGAACACCTACGAAGTTGCAAATAAGTGCCTACCTGTAAAAAAGCACCTACCAACAAGTATGTCTGGAGTCTTTAACCACCAATTCCACAGTGGGTCATGTTCATTAAACGCACATAAATCATCCCCATTGCCAATGACGTATTGGACAGGTAACAAAAACAGGTGATGAAAGCATGAGCTCGCCAGATTGGCAGGTATGTACTATGACAGGGTGCAAGGCAAGCAATTGGGTACAGAATATCAAATAGGCCCCCCTGTGATAGGGTTCTTACACAACCCATCTCTCCTGTATTCAGTCTTGATGGCTCCATGCCGACTCGCAGAAGAATACAGTTTCAACGCGTTGACATGCTCACACACAACGGAACAAACGACCAAACTACGAGGGTTGAATAACGTGTCTACCTGATTGCCATACAGTGCATAATCAATAAATCAGACATATTCTGTCGACAGGTGGCACCAGTGCAATTCTGACCAATTATTTGAGAGCGAGGGATAGAGGGGAGTGGAGAGAGGTAGGGAAGACGGCAGTGAAACGTGAACAGCCACAGAAGGAAAACAAAAAATTAAACAGCGACTGGTATCGATGCCAGCCTCACACCGGACTTCAGGGATAAAGAGGACGGCAACATTTAGTTTTCTATGGCATGAAAGTACTTGTGCCTCAGACATTGTAAATGGGTGGATTGATTTCCCCATTCCCTAAGTGATAAGCGGTTGTGTTAAGGCGAACCGTCTGGCAATTTTTGCCCAACATCATTGGAAAGAGAAAACATTAAAGAATCGATTAGAAATTTTTTTTAACAAAATTATTAAAGTTAACGTTTAACGTTTCAGCAACCATCAGTTGCATTCTTCAGGAACTGAATTCTGGGAGTCAGTTCTTCTTCTGCTCACCAGATGGTAGGGCAAGCAGAATTCAGGCACCGAGGAAGGCAACCAATGGATGAAGTGAGTTGACTTTAACAGTTGCGTTAAAAGAAAATGTACATTCTTTTATTCTCCTAACTTGATGAAGTTTCACCAACAAATGAAATGTCAGTGAAAATTTAAGAATTAGTATAAAACCTCATGAGTTGCCTCAAGTAATGTTTTATTTGTCAGAGACAGTTTACTCTTGTCTCAGGCACACAGGAATTATGTCGGCAAACAGGCAGGTAGGTAGCAGTACCTACAGCAGAGTTCACTGGGTGAATACCTGTGTGTCTCAGTCTTATAACAACATACCTGACTAGATGCCAGGTATGTCGTTGAAAGACCCATAAACTCCCAAATTACACAAATTATAAAGTCATAAAGGACAACCTCGCTGTCTGCATGGAAATGTCAATTGCAGTGTTGCCGTCTGAGGAGATAGTGAATTGACCAACCAATCTGCCGAGGCCGGTGAACAATGAGGTGGACTAACCACACAGATACTGTGGCAATACTCACATCAACAGAAGGGAGTTTGTCACACAACTCTAGGTGAACATGTAGACCATCTACAATCACCCCCATACACCAGTACAGAAAGGAACACAACAACTTCCATAAAACAACAAACACAGCATGGTGATATTGACCAATGTCAGGAAACAAACATCACACACTACAGTGTTAAAGGGACTGCACAAGGATTTTCATTGGCTAACTTTTATGCAGATAGTTCGCTGTCTCACATAATTAAAATGCCTCAATTCTCTTCACTTTTCCATATAATATCAAAGTACATTTAAGTTTTAACTATGCTTAAATTTATTTATTATACTTCATGTTTTAATCTATGAATTGCTATAGTATATTTGCTTTTGGAATTTGTTTAATGGAAATAAAAAAATTAACAGTGGCTGTTTTACAGGACAATGTGCACTGAATTTATTACAATTCATAACACCCAGCCAGACATAACACCCAGCCAGACATAACACCCAGCCAGACATAACACCCAGCCAGATTTATAGCAATTATTGACAAACCAAAAAACCATGCAACAAAAATCATTTACATCCCTTTCAAGACATGCACATGGCCCCAAGAATATACAACACAGAAATATACGAAAGAAAGAGGACACAAGGCCCATAAGAGGTCTTATGAAGTGAAAGAGTCTTCAATCTATCACAGTGATGCATGCAGATCTTTTCAGCTGCTCTCTGACGTGTCTCCCCAGCTTCCTCTTGCAATAACTCAGTTTCATTGATAAAATCTTACCATTTTTTTATTAACCATAAACATGTGACACACTAATTCACAGATTAACTTAACATGTAAACTTCTGTCATAAATTAAATTAAACTCTACCTATATAACACTCAATGTCATGCATGAGGTCAATAGTTTACTGGTATTCTACTAATATTCTCTGAGTGATAGTCTAGTCATATTCTTGATGTAATATTCTAATGTTATCTAACATGTAATATTCTATTAATGGAATTAAGATTAATTACTAACAAATATTTGATTTTTAATTAATATTTAATTTAATTAATAATGTAAAATTAAATGTTTTCTTTAATTCTATAACATAACTATCATCCACATTAGAAATCGTCATGCAGAAATTAAAAAGGGGATAATGAAAATGCTGCTTTTGTCAGAATCATTACAAAAAACAACTTACCATTACCACTGCAGTGTATCTAATGACTATCCATACCATTTCTATTATCAGATTTGGTGCAACTGAGCCTTGAAACAGTAGATGGGTAGACAGGAGAATAGGACACATCACCAGTAGACATACTTTTCCCCTAATAAATCACAAAACTGGTGTTTAAGATTTACATAGGCATTCAACAGCAATGCCATTTTAATCAACCCTAGCTCAGTAAATCACAACATAAGGTAGTCATTACCTAGGGTTCAACTATGGCCCAACTTGGTGGTACTGTAGAAGACATGATAAAACTGTCAATGGGGATTCATTGCTTCAACAATGGTGTACAAATTGGTCTGCCAAAAGAAGCTAGCAAGTGCACCCACATAAATTGACAAATGCAGCCAAAAATTACTGCAGATAAAACAAGTAGCTGTAGTATTTCCTATTAAAAAATATCTTACCAATATTAATTTTGATTATAAATAATATTGATAATTATATAATAATAAATTTACTACTTCTCATCAACTTTGGCATGTTGACAGGTTTGTAATAGCCAGGTGAGAAATGCGTAATTTTTATTTAAAATGTTTAAATGGTAAAAAAATCCATACGAATAAGTGCACCGGTCTGGAGTAGTGACATTCACATGTCATTTGGCATATTATCACAGATAATTTTGAAGCTTCATAAACAAAGTCTTTGTCGCTTTGTAATGTCTTAGTTATATATGACAACCTAGCAAAAGCATATTTGTAATTGTAATACAATTATAATAAAAATCACTAAACAGGTAACAATAGTTAAATGGCTTGAAAACATTACTTATTATTATCATTATAATTATTATTATTATTAGTAGTAGTAGTATAAGTATTATTATTATTATTACTAGTAGTAGTAGTAGTAGTATTGTTATTATCTAAGCCCAGGGTTTGTGTCACCAGTTGATTGTTTATTCTCCTCAAACATGTGATGACAATGTAATCCCTTGTAACACTGGCTAAAGAAGTATTGGGTACATTCCTCCAACTGCCCTAACTCCCACTGCTGTAACACCCTTGAAGGGGTAAACTGTTGTGCACTTGGGGAATAACCATGTCTACATTCCAACCTCCAACATCTTGTGGCTTAAGTGGCATTGATCATCCTAACAACCCACTAGCTCCCAGGGGAAGTCAGGGATAGATCACAGCAGAGGAGTCTTATGAGGTGTATCAGCAATGATACTGCCCTGGGGGACTTTCCCTGGGCTGGCAAATGGGAACATATGGGATATGTAGATGACAGTGCCTTAGGGAACTTGGGTAAATGGGATTTTATCCTACTTGAAAGAACTGCTCTGCATGTTTGCACCTTCTTGAGACAGTCACCCTCCTTAGTAAGGGCAGTTGTACCCAATAATTGGAATAGGTACCCCAAACAGCAATGATATATGCGTGCATACGCATATATCATTGCTGTACAATGATTGTTCACAGGAGATAACCTGCTCATTAGAGCAGAAATGTTTTATAAAAGAAGTTTTACAACAGTCGATGCATCCAGTAACCTCATACTTTTTTAACAGATGTTGGCACAGATCCAACAAACCGAGCACCTATGACGATCAACCGGCGCGGCAGGTAGCGGCCATGTTAACATTACACAAAGAAAACATTACATGCTGGGCACTCTCTTGTGCTCCCAGTGATGGGTGTGTCCATATTCCATAAGCCCAACTACTACTGTTGTTTTCTACAACCAGGTGCTACACAGCGAGGCTGCTTGTTATTCAGGAACAAGTCTGGCTGCTGACATCTGCTCATTGCATGGACATGGAGAGAACAGCAGGAGCTCAGGGCATCTAAAGTGGAACAATTTACCCTTGTGTTATTACCCTCCGGTGATTCCTACCATGGATTCCGTTGCATTTACCAACGTGAAAGATTAAAAAGCAATAGATCTTCTTCTATTAGGAACAAACAAAACTGAAAGATACAGTATTTTTATTTAATAGCAGTACTTAGTAAACTACAGAAAATTTAAGAATATTTTAATTCATGGTCACTGTAACGCAGTAGATACTTTTCTTGTTTTTCAAAATCAATTTACATTGTCGCTATGAAACAAAGGTAAATTGACTCACGTAAGTAGCAGTTTGTGCCCTTCTTATTTCACAGATAACTTGGCTCTAAATACATCACGGAAATATACAGAGTATGATTCCTTGAACCACAAATATAATGCGTACTTCCATGCTTACAGTTCGGACATCAGTGGTAAAGCATAATGTTTTTAGCAAAAACTAGCTTAAACTGGAAACTTCTACTGATGTTCTGTGTAAGCTACAAGAGAGGACACCAAACTCCAACAATAACATGTTAAAAACCTCTCCCATGTCATAGGGCCAGACAAAAATCCACCAGAACCCCCCCCCCCCAGCAATGCTACAAATTGCATGTCTAACATAAAATGCATGCATTCTAGGAATACCACCTTCAGGCTAGGCAATTAATCAAAAGCACCAGCTGAGAATAACTGCAAGTCTAGAGTACAGTGTAAAACAATACCACACAATACAGCCAACATATTGCAACCACACGACTGAGTGGGATCTGACTATAGGACACTATTCTGCCATATTTCTATGCTTGCACAAGTCATGCATTTACAAGCGATTGCCATGATTACAAATTCCTGATTGCAGCAAAACTTATTACCAAGACAGCTTTTCCAATAAAAATGTAAATATCAACTATGCAGCGCCAACACTGGTTTTTATAGATGGCTGGTTAATTATAATAGTATTCTGTTCAACAGAGCAAGGCAACTTTGCATGTATTTTAAACATAACTATTTAAGATGTTGGCAAAACATCACCTTCTATGATCAACTAGGTGAGCCACAATTATCAGCGAACTATTTACAAGCAAGGTTATTTTCCCATCCACCCTGACATTCTTAGTTTCAAGACAATAAAACTTACGTATTTTTATCACTGGTAGGCAATCATTTCGTGTATAGAATTTTCTGGAATGCCAGGTAAAACTGGCAAAGGTATATATATATATATATATATATATATATATATATATATATGGCTAAGTAAATACGGCAATGATCCTGGTCAGTGATATATTGTTGCACAAAACTACTTTCCCATTTTGCATGCGAATTTATTTCTGCATGGTACTAAGTGTAAATGCATAAAGCTACTATGACATCACTTCTGTGACTTTTATTTATGACTTTTCTTTCAACTATTTATTGCAACCAGCCATTACAAAGAGTTGTGTACTAACATAACGAACACAATGTCATGTAAATAGCAATATTTTTTTAATGAAATGTTAGCATAAATTTTATTTAAACATATAAGTTAATATGGTTGTCTGTGGCATATAGGATGGACTTTATTTGGGAGAAGTTGTGTGGTCACAGATAAATTCTTCAAAACTGTCTGTTATCCAATGACACATGTTATTCTTTGTGGACCGGTGAGAATACGAGCAGGCCTCTAAGATTACAGCCGTGAAAATAGCCAAATAGCATAAGACAAACACACAAGATTCATTAGAGAACTTCTGTAAATGCATCTAAGACCCTGCACAAACACATCCTGACTGACAAGTAAACATGCTACCCTATCAAAAGAACTCAGCTGCCATATTTTCAGTCTTTAACCCTGAATACACAGGTCAAACAGCCCTGCCTGTCAAATATTATGTAACGTCAGCCTTAGTGAGCAATTACTGTGACAACACCTATTATATAACTAAGATAATTTCCCAGCTGCTGCTAACATCAAAGTTCCTCTGCCTTACCCAGGGACTGTATCACCATTCTAAATTTGCTTGAATTACACCCTGGTTACCTAGCAGCCACCACTTTGAAGGTGGGGCTGGCAAGTGCAATTCATTAGTGTTCAAGACCTCCAATTAAAAGCTGACAAACATTTAATTGCTGAGCTGTTGCTCCAATGAAAAGCTGACAAACAATTAACTGCAGAACTACTGTAAGACAGTGATGGTCCAATAAAAAGCAGACAAACAATTAATAATAAAATATTATATTTTATTTGGCATAGCACCAGATACAAAATTGTTCGTGGCACTTCTTCACAACATAATAAAAATTAATAAGATTGAGATAATAAGATCAATTAACTGCAGAACTGCTGGAATAGAGAAGCTCAGATTGCCGAGGTGGCCTAATTGAAGCTTACAGAGCAGTAGTTTGTCATCATTTGTCACTGTCCAATCAGATTAAAACAACTGAGATGACTAAACCTAACACCCTTGTAACTGGATACCATATGTCTGTCGGGAATCTTTCTGCACTTGGATAGACTTAAAAATTAGTAGTTCTATCTGGATCATAATCTACGTAGAAGCCTTCTTTTGTAATTATGCAGTGACGGATACACCTCAATGCACCAGCTCAAAACCCTCGGGTGTCCAATAACATTTGTAGTTATTTGTAGTCAGTAGACACAATACGATATAAAAATGTCTGGTTTTTGAGTGACGTAAGACGCTTACGCAGCCCATGGTAAAACAATTTTGTGGTGGATGTGTTTGTGGTTTTCACAATGATTGTTACACAATGATTGTTACACTGTCAGCATCAGCACATTAATAAAATATGCAACAGTGAATGAGAGGGTTTCTGGTTGAGTTAGCCTGGACACTGCGATGCTGTGAAAACATGTTGTGTATGTACATTTATGCATCACTGAGATATTAAAAGGTTTTAATATAAAATGTTCACAGCTGAAATATCTACAAAACTTTCCTGACATAGCTAAATAAAATAAAAATCCACAAACCGAATAAAATTCCAGAAAAAAAGGAAATGTTCAGACAAAATAAAATGTCCACAGACAAACTTTTACTCAAAATAAAATAAAATGGACACACAAAATAAAATTCTGCAGGTAAAAAAAATAAAATGGCTATAAACAAAATGGCTAGATAAAATAAAATTCCAGACAAAATTAAATGGCCATAGAAAAGGAGGATTCACCAGAGACCATTACTGTTCGACAGCGCTGGATACATAAGTGTAGAAACACAGTAGATATACTGCTAATGGTAGGCAGCTATGAGCCAACCCGTTATTACCCCACACTGACAGCACCCTGTCACACTGGGTTATTAAACACATACCTGCCAAATTGCATGTTACTGGACTGCCAGAGAGGGCCACAGGTACGAGACAGAGGACAAAATTGTAGTTTGCTGTACAAAGCAACTAGGGGTAACTCAGTGGGAGAGGGCAATAGAAACACCAGTAAGACAGGGGGGGGGTGATGATTACTGTGTAATCCAATTTACCAACACCTGCTCATTCCCCCCAGAATGTTGTTTTCAATAAAAATGATTCATTCACCCCTCCCCCAGAGAGAATAGCCCTTGGTAACACTGCATATCTAATTCTGCTCCGTGAGCAGTGTTATTTTGTATAACTATGTGTGCAGTGTTATTTTGTATAACTCTGTGATCAGTGTTATTTTGCATAACTTTGCAAGCAGTGTAATTTTGTATAACTCTGAGTGGTGTTACTTTGCATGAGCAGTGTTATTTTGTATAACTTTCTGAGCAGTGCTATTTTGTATAACTCTATGAGCAATGTTATTTTGTATTACTCTGTGAGCAGTGTGATTTAGTATATAACTATCTGAGCAGTGTTACAGCTGTATTTTGTATATCTCTATGAGCAGTGTTATTAGTGTTATTTTTACAACATAGGTGTTATTAAACATTGATATGAACTACAGTTTGTGCCTGTTATTTGTGTAACAGTTTGTATAATTACAAGTGATATTTGGTTTCACATTATAATTGTGCTATCATAGTGATTTTATCAAAATGACTGATTCCAAACCAAAGAGTAGAAGAAATAAAGTGCAAAATGACAATTCCATATCACACTATAAACCTTTGATGTCAAGTATAACAAGGGGAGACCGGGGCTAATTGCAACGTGGTTCAATTATATAACTATCAATGACACAATAAACAGCAATGAATATAAACAGGAATAAAGAACCCTTAAATTTGGTTGCTTTAGATTCCATTGACTGGGAGGTCCTTACGAAATAATGCTGATACAACTGACACATGTTACATATAGCCCTGGACTACCCTATAATGTGCTTTCTATGCTTGCAAGTTTCCATTGATGCGAGATCTCTATTTTCAAGTATCTGTTGCTGGCAGTGCCTGTACAAAGCCACTGACCAGGTAGTGAATGACAAGTGACCCTCCAGTAGTACTCAAGTAGTGCTTTAGCCGGATTAACTAGATCTTTGTCGATTTTGTCAATTCTGTCAACATGTTTCATCATACATGTCTCTTACCTGCGTATTAGTTCTATGCGCAATATTGGGCAGATGCCAAAAAGACTGTATATCAAGTGTGGGAAAAACCTGTTTTTTAAATCATGACAGTGCTGCATACTGGTGGTTACATCCTACATGCTGCTAACATCATGGTGGCCTTTGAATAGATTTCTACTGAGAACTATCTACTGCAAAATGTACAATATTCGTCCATAAATTATGCTATCAGATTTGTAGGATTTTCAAGGCAAAAAAATTTACTTTTAATGGCATCTACCAGGATAGTCATTTTTGTCATTAAAAAATCCCAGAAACTTTTTATTTATACTGTTTTATTACAGCCCCCTTTCACCCATAGGGGGTGTAGACTTCCACCCTAACACAAATTCTTTCATACCCTGTTTATAATCAGTCAGACAATCTTTGCTCAAATTCCTTATCTCTTGGGCATTTTCTACAATCCTTTGTTCAAGACTGAGTCATGCTGGTTGAAATCTTCCTGACAGATGTGTGGATCTGGTGTGAGTTCACAGTTCTCTAGCTGTCAGCTGCCTTCATGGTACTGTCTCACCCTATCATCTTCCTGAATCCAGGACAAAAGCCCCAGTGGACAAAACCCCCATAGAAAAGCAGGAAAGTGTTCATGGAAAAGCAAGAGACATGTATCACTACTCAACGTAAGTCTTATCATGTCTCATATGTATTGTTTTATGGGTCGCCATTTTAATTTGCCGTTCTCGTTCGTGGTGAACGCAAGTGCAAGAAAATGCGAAATCACAAGATCTGATAAACAATGTGTGCCTAGAGTGGCCTCATGTGCAATAAATTGATCGATTTCACAACAAAATTAGCGGTGTGTGTGCGAGCGTGCGTGCGTGTGCGTGCACGTGCGAGCGTGTGTACGTGCGAGCGTGTGTGTGTGTGTGTGTGTGTGTGTGTGTGTGTGTGTGTGTGTGTGTGCATATCTAGTATAAATGATAATTTCTGTGTAATATGTGTGCCTAAATAACATTTTTTATTTTTTTTATTTTTACCATAATAATTTCTTTATAATTTTCTAACTTTTCTATTCCATTTCCAGTCAAAAACAACATGATATTCATCTTCTAAAATATTCCATGTACTGTGAATATGATGTTTATTCAGTGGCAAACTTAAAACCATTTATATGCATAAATACAATCTAGGCCTACATACAATGTTTTGGACTATATATCAACATGTCGGGTAGTGGAAACAGTTATTTCTATTAAGATGATCAACATCAAATTCCCAACTGCATAGCAACTTACACATTCTGCTAAAAGCAATGATTACACAGAAGCAGGTGAAGACATGAAAGCAGATGTTCACAAAACAAAGCAGTCCCTATGCTGGAGAATCGTTTATCAATGTGGGAATATCTTCACATTTAGCCCAGTCAACATTAATCAAAGAAAACAGCTACAAACTAGCTTGCAGCACAGAATACCTATCAGTCAACCTTGGGCCCTGTTTTGTCCTGTATCACATTGGTACATTCAGAAGCTGGGGTCTTCAAGTTCGGTTACAGTGAAAAACTCACTATAAAAGGGAACTTTTTACAAGTATGCACCAGTGGAGATGAAACCGATGTGTTTAAAATAATCATAAATTACAATCTGAAAATAAATCCTAGAGGTAATCAGGCAGCTGGAAACCATGTGTGGATGTTAACTAGAGAGCCTGAGGATCACAAGAAGGCACAGGGCTGACACCCAATACCTGGGTTATCAGCTGGGCTCCTGGAGAAATCATGGTTGATTTTATTGTGTGAAAATATGTGGAAACAACATAAATCGTTTGTATGTACCTTACGTGCTGAAACATTTATCTTGTAGGCAGTTATAAAGGAACATAAAGGCAACTTACAGGGTCCAGTTACTCAGAAGTGTGAAAGACGATTATAATACTGTTGGCATACCTAATACCATGTGTCAATTGAGAAAACGCCCTATTACCAGGGTGGGCAATATCGCCCAGATCACAATCACTTACAGTAAAGGGGGAATGTCCCTTTAGTGTTCTTCTGAGTGACTTTTGCTAGTCACAGTCACATAATATCAGATGCGTTATCTGTCTCATAAACAGTGCAACCATTTCATGTTGCCAGACAACTTTGTGTTTTTTTTCAACTCCATACGCTATCAGTGTTTTCATGAGTTCTGCTATGGCCGCTGCCTTTGTAGACCGTTATTTATGCTTACTCAACGGTAAACTTGTGCCTCTGGTCAAACTCCCATACAGTACACCACAACTATGGGCCTGTTGAATTTGCAACCACAGACTGAAAACTCTTTGATGTTGTACTCACTAAAGCGAGACCCTAAACACTTCTAGTACTGTACTGAAAAAAAAATGCATTGTTAACGTAATTATTTGTCTCAAAGAAACTTACTGAACTGTCCACATGCTGTGAAACTATGGTTTTGTTTGTTAAATTTCATGATGATTTGAAAGCTTTTCACCATGTTAACAGTCCTTCCTCCATTCCATTTTTTACTTGTCGCGTTTTAGAATAATTTTGCACAAAATCTAGCATCTACTCCGAAATGCTAAGTCATCTGTGCCAATTTGTTATTTAGTTTTAGTGAAATCATCAGACAAACTATTAAATAATTTTTTATCCGGTCCCATAAAAATTCTGCAAAAAATTGCAAAAGTTGTTTAGTGCTACATACTACAGCATGAAGCTATTTATACTTTCGCAAGTTATCCGATTAAATAATCAAAGTGAATTCTTTTGATTTTAACAAAAGTATGCACTCTTTTAATGAACTAACTGCGCATAGCACTTCACTATTCACACACTCCAAACACTTCACTATTCATACACTCCAAACACTTCACTATTCACATACTCCAAACACTTCACTATTCACACACTCCAGGTCTGAACATAAATTAACCTGATGAAACCATTGGACTACCTTTAGTTTTAACCATTGGACTACTTTCAGTTTTAACAATTGGACTACCTTTAGTTTTAACCATTAGACTACCTTTCACTTTTAACCATTGGGCTACCTTTCAGTTTTACCATTGGACTACCTTTAGTTTTAACCATTGGACTACCTTTAAGTTTTAACCATTGAACTACCTTTCAGAAATGTATTAATAGCCACACGAAGACCCTCCATGTTGATTGATGGACACAAGTAGCCTTATCAACTGAAGGACAAGGATTACATTTCTGGCAACAAACTATGCAAGCGAGCAAATACAGCCAGCAAGGTTACACATATGATTCAATACATACTAAAGACCCCAAAATACCCCAATATTTGCTTACTTTTAAGTGCACCCTTAAGGTAGACACTCTACGTGAAAACTGCAAATTGCAGACTGAAGGATCTGAAATGCTGCCAAATGGACTCCAAAGATTAATGGTCTTGTAGTGATTTCAAATTGTGGCATTTCATTGGTTTTAACACACTGGTGATACTGTATATCATTGTCTTAAAATACTGATGGTCTATCAAAGATCTTAAAATACTGTTGGTCTATCAAAGATCTTAAAATATTGATGGTCTATCAAAGATTTTAAAATACTGGTGGTCTATCAAAAGATCTTAAAATATTGGTTGTCTTAAAATATGTATGGTCTATAAAATGTTTCAAAACACTGGCGATCTCTCAAAAAAATATTGTTAATCTCTCAAAGACCTCAAAACATTTGTGGCTTCTAAAATTTATTACATATATATACTGGTTGTCTCTTTATGTTCTCAAAACACTGGCCAAAACTCTGTGGCCAAAACTATGTCTACTGCAAAATACAGTAGCAACAACTGGGGCCACTCCACCCCTAATGAATACAGGGATAAGTAGTCCCTGGACTCCCTCACTTTAGATACCATCCCTACTGCCACCCACTGATGGATAAGGAGGGTTGTGGTCAGCACCTTAGGTGGACAAATGAGACTACCAGCTGGACAAGGACAGATGGACAGCAGAGAGCAGCTGGTGTGTGGAGGGAGCAGTCATTAATCACAGTCTTGTCAAACTGTCAATGGCCATGACCATACAGTGAGGAGATACCTTAGTGTACATGTCAGTGATATGACATTGAAGCCACTGACAGTGATATTGAAGTCATACTGTACCAGTTGCCTCATACCAAACAGCTGGAGTCAGAATGCATGTTATTTTCCCAATGGCTGTAATGTTAACAACAGATAATGTCACTTTATGTTATATACAATATTTAAGGGGGTACTCTTCAGAACATATATTCTCATTGTGTGCATGTGCCGTGCATGTATAAATTAATAATAAATATTCCGTAGTCTGTTTGCACTATTATTTCTATTTGAAAACTATTTATTCTAAGGTGCTACACACTTTGTGGATGTCCACTAATTCTATAAAATAAAATATTTGTCTGATATAAATAAAAATGCAAGCCATTCAGAGATCTTGTAGATATTCCCCAGAAGGAGCTTGCATTAATTTAAATTATGCATATCTTCTTCTTCTTCACAAATTATGCATAGCTTCAACATGTTGAGGGTACAGGCAGACCAATATGCATATACAATGCTGCAAGAATTCAATTATGCTAAGTGTTTTTAATGAGTTTAAAGCATGGCACATGCTCTCATTTCATTGGAGTCAAAACATATATTATACATTTAGGAACACAATATAAACAACTAAGCAGTATCAACATACACACCCAGCTTGGTAGGACTGGATTATGTTAACAGACTGGTGTGATTAAATTATTTACATCTCCCTTCCATTAGATCAGCCATCACCACTTCCATCAATCACCCTTATCAAGTGTCATGCTCAGTGAACAGTGACAGGCATTCAACACCCTTCCTGGGTATATCTTCTCTCCCTCTCAACTATCTGTACCCAGTGGGGTGGAACTATCCACTGGGAGCAGGAGTTGAAGTATGTGAGATAATGATCATCCCTTTCCTGAATGTCTCATTAAAAAAACTATTCTGGGCTTCACAGCAAATAAACTATGGATTCCAACATTATATATTTATATTCCCAGTTGGATTTAAAAATCTTCTTGGGTTTTATTTGTATTTTAAATCACTTGATATTATCATTTCTGATTCAGTTTTTTTCTGTCCTATAGTCATAATAGCGTGGGTTAAATTAGGAAAACTGGATCTTCTTAAACAGTTTTGATAACCGTTTCGGTACACTTTATATATTAAACAAACAAATCACAGCTAGAAACAGCGTTCATTAACAGCCACTTCAGACAACAATTTTGTACTTGTTAATTATTTTATAATTGATGATGGCAATTCAATACATGCCTGTCTAAATATTGAAAAAAAAATGTTATAACAACTGGAACTTATTTTATTGTGAAACTTCTACCACCATCACTGACCAAAACTACAGCAAACACCTGAGGTAGATCATAAATTGTCTTTGCAGACTGCGGATCACCAGAATAGAACTGGTATGAGCTGGCAAAAAATATCCACCCCAAACCAGACCATGGCAAACTGAATGTTACTTGCAAACTATAAACCATGTTTTATTGACACAGTCCATGTGGTTTTTGTACATAACTTTGTTGGCATGCTTAACCAGTCCAGCAGATGTAATGAATAGATATACTGCAGATCTAGGCAAGGTAGGAAGCACCATGATATATTTCTTAACAGTTCAACCAAATTCAAGAATCTATTCATGTGAATAAAATGTCAGTGCCCTGTTTGTTAATGTGTATATCTGCCACAAAATGTATATTGATAAATTTTTTATCTGAACGCACTTCACATTTTTATTTTTCACGGCAAGTTTTAAACTCCCACCCACCATTCGTGCTTCTTTGGGAGATCGCATTGTGTGGTATTTTACTTTAATATGTATCATAAAGCTATCACGCGTTAATACATAACAGTACAAATTACTTAACAAAATGTTCTCCCACAACCCTGTTTGTACATTAGTTGTTATGGTCAGATTAGTTAGTGTCCTGGAACAAGCTGTGTTTTAGTGAGCTGGTTTCCTTTTTTAGCTAGCATGATTAATATGATTATTTCACAAAACAACATTCAAATGAATAACTTATATTCCAACAAACCGTAAACTGGTCATGCAATCTAAACATCAGACCATGCTTCAGATATTGATTAAATTAACTTTGTCTGCCTATGTGCTTCTGCTATTGTGGGAGTTAATGATAAAGGGGTAACTTCCACCCATCACACAAGGGACAATATGAAAGACCCCTTTGGTGATTCACAGCCAGTACAGGACACATTGCATACATCTCACTGCTGGTTCTGTGTATAACTGGCTTTGATCTCAGTCACTGATGACCAGGTGCAAACTCATTTGCATGCAACCTTATTGATGTTGCATTGTCTCACAGTGGACCAATTCAGCATTTATGGCTGCCATAAAACGTGGGCAGTTACTCACTTCACCTGGGGTCAAGCATTCAGAGGGAGGTTTATGACATTGCTTATTAGAATAGACCATGGATGTTGCTGGTACTGTTAGATAATGCTGGTGTTATTTGGCACATATGGGTCATGGTGATATTACCCTAATGTGTGGGCATTTTACCACACATGGGGGAGTTTGTCTACTACATGATAGACAGCAAACTTGTTGTCTACTACAAGATAGACAGCAAACTTGTTGTCTACTACAAGATAGACAGCAAACTTGTTGTCTACTACAAGATAGACAGCAAACGTGTTGTCTACTACAAGATAGACAGCAAACGTGTTGTCTACTACAAGATAGACATCAAACGTGTTGTCTACTACAAGATAGACAGCAACCTTGTTGTCTACTACAAGATAGACAGCAAACTTGTTGTCTACTACAAGATAGACAGCAAACGTGTTGTCTACTGCAAGATAGACAGCAAACTTGTTGTCTACTACCAGATAGACAGCAAACTTGTTGTCTACTACAAGATAGACAGCAAACGTGTTGTCTACTACAAGATAGACAGCAAACTTGTTGTCTACTACAAGATAGACAGCAAACGTGTTGTCTACTACAAGATAGACATCAAACGTGTTGTCTACTACAAGATAGACATCAAACGTGTTGTCTACTACAAGATAGACAGCAACCTTGTTGTCTACTACAAGATAGACAGCAAACTTGTTGTCTACTACAAGATAGACAGCAAACGTGTTGTCTACTACAAGATAGACAGCAAACTTGTTGTCTACTACCAGATAGACAGCAAACTTGTTGTCTACTACAAGATAGACAGCAAACGTGTTGTCTACTACAAGATAGACAGCAAACTTGTTGTCTACTACAAGATAGACAGCAAACGTGTTGTCTACTACAAGATAGACAGCAAACTTGTTGTCTACTACAAGATAGACAGCAAACTTGTTGTCTACTACAAGATAGACAGCAAACTTGTTGTCTACTACAAGATAGACAGCAAACGTGTTGTCTACTACAAGATAGACAGCAAACTTGTTGTCTACTACCAGATAGACAGCAAACTTGTTGTCTACTACAAGATAGACAGCAAACGTGTTGTCTACTACAAGATAGACAGCAAACTTGTTGTCTACTACATGGTAGACAGCAAACGTGTTGTCTACTACAAGATAGACAGCAAACTTGTTGTCTACTACAAGATAGACAGCAAACTTGTTGTCTACTACAAGATAGACAGCAAACTTGTTGTCTACTACAAGATAGACAGCAAACTTGTTGTCTACTACAAGATAGACAGCAAACTTGTTGTCTACTACAAGATAGACAGCAAACGTGTTGTCTACTACAAGATAGACAGCAAACTTGTTGTCTACTACAAGATAGACAGCAAACGTGTTGTCTACTACATGATAGACAGCAAACTTGTTGTCTACTACCAGATAGACAGCAAACTTGTTGTCTACTACAAGATAGACAGCAAACGTGTTGTCTACTACAAGATAGACAGCAAACTTGTTGTCTACTACCAGATAGACAGCAAACTTGTTGTCTACTACAAGATAGACAGCAAACGTGTTGTCTACTACATGATAGACAGCAAACTTGTTGTCTACTACATGATAGACAGTAAACTTGTTGTCTACTACAAGATAACTCCCACAAGTATAATGCAGTGTACATTATGTGTACTGACTGCCTTTATTCAAAAGTAGACCAATTGCTCCAAGACAAATTAAAAAAACATGGTAGATATAAAACTTCCATATAAAAGTTTGTGTACACTATGTGTACACTATGTGTACACTAAAAGTGCATGTGACATTTGGTCAAAACATAAAACAACCACTTTATGCATGTTTGTAGCCACCATGTGTCTTTTATTAACAGGCTGATTAAATATATTTGTATTAAAAAGTCATAAATCCCCCTCAATTGATTTAGCCAATTGTGAATCAGGTTTGTTGCTATTAAAATATGTAATGCATAAATAGTTATACATAATCTGTAAATGTGCAGTCAGTTTCATAAAAGAGAGAATACGTGTTGAAATCATAAAAAAAATGCACTTTGATCATTTGCAAATAAGCTAGTATGTCGTAGTGGATACTAGATCAGTTCGAGTAAGCACACAACTACACAGACCCTTGCACACCCATCTTCATTGAGTGGGGGAATCACCCCATGACAAACATTGCCAGACAAGAGGGTGACAGCATTATCAATTAGAGGGAAACTAGAAAGGGTGTCATACCCCACATCTGACACTGACTGATTGTCTGGGAGGAAGTCCTGGTAAACTGGATTGTTTTTCAACCCTGTTTTTTTCACCCCACCAAAGGAAAGAAGGCAGGAAGTGTGGTGACTTATGTGGCTGTTCTGCACAGAGGATTTGTTCTGCACAGAGGATTTGTTCTGCACAGAGGATTTGTTCTGCACAGAGGATTTGCTCTGCACAGCTAAAAATGCTGACATAAAAAACCTGCATATGCCATAGTTACTCCTGATCATGATAAAATATAATGTTAATACTCCTGATCATGATAAAATATAATGTTAATTATCATAGGGTTAATCTTCATTTTTAGTTAATCAAATTTAAACTGAGACTTGTCTCTTTGTATGACCCTATTCTAGTTCAGGTAGTTCATGAGTGACAATATTGCTATGTGGGATTTACAGGTCTTCCAGTGGGTGAAGGGTGAAGGGTGAAGCACTTTGAACAGTCCCAAAGATTGGGTACAGTACTATATAAGAACTTCCCTTTTAAAGATAAATACAATTAAAGTGATCCTTACCTCATGCTGGATACTGACCATGATAAACTAGACATTCGACCAAATAACCAACATCCTAGTGGTTACAAACTACCAGCACGGCAAACAGTAGCTTACCTGCAATCAGAAAAAAATATATAGTCATGAAAAAGTAGACCGTTTTCAGAAGAGATCGACTCAAACAAAAGGAAAGGACGCAAAATACAAATCAGAGCTTATTGTGAAAACAACCATGATAACTACAATAACACAAAAAAGATGGCTGTGAATCATCTATCCAAGGCCTGGAGTATATATAGGTTTTGTTTGCAGAGAAAATCCCTGTGCAAAACCCACACTATAAATAAGCCATTGTTGAGGTAAACATCTGCAGCTCTTGCAAATAATAGCTGGTCTGTCTTGTATTAAAAGTATTCCAGTTCACTACGGAGTATGTCTATAGTACATTAATACAAAGTCTATAGTTATCTTTTCATGTCAATCCAAGTGCAATTTTCATAAACTGGTGGTTCCAGTTGATTCATACCGTGTCATATGTGACGAGTGGAATTGTCAACATGGTTTATAAAAATCCAGAGATATGGAAAAAGCAGTAGGGTGTATATATATGCACAGAATATCATGCAATAATCACTGGAACTCAACCCAGACTGAACATTTGCTGTGGTCGCTGAACATGACATATGGCTGACTGCTGGTGATGTGAGTAATGTTATGAGGTACAAGAACCACATACAGAACAGCAAAAGAACAATTTTATGTTCTCCTACAACAACCATGTTGATATTCCTTGAAACAACTGGCATTCCTGTTTCTGGGAAGAAAGTGTACTGTCACCTTTTTCCACACAGTTTGAACAGAAATTAATAAATTAATTAAACTGTTCAATTAATAAATTAATTTAACAGTTTATCAGATAACTACATGAAATATAAATAACAACTCTGCACAAATATGTTGTAGTGAATACTAGATAGGTTGAATTTTTCATGAAATTAGTCTGAAATGAGACGAGTGAAACATCGAATTGAGGAGGATTTAACGATTTACAATATTGATTCCAATGGGCAAAATAAACAGCAAACTGTTGTCCTGACAACCATATAATCCAGGCCACACATGCAATGATGAAAGGTCAGCTGTCACACGAACAGACAAGAAACAAGCGCAACTCTCCAAATCGGCTTGCAACATCCTAATGCCAAACAGCTTACCATCAGATATTGAAGGTTCTTGCACCAGATTGAACACTGAGCTTACAATACTATTGTCAATAGTCATGTGATTATAACATATTGAATGCTGGCTTTGTGTGGATGTCGGAAGTAATCTCCACTGAGCTGATTGCAACCTCCCCAGAGGAATAGCTCCAGGGATGGACAACCTTTTCTCTGTCTCCATGGGTTTGAATTTGGGGGAAGTCTTTATAATTTTGTGACAGTGGACATGCAGTGGTAAACAACGGTTACTATGTTACAACATAATTTACTTAAAACATAATTTTTAGGGCTTATGATAAAAATGGGACATGTTCTTATGTGTAGATGACAATATTGATTATATTGGCCATAGAAATGTTTTGCTGAACTGTGTGGCTGATACTGTTTCTGTTTGATTTCTTAAAATATGAACAAATAAATTTCATTAAAAAAAATCACCATTAATTGATACAGCTATGCCAGAAATATATGGGAGGTGTGGGGAGCATTTTTATTATTATATGAGGTCCAGTATGGTCACATACTAAATGTTATTATTATAAAAATTATTATTGTGGTTCTTTGGGATCCTGAAAAAGCGCCTTCTGCTACCCCAAACAGAACCAAACTCTTACAAACAAAACCAAACCCAGTATTTAATCATCTGATCAATCCATGTCCAAAACATGCCAAAACATTTATGTAACTTGTGATTAATTTTAGACCAAATTCATGTGTGTCTGATACTGTTTCTGTTTGATTTCTGCCTGATGATGTTCTATAATGATAAATAAATAATAATAGTATTTATATGGCATCTAAATTTAAAAGAAAATAGACTTGGGTGTTAGACATAACATTGCATAAATTATTTATATATAAAAAATTAACAGTATAAAATAAAAGAGCTGATTAAAACACTAAACAAAAAGTATAAAACAGTCACTTGACGTTCCTAGTTTCATATACCGGTATCTTATATTTGGTACAGTTGTACATTCTATGTGTCAATCATGAACAGTCGTTGTGATTAATTACTGGATTACACAACTTTATGTAACAATAACTGATCTTAAGTCAAGCATTCCACTGCTTCTGAATTTACAGCAAAGTAAGCTGTAACATTAGTCAGAATTATCCTTGTTATTCAGATGACTCACATAAACATCGCCACAATATCAATAATGCCATAACAAAGGTATTTTTGCCACATTTCAATGGGCCACTAATGACGTATTATAAAGCAGCCAGTAATCCAATGGTGATTAAAGTTAAGTCAGCCAGTAAGAGATGCTGCCAATAAAGAGAACACTACAATCAACACTAGAGACATTCTACAAACACTAAACAATTATAAAGGTGTTTTAATTAGTCCAATTACTCTGTATTAGCAGGTAATTCCAACCTGCTGGGACTTAATGAGGGACTTCAGAGTAGACTTGATTGACAGGGGTAAGTTTAACAACAGCTCCACTCTGTCTGTTTCCAGCCCTCACTGCTTGGGGGTATTTTCTTTTACACCTTTAGGGAAATCAACATTGTGAATGCCTCAGGATATTGTCTTCCCTTGGGTTGACGCCAGCCTACCTGGGACAGGGTTGTAATAGTTCCCTCCAGGCACCAATACATTGTTCAGGCTGTCTATCAAATTAATCCCCTTTGTTGGGAGCCAAACAAAACACTTTGTTAGGGAAGAAATTGAGGGGAATAATATGGTGGCGCAAGGGTTCACATTCTGGGAATGCAGGATAAAGTGGTATTATGATAGGAGTTTCATTGTTTTTGTCCTTCAAACTAATGAATGGTCAGATTAGCATGGTCAGTGGTCAAATGTTAGTGGTCAAAATAAAAAGGACCCACTAGTGATATCTGAATAGGGCTATTAGACACCCCTTCATTTTCATGCTGCAGAGAACAATTGCTAATGGCATTCTGACCTTGGACAATTGACCACTATTATTTGAATGTTGATATTACAGACTCTACAACTGTCCTAATCTTGTGTGCACTATTTCTTACCTCACACGATGGTAGGGTAGCTGCTATCTGAAGATAGCCTTTTTTCACATACCCAGGACCAAATTTACGTTTTTATTTTCACAGCACATATCAATGTTTCCATGTGGTTTTCAGTTCTTGTGTTTACTTTACAGTTTATACTTCACACTGGTAGCACTTTCAATTACTGATAGCCATAGGCTTTACAGCATTCGTTTCACAGGTTAAATAAACCATTCAGCACAAGGTTATTCATAAACTGCTTGCTTGTGAAGTCAACCAAACACCATGAATGGAGCAAACACAATTATATCACACAGATCTTGACACATATTCCTTGCAAACACTTTAACTAACATAATATACAATTAATTTGCAGGTTACAGTCAATAAGTCTTTGGACAGGATTCACATATCCAGCAGGGTCATAATAGTCAGGTACAAACTCCCATGCCATGGCCAGATTTAATGATACCTGCTCAATGGACTGGGCACAAGGAGGTCAATAAGATCCCTGGAGGAAACATTCTTCAGGAATGCTTGTCATTGAAGTTTATCTGTTTATCACCGACTTATCTGGTCCTGTCAAAGTATGATTCATTGTTTATGGTAGTACAACTCAGAGGTAGCTTTATCTTTCTGCACTACTGCAGCAGCTTTGTCAATGCAAGCAGATGTTTAGTCTACCCTGTCACATGACTAGATGGTATCACATGGTATACTGGAAGAACCTTTATGAGCCGAACTAGAACTTATTAAAACAGCAATTGGCATTATATTAGTACCTTTATTCATGACATTAGCTTTGCACGAAAACCCCTCATGGGGCTAGCGACACCTACTGCCTGATAGACATCTGGTCGTTCATGGATGCCAGGTGCCACACCTATACGATATTTATTTCACAGAAATAAAATTTATGTGGGCCAAAAAAGTATCTTGCATTAGCTAAAAAAAGTTCTCAGCAAAATGAACTTGGCTAAATTTGGTGAATTTTCTTGTGGGTTGGACAGATTATGTGCACTATTCTGTCATATTTGTGTCCAGCTTAACTGACTATATAGGTATATTCCAACTAGTCTCCAGCTTAAGTCACAATTATAATTAATAATGTTAATACTAGTAGCTTAGTACAGTAATAATAACACTATTGCACTACTATTGCACTTAAATCTATCAGGGACATAAGTTCAGAGGCACAACAAACCAGAGTGGTTCAGCATTATATTATGAAATGGGATATGCAAGTCATTCCAGAGCAAGGAACACGCGAATACTTTAATATGTTGGAAATGCAATTTTAAAAAAATAATCCCAAGATTTTTGCTTTGTTTAAAGCTGTGCACTAAAAGTCATGAGTTCTTCAAAGCATGTAAACGCTGTCTCTAACTTTGAAAAGTCATGAGTTCTTCAAAGCATGTAAACGCTGTCTCTAACTTTGAAAAGTCATGAGTTCTTCAAAGCATGTAAACGCTGTCTCTAACTTTGAAAACAATCTAACTTCGAAAACAACAGGTGCATCAGAATATCTAAAGATAGCTCACAAGACTGCCAGAATGATTTCAGCAGTGGCCATGGAGAGGGATATTAGTTGCAGGTTCTTCCAGTCAATAGAACGTATCGCGGAAGTGGCGTGAAACCGCGGACAATGGATGCCATCAGTGCGGTGCCACCAGGGAGCCGTGCAGGTATTTCAGAGGGCGCATCACAAAGACCGTCTCCTCTGTAACCCTGTCAAACGTTCCCTCCCTCGACCACAGCTAGGGTATCACAGCACCTGGATCTGTCTCCTGCTTACAGTGACAGTCTGCAGGTAACAATGTCATCTGTCCATCTTGTTTTTCTCACCTGACTCACTGATCTTGCTCACTGAGCCACGGGACCATCTCACAATCTAGCCACAGGGATTGTATCACAATCTGGTGTAACATTAAATATTCACCCCATGAAATATTTGAACCACTGAAATTCCCCCCTCCAAAAATAATTGTGTTCTTAGTGGACTTATGTAGTCTGGTTTGTATACTTTGTAGGAAAATATATTGCATATTTTTCAAAAATAATAAATAAAAATTAACATTTACAAATTAAAGCACATGTGATTATTCATAGACCTTTATATTATGTATTTGTGATGTTGATTTTACTAAGAACAACACTTTTTTCCATATTAAGTGTCGTTTATTTAAAACGTATATTCCAACTATATATATGCATAGATTAAACTAAACCAAAATTTGCTTAACCAATCAATATAAAAATCAACTGCTTGAAACGGACAACATTTGACAGAATACTGTATATTCCAATATGAAATTGACACCCGGTGTTTATTTCATATGAAATGTTCACCCAGAGGGGGTGAAGATTTAGGGGGGTTAAATATGATCTCACACCAATAATACTCACTGACCCTGCCCAAGGTTCCCTGCAGACCTTCTCAAAATCCAGTGTTATTACACACTGTTTGTTTGTGGCTTATTTATATGTTTATCAGCAATCTGCACTTAGGATACTACAAAGTCAGATCATCCTGAGGCTTCTACAATAAATAGCTAAGTAACTAAGGAAAACCACAATGTATTGTGTGCTTTAATGCATATTTCTATCAGGTCTTTCAAATAATCAAACAAAAGAGGTATTCCTTACTGCATTGTAACAGACCCCAAGAAATGCCACAACAGAGCAATATTATATCATGAAATACTCGATAAGATCCCAAGGTAAGAAACCGGACGCAGACGCAACCACAAGTCCAAGGGGGAGGTTTTGGGGGCGGTTCTTGCAGAATCTGATGTCACAGAACATAATGAAAAGATGCACACTTTTCCACGTGACTGCACTTTCAATGCATTACGACTGTGTCTTTAGCTATAGTTTGAAACCTGGATAATGTCTAGAAAAGAGGAAATCAGCCCAAATGCAGACAGACAGACAGTGATTCTACGGGAAACACAACTTTCTTATCGGTGTCAGATTTGGTTTAAATGACTATAATTGCCTTGTGCTGATGTAGATGCACCATCTGCGATCAGATGGTCTGGGTATACAGGCAGGAGAATAGACGCTCTATCAATTGTCAGTCCTTTGCTTCCCTCTCCTATCTAGGTCTATGATCATGGTGATGATAGGGATAACATTTCAAAAATCTACCGATGGGGTTATTGGAGATATTGTACTCGTGGTGCAGTGTATTAGTGGTGCAGTAGTACTGGTAGTGCCGTGGTGCTAGTGAAGCTAGTGGTGCTAGTGGTCATTTGGTATTTATTAGTTTTGTTAAATATAATAATTTCCTGCATAAACCTGTATTGCATTGGTATATTAAGTAAACATTTTTTTTATTAATTCAGATTAATTGTGATACTGCAATGTTTATGTACAAGCCATTCTCGTGCATGCATAAAGCCAATTATAACATGCTACATACAAACCCAAAACATAAATAGAATGTATATCAAACACACGCATGCACACACGCACGCATGCCTGCACGCACGCATGCACATACCTGCTGTTATATTTAAATTGCAGTCTGCAGTAATTAGCAACGGGGGTCAACATTCTAAGGTGGTAACTTTTTTATTGTAAACTGTGACCCCCCCACTATACAATAGTGACCCCCGTCCTAAACAATTGTGCTATAACTACAGAATGTATATCAAACTTACATACATATATTCTGCGTTATTTTAAAATTGCTGTCTGGACAACAAGTAATTAGTAACGGATCAACATTCTATAGTCACTTTAATACCTCACACTGGTGGTGCTAGTTAAGTGAAAATGGAAACGCTGAAAACTCACGAATTTCACCATTGGTGAAATGTCATAATTTTGTCATGTGATCAGTGAGAGGATGGAAGTCACGCCCATGATCAGCTTTGACCCACACACACATTGTTTAATATTTTGGATAACCACTATTTTGACCTTTACGAGATCTAACGACTGACGTCAATTCTTTCAATCGATTTGGAGTTTTAACAGAAATAATAACAAATATCCTACACTAATACAAAACTCCATTTCTTGTCATCCTTCTTTATTTTACAGCAGTTTGCTCCAACATCACCTCACCACATCACCCATCCAATTGTTGGGATAACTTAACAGGTTGTGTGACAGTCACCAAATATGATGAGGTGTCATACACCGTTGATATATGTCAGAAGGCATATGAGACCTCCCCAGCCCTATCAATCACTCAGTGTTTCCTTGTAAGGAAACCCAAATACAAGTGCCATGAAACATACTTCAGGGTGACACTTTCATGTACTGAGATTGCTAAACTTTTTTAAATCGCTTGAACAGAAACAAGTGCTCTGATCAATAAGTTTTTCTAATCAACTTGCCCCAGCTTTCCTACTGATGTAACCTTGTCTGACATTCATGGTCGGTGGAGGAATTCCGAAAAAAGTCTTTTAAGTATTTATCTGGCAAGTTTAGTAGATTTTCATGGGTTGCTTCAGGCTACTGAAGATCTGGTTAACTCCACTGTCACATTCTTTGTAATGTTAAATATTTCTTTATACTTTACTGCTTACATCCTAAAACCTAAGTGATAGTTTATTCCTCACCAAGATACACATCCACACAGGAAGGTAATCTGTTTAGGAATGTTTGATGATCAGTGGTCGAAAATAAAGACGCATACAAAAAAGATGAAGATGGAAAATAAAGATTAATGCACAGAATAAGAAAGGAGTAATTTTTACTAACTAAACCTTTCTTGCAAAGGTTATTTGCTATGGCGGCAACGATACACTAAGCCATGATACGATACGTATCGCGATACATAACAATATATAAATTTAACAAAACACATTTACTGGATGCACGTTTTATAGTTCAGCTTCTCTACTGAAAACATACTTTTCATGAACAAATTACAATGAACGTTTACTGTATAATACGGCGCTATATTTTACCATTTTCACGTTGAGACTCCGGCTACAACATACTACTACACAGGTTACAGGATTATGTTATGCAGTTATACATTAGTATGGGTAGTCTCGAAACAGTTTCTAAGGGTGTTTAGAGGTTTTTCAACAAGATGATACTATGAATGAAAAATTTGCGTGTATCATATCATGATTCTTGTAAAATATATTGAGTATCGTACCGTTAAAAAAATATTGCAATGCATCGATGAATCGTTGCAGCACTATATGTTCCGTGGGAAATATGTGGGAAGTGTGACTCCCTCCCACTGTCTGTAATTCCTATCAACACCACCATCTTCCTGTGCATTATATTGCCTTTCCCTGGAGGTAGACATACCAAGGTAGACATCAGTGTCAAGACGGTGACATCAGGAAGGCAGCAACACCTGAGGCAGGCCTTGTGAATGGACATTAACCACAAGACGGGAGTTGCTGCCCACGCATACTGCTTTATGTCTTCCCACCTCCCTCTGCTTCCTGCACAGGGTGGACAGTGTTTTCTTCTACCTGTTTCACCGAGGGCGTCGCATAGGGTGGACGGTGTCTTCTACCTGTTTCACCGAGGGTGTCGCTTAGGGCGGAAACAATTGCACAGCTCCTTCCTCTGTCCTCAGCTGTAGTGGTCATTTTGTTTATTGTGTCAAGATGTTTACGACCTTTCCCTTCTCTTAAAATGGTTTTCAGAGGTTCATTAGGCCTTACCCATCCACTTTTTCCAGGTAGACTCCACCTATGTGCTGCTTTTAGCAGTCTTCTTTTGTGGCATCCTCAGCACATGATCCATGACCGAACAAAAAAGCAAACCTTCCGAAGCAGTTTGTGTTGCAAATACCGACTAAAGTAACTTCTGCGAGTTGCACAATCTGATGATTAGAGTCAATTCTTTCGATGATTTGAACAAACATGCTTTTTAATCAAACCAGCTGCATATAAATTATTATTTATACCATTTACACACTACATATATGAACAACAACAAATCTATTTTGCGATTGGCTCAATCATTTGAAAAATACATTATTTATGGTCATTTTGATCTCATTCAATAGGTGATTATAAACAAGCATTTACTTTTTTAATGCAACCAGTAAGTAGTGAACAGGTATACTATATAACAGATACATACATAAAGACCAGCATTAGTAACTACATCAACACTGACTAATTAAGACCAGACTCCAAGAACAAGAACTTAAATTCCACCAGGTTATATTAATACCCCACCCATGACACACTCAATTAGTGAGTACAGAACTGGTATATTCCATCAATCATCAAGTGCTGGATTCTTCATAGACTTATAAGTAAACACTGTATGTTTATGATGCAAGGGAGATCCTTCAAGACTTCAGGGATCTGTGGTTCTCCACTTGACATTTGATCTACTGGATCATTACAAATCCTAGCTACAGGCTCATTAGTCACAAACTACCCATTGGGGGGTTCTTGCAGCCATTCCTGGAGTAAGGAATTGAGAAGAAATCGTACTAGTGGAGAGCACTACTTTGTAACCATTTCATTACTGCCTTCAGTTGAGTTTTTAAGAAAAATTAACACGTTTTGGAAACAGTCTCAACAGTTTAAATAAAAAAATCTGAACAAATATGTTCATGTCAAAAAGTTAATTTATGGTTGCATTTGATTGATTATACAATTTTAATTAATTTTACAGTAAATCTATCAATCCAGGACACCACATGTATGTCAGGTTTTACCATTTATATGAAAACATAACCAAGGCTTATGTGTACAGCCAAATATAGAAAATATTTTAATAACTATTTCCGAAAGCTCATAAAAATGCAGAAAGAAGATTCATTATGTATGTTATACTCTGGTGATAAACCAACAACCAGGACAATGCTATTTAAATCAGTAGCCTATATGTTCTCAAAGGTATACAAGTAAAGTTATAACACCTGCCAACAAATTGAACTGAACAATAAACTCTTTATTTTTAAACCTCAGTGCAGCACGTTCACACAATTTGAGTACGTATTCTGACCAGAAAAGGCTGAGATGCACTTAGAATGACCTGGAAACAGTAGACAGGGAAGGTTATCAATCACAACACTAGGCAAAGTTAATTAGGAGGAACAGCATGGTATCTTCAATAGGAACTTCCCATGAAGAATACCATACTATGAGGTTGCTATGAACCAGTATGGTGACAGATTGATCCAATAGACAGGTGACAGCAGCCACTCCAGCAATTATTTCCACTCTATAATAAACATAAAGGTGTCATCAAAAGGATGACATGTGATACTATTCTTGGTGTTCCTCCCCAGAGGAAATAGTCTCATAGGATCAACATTACATGTGTGTGTATGTTCTCACTACACTTGTTTAGACTCCAATCTTTGGTTGCAGATATCATGAATGTCCTGCTGTGAGCCTACAAGTGTGGTTAACATTGTAAACTGGCAGTGATATGCATCCTTGGAATCAATCCTCTGTTCCACTGCAGGGCATCTGGGCAGAATGGCATGGTGTGAAAACCGGACAAAAACACTGGTTTCACTGATTTCAGTCACTGTGACTTTTAGCACTGTCAAAGTCAAAACTTACGCATGAGCTACCTACAATACTGAACATTGCATTCGTTGATATAAATCACACAAAACTTTAATCACCTTCTAACAATGACAAGAATCTTGTGGAACAAACTGGTTCGTGGGTTACTTGGACCGCATATTCACATGACGCCCCAGCAACCCCAAACATTATAAAAACAACTTGATTCTATATTGTCTATAATGTTTATTTTTCCTTCTTCCATTTCATTATAGCTAGATATGAGAGGAATTTAACTGCAGTGAGATAAAATTAAACTTAGGAATGTTTTGTGCCAAGTGGCAGCCATTGGTTCATTTATCATCTAGCGACAACATGGTCTGACAAAATATAATGACTGTAATGCGGGTGACCTGTCCACGCCTGATACATATTTATGTGCTATCTGACGACAAGATTTGGTCGTGATAAATGACTTGTCATGTCGATAAAACCTTGTCACCGGTCATCTAATCAAATGTTCTGCCCATAATTGAATGACTACGAATTCTGCGTTACAATGGTGCAATGCATTACATGTGCGCTGTATATTACATGGTTCGAAATGAATCGGTTTTCACACTGCCTAAGCACGTAATATTAAGTTGGTGCATTCAGGAACAAGGGCAGGTGCCCCATACCTTTGACACAGGAACTATGCATACTTCAGATACAGGCACCAACAAATGAGTTTCTACCTAGACAATAGATGCGTTAACACATTGACAATTCATTAGCATAAATACCATTTTGTATTCAGGACTTTTTTAGATGGAGAAAATCATTTATACTCGCGACCTCCTTGCATACTGGCCCATAATAGACACTGCACGTGTGAAAACAGTGCGGAGAATGCACCTGTAGGCTTTGTGAACAGATTCTTTGACAATGCTTTGTCGAGAAACCCGACACAAGATGGCAGAACCGTCACTGGTGTCTGGGTAATGCCAGAGAGTGACGCCTACAGTGTCAGGTAGACATCGCCAGAGAGTGACACCTGTCTCTCTCACAATTCAACATTCAATGTTTGCTATCAGCAGCCCAAACACAAGTGAATAAAACCCCTCGTAGCCACTGCTAGGCCAACTGGAAAATCTGTCTGAGAATCTTGGTGACTTTTGTATTATTTTATGACTCTTAAAAAGGGTTGTCAGATATTTATCGCATCGGAACAATGCCTGCCTTCTGAAAATTTTTTCTGAAATGACCAACTGTGTTAGTGGGTTATAATGTCGACAGGTAGGGGCAAACCTTCATAGAGGTGGATAGAGCTGCTTGAATAGAGCTGTCAGCCGCCATTAATGCTGCCACCAGATAATGCAACATCATTGCAGAAAACATCGCATGCCAACAGTTACCTTGCACTGGCTACACAGGTGTCAAGTCTATGACATTAGATGACACAACCTGATGCCGTCAGTCGACACAACCTGAATGACAGCATCACGTCCTGTGTCAGAGTGAGACCCAAAATGGAACGTACTCAAGTCCTATGCATTATACCGCACACTGGAATTCTTTGTTTGCTTCATGTTGAATTAAAAACTTGCTCGCTACAGCTAGAAGCTCAGGTAGTTTCTTTCAATCATTACTGCTTCCGTTCACACTTACAATGTTAGCTTTTGTAGTTAGTAAGTGGGCGGGGGAGGGGGTTACTTGCAATAGAGCCAGTTCTATACCCATTTTCCCTGTTGCATGTGTCACGTTTGTTGCATTCATCGACATGCATCCATATCATTCGCCAATGTTATATATGATTAGTAAAAGTGTGCTTAATAAAAACAACTCTAGGTTACATAATGATTTATTACGCTGATGACAAATCACAGTTGATGTCATGTAACATAGGGCGCACTTTTATGTCAAGATTTGGGCCTGACCTGCAATTCACTGGCATTGTATCAAGTGGGAATGTAAAAAGCCTCATCTCTTATGCCAAGGAAGTTGGTTTAAGTTCTAATGGGACTAAATGGACTGAGAATGGATTAACTTATAAAATTTTTTAAGATGCACAACTCCATATACACAACATAACTTGGAGCATTACCACTAAAAAACTGTCTAGTCACAATCTTTCTGGATCAACATTATTTACCCCAGTTAGCAGTTTTGATTCCAAAATATGTTAATAACCCGCACCTGGGAAACTGCTATAGGACAGTCTACTATTACTACATACATTACCCACAGACTTCACAACAAATATGGCACAAGTTAGAGTTTCTGAGGACGTCTCAGAAGGGTCATCTCTTGTACTTGGACATGTCAAGGATGGGCTATGTTGCTGAGTGGGTAATCGTCCTTCTAAACACACAGGGGGTAGTTACACAGGGGGTAGTTACAGTGGAATCTAATCTTCTCATCACCTGACACTAGGGTGATCCAGTGCACCCTCCCTTTACGGTACACCTTGCTACTTACTGTACACTGGTGGAAACCACAATATCTGATTCCTACACCTCAGGGTTAAACCCAGGGGAGGTACATCAATCCCCTGGGGGAGGGCAAGAAATAGGGCTGGATAAAAGGTAGGTGGGATTTCTATTTTTACACACGCCTGATTGGTGCCTGCAGACTTCTGCATTCAATGATTCATTCAGGAAATATTTATTCATCCAAAATACAAATTAGAGGTTAGAATCATTGAGGTAGTCTGTACACAGTTGACACACTGAAAACGGCACATGTAAATATAAGAATCTTGCTAAAGTTATGGAAAAATTCCATGGAAAAACTTCAAAATAAAATTTGAAGATTAAAATATAGAAATGGATTGGGGTCACTAAGTGTTTCTCTTGGCAGAAACCACAGGTGATACTGATCAGCCAGTGTAAAAAACCAAGAAATGTATACAAAATGAGATAATTATACCACAGCACGACAAGATGTAAATGTATTCTAGGTGTCCAATCACGAGTGGGCGCAGCTCACACACTGTAATTAGGGTGTCTGCTAACTGTAATTATTAATATCAGTATAATTGAGTGGGGAGACATATTTGTGTCTTCCGGCTGATTACACCTGAACCTAAATTAGCTACATACCTTCCTTTAATTAATCCTTCGCCTGTTCAGTACACCTTCAACCAACACTGCACCTGACCAATATATAATAAATATACCTCACTTGATCAGTAAATACCTTATCTGACGCACGCACGCACGCACGCACGCACGCACGCACGCACGCACGCACGCACGCACGCACGCACGCACGCACGCACGCACGCACGCACGCACGCACAACTTGACCAACAGAATTGGACAATTTTATCTTTTGATGACAAAACCTTGTTTAAAAGATAGACAAACATTGCAATTATAACAATATTAATTTTTTCAATGATTAAGCATCTTCCTCTTCCACTGAGAAGACCAAACGTACAAATAAAGTTTACCTGATGACACACCACTGGTAGGAATGTGAGAGTGGACAGCCCTTTGAAGTCCTAACCACCCCTGGGAAGCCCAGTCTGAGGGGACCAGGTGGAATTCTTGTTCCTTCCATCAGCCCAAATGGTTGATTTCAACATATCAACCCCATATAACTCCCAATTAGCAGAAACCGTTTTAAACCAGGATCAAACACTGGGGGAAAACATCAAAGCGTTCACCCAGGGCATGCTGGAATGTGTTCCCATGACAGGCAGGTGGGATTATTGCAAAACAAAATGTCTCTACAACTGGCGCAATGTGTAAAATTTAGCCACTGCGTCAGTTGTGGGAAATAAAGTCAGAGGAAAATCTGAGAAAATAAAATAACAAGAAAATCTCCAGAATTAAATCACAGGAAAATCTAAAAATTAAATCATAAAAATACAGATAGTATCAGAAAGAACAGAGAACAAAAGCAGCTCACACAGTAGCCTTCAGACATTGTGATTATATCGGTAACAAAACATATATGTTTACGATTACGTGTCAAAGTTATGATTAAGACTATAATTACAATTACTTCAAAACAGCAACATGTAATCTATTATTGATACAATGAAATGTAATCGTGATTACAATAACAACTGCCATGTATTTATTGCATTATGATTTATTAATTAACATTATGAAAATAATATTTAGTTGACAACTTTACATTTGTTATGAGTGCATTAATTAGGTTCACTTCAATACCAACTTAAATGATACATACTATTTATAAATGAAATTATTGATTGAGTTCACCCAGTTATCAACAACATGCAAACAACATTTCAAATGTTCACGTTTTACATTAATTAACACTTATAAATCATGCTAAAACAACAAAATATTCAGCAATAATCATTATTGCAATTAATTATACTATATGTGATACAAATTATTACAACTGTAATCAATAATTTTATATTTAATTACAATCACAATCACTTCATATTCTATATAGAACTTAGAAGAAAGCCAAACAGTAATAATGTTGTCAAAATAATAATTGTGGGGTGGCCCATTTATCATTTTGTGGGGCAAGGGAGGTTTGACCAAGGAGAATACACCAGAGTGGGGGAGGGGGCATCATTCTCCCAGACATGTGTCTTATGGCATTCCACCCATATATAACCAGTTCACAAATATTCATGACTGTTGCTACTGAGAAAGAATATCACACCAGCATCAGATCTTCATGAATTTAATTTAAAATGGTAATCATGTGAACAGGAAGCGATATGGGGAGTGTGACCAACAAAGGGAAGAGCCAACAAAAGACTGACAATGTTCATGGCCACACAGCAATGTGTGGTTGCCACAATGACGCATAATTTATGTAGCGAACTTTAGGATTAGGTTACCTGTGCAGCGGCTATGTCACCCACCACACCAGGCACACCTGTGTACTGAATAATATCCCTTCCCAGACGCAGGTTTTGTCAAGGCAATGCCATGTACAAGTTATTTGAAAAATTCCACTCAGGATGAAATTCCAACAATGACTATTTTGTTACTCAATTATTAGGCAATTACTGCTGACACTGAGTTAGAAAGGCAGCAACGTTTCCATGTTTCTACATTTTGAATGGCTGTGGGCAGCCACCAAGATGACAGTTGTCTAGCCAACTTAATGTTTCTTAATTGCTAAGTTAATTACTGTCTCCATGCATGTGTGCATGCCTGCAAGCATGTGTCTGTGTGTGCGTACATGTGTTTTTTCAAAATGTCCTTATAATTCAACTGAGGTTCAATCTTTAAATGCAGTACTTTATAATAATAATAATAGTAGTTGTTGTTTTTCTTCTCACATTTTACGAATTGCTGGTTTCTATTCTGATCTTTAAACATTTACTTCTATTCAATAATTTTACTAAAACCCGCCTGCAACTAAGAACTGTGTTATAACAGTGCTAAATTGAATATTACCGTCAAGTTGTTCAATGACATTGTAACAGTGACTGTTACAGTAACACCCTGCAGATATTAAAGTAGATGAAAGATCATTAACTGCCATACAAGACCCGACAGATTACACACTCAATATGAAGCACAATGCAGATAGGAAATCAGGATGTAAAATTTCAAGATACGTGTTCGGGGGCAAGGCAGAAATTACCACAATTCCATTGACGGAGGAAGTGCCCAAGGCATTAGCATAAAATTACACCACTTGAAAAAATGTTTCACATGCTTTCGGTAAATCTGTTTGTTTCGCTTAAAGTGTTGCCACATTGTCATAAAAGGACCGGCGATAACCCACATATAACCTGGACGGAGATTTTCTTTTATGAGTTCACAACACGACACAATTCACATTGTTGTTGCTTCAGTCGACCTATCAAACGAACAGATAAGAATCACCTCTCCTGAATACAGAGAGCCCATTTACAGATTGTATCAGTTATCGATGACTCTCAACCGAGCAACCAGTTTTCTTTGTTTTCCCTGACCCACAGGTTAACAGCAGAATGTGTGTACGTGTATTTTGGCATTGACCCCACAGTGTGTGAATGGCAAACCGTGTGAATCACAGATTGGGTCGGGCAAACACGTACAGAGGACATGAACAAGTTGATAATACGCATAACTTGCGTAGTAACATTAGGCATCTCCCACAATGCACAAATGATGGTACAAAGACATCAAAACTTGGTGATTTCTTTCGGGCTTAAAGTTCACTCAGTTGATATTTATTTCTAACAGGGCACGTATTCTTTAGATCGTTCATAAGTCTGGTCATGAAAATTTCCTGACCCTTTCAAGAATCCACGCACCTGATATTTTTGCTGGGGATTAACCTTTATTGTATAAAGTCAATTACTGTGTGGGTGTTCCATAAATAAAGCAGATAAAAATTAGCTTGCCAAAGTGCTTTACTGACAGGACTTGTGAAACTTTATTTAGTAACTTGTATGAAATTGTAAATGTTACACAAATCAAGTTAATATGAAGAATAGTCAAGGATTACCTAAAAAAAAAAAATGCGGCTTAAAGCTTCCTCCTCGACTGATTTAACTCATCGCGAATCCGGTTCATTGATGTTCAGATCTGTAGGGAGTGAACAGTTGTAAGTAATATGCACAGTAAGTTTTTTTACAGTTTGCACTTTTTTGGCAAAATGAGTTAACAGATACAAGCGGGAAAAAAATTATGGGGAAAGGATATTTAATGCTAATTAAAACAGGAAGCCTGGTTGGTGCCTAATTAATACAAACTGCTATTAGCATAAACCATAAATAAAAACACTAATCTGAGTATTGGTCACTACACAGTACTGAATGAGAAGGGATAAAAGGAATTACTAACAAGGGGGGGTAAATTAATTTAGGTACAGACCAACACAGAACACATTTGGAATACCTCATGACCCTGATTGTATGATACATAGCTTTTTCCACCAGACACAAAGACTGGTTAAATTACATCAGTGCACAGTAGTGAAATGCGCCATTAGGAGTTCGTTCGCCTCACCCGCTAACACAGTCGCATATATTCACTTCACTTATAAGAAAGAAACCCAGTCACATGAAATAAAACAAAAACCGAGACCTTTCTGAGAGAATCTGATGAATGATCTTGTTTTCCTGCAACAAATCACAGGTGCCAGTTGCTTTGTTGGCTGTGCATGTTTTTGCTGATTTTACCACCTGATTGATTGGCAGGGTGTAAAGTTATTCTGCACCTCAAAGTCAAACTAGACAGTTGCGCGACAGGTATGCAGAAAACTTATTTGTAACTGCGAAATAAGTCAGCCGAATTAATAGATCCTGTGACCGGAGTTCAGTTGTTGACAGGGGTGCTAACATCGCAGGAGTTTCCGATCATCAACCATGATCAAGGTACAAATAGGTAGAGGTGTTTTTGTTACACAGATCAGCCATTTTACACCACCACTGGTATACTGTAAAAAAATCCTCTAGGTCAACATTTCCTCTCTTTTTTATACAGAAACTCCTACGCAATGTCAACATTACAAGGAACAGCCATATAGAAATAAACAGGTAAATGTAATCGTTAAATTTTGGTCAATGATTGCAATAAAGCAAAACCATTTCAAGCCCCCTCCACTCCCCCTCCACTCCCCCTTCCCGTCCCCCTCCCCCCTCCCATTGACTAAACTCCTCTTGACCATCAATGCACTAAAGCCTTGGTGAGCTACTGTCCATGTAATTCGCAAGTTCGGTCCAGTGAGCAGGCACCTGTCCATTGACCAAGGGTCAATGCAACTGCCTGTGCACTCATGAATATAATATATTCAGAAGGCAAGACTCTATACATCCTTTCTCAGAAAACATGTTTTCTCAAGAAAGAAGTCCCTTACTGTGCTTACTTGATGAAATTGGCCAGCTGAAGTTATGCACAGACGGGTGGTTACTTGAAAGCAGTAATTACCTGAAAGCAACAGCGCTGTCTCTTTGCAGGTTGTCTTGCATAAAGGGGCCAGGAAATGTGATAACTTCAAAGAATACCTGGCCAATTTACTGGCTGCCTAACTGTGGCTAATGGTGGCTAAACCGGAGTCCTGTAATGTTATCACCAGCAGCAGGTGCTATGAATGCTGTGTGTGGGGCAAGTTAAAATCACCCCACACAAAGAAGTAGAGAGCAACAGCAGGATTAAAGGGCAAGAAGAAAGGGGTTGGGTAGTTACGTGGATGGTGCACTCACGGTTTACAATATCCTTACAAAATTAAGGACTAAATTAAGGATAGTCATCTTGTCCATGGTGTGAAAGTCAGTCCAGTCACAGGTCCATTAGACGAGATAAATTGGAAAGAGAATACCTGGAAAAAGTACTTTTTCTGACAAAATAACAGGATGTAAGCCTACAAGGTAACAAGTGGACAGCAGGCAGTTCCATTAATATTACATTCTCCTTTTCATATCCTAAAATATGGAGCATTTATTGAAACAACAAACATGACCAAAAGTTCATTAATAATATAAAATAACCAATTATTTGCTATGAATGTACCATCTGCTTTTGCTTATTACTTTTCTCTGTTACTTTTATCCAAATAAAAAGGGGCACATTCCTATTACTTGTTTCTGATTGTATAACCCAACACCACAAAACAAAACACTATCACGCAAACTACAAAAACAAAAGCAACAAAAACACATGTCCATTACTGGGGGGAAGTTAATTATCAGGGTTGGCATGAAGTAAAAGTACTTCGTTACAATACTTGAGTAGTTATTTCAAGTAATTGGCATGTAACAAAGTAGAATTTTGACTAAATACTTCTTACTTGTAACGAAGTAGTTTTATTTAAAGTAACGCAAATTTTTACTCCGTTACTTTTATTTACTTTGCAATACGCTCCACCGTCAACGACATTTTAAAAACTGTTCATAGTCGCCAGGCCAAAAGCTATTAATATCATTCAATCGCTGCCAGTTCGTGATCATATTTGCATGCAAACCTCTCTTCGGGAAATCGACGCAACCACTGTTTTATATCTACGTCAGTGAACGAAGTCTGCCAAATATTAGCATAGGTCAGGTCAAAGCCTTTGACATGAAATGTCACTTCACTTACTTCACAGTAAGTTTCCAATACGTATTATAAATATTAAAATTTTCAATTTCGACAATGTATTGATAATCCCCATACACTGACACAATTCTGATATTCGTGAACGAACGTGCATCGTGAACGAGAACCGATTTTCGCCCATTGACATTGTCAGCAACGGCCTTACCGGTTTACGTCAACATTAAACAGCATTTTACTTTCACGAATAAAATTCATATTGAGATGTTTAATAAATTCATAGTAATGATTACTCTATTGTTGCCACATTGTACTGTTGCCACATTGAATCAGCAGGAGTGATACACCTGGAATGATACATTGATACACCTGCTGATATGGGGAGAAGTTCTCAGTGCTACTGTCAAGTGTCCTGCCCCTGTAAATGGCCTCATTACACTAGTCCCAGGGGTTCAGTAGCAGGAGTCCTGTTTGAACATGGTCCCTGGGCACAATCCCACCCAGTTGACAGGTCGCCAGAGGGTGGTTGGAAGGGGACACAGAAGGAGAGCCAAGCAGAATAACTGCTGTCACCTTTCTTGGGTCAGCCAGGCTTTTACCAACAATAGAACCAGTGGACAAATCACTGTGCATCACTGATTCCAATGCTGACCACTATTCCATATCCATTAGCTGGGTCATAGGATGGTCATCTGTCCCTCTGACTGAAAGGCGACAATTGCACTAATTACATTAGGTAATTCCTTATGGCAGAAATCACTTAGAAGCCATTTATTTGCAGACAGTGGTCAGGAAGGCAACATTTGTATTGACTAAGTTGACAGATGCCAGCCCAGTAATGGGTCAATATTTCTTCAAGTACTTGACAACTGACCACTAGTAAATGACCAGGTTTAAGTGCTTCTGTCTCTATAAATCCAGAAAGAAGACTACACAGGACAGTCAGACTACTATACTCCATCAGTGAGTGACAACTAATTATGCTACTAAAAGAAAGCTAACAATTAGTATTACTTAAAATTATTAATTTCCCGAGTATTTGAATATTTTGAATCATTGAGCCACATTAATTTGGGCATTTTGGTATGGTCAAATAGTTTCACTCTATAATTGACATTTTATAAATTTATAAAATATGGAACATTTGTAGAAACCATAAGCATCTGAAATTTACAAAACAACAGATTCTGTTCAGTCATTTTTAGAAAAACATTCTTTCTACTAAAAACAGTCACTTTTTTTATAGAAAAACAAAGTTTTTCTCCTATGTTTGTTTCTTGTTATTTCCGTATTGATTGCCCAAATCTCCACATTTAGACACAGTTAGAATCACTGCACATCAAGCCATGGTGATTTGGATAGTCTGGCCAGTTTGATCACATCACAATTTCGACTACTTTCATCTGGCCCGCTGACCGTGGATGACTGACATGGACCACCATCTAAACGCCGGCAGCACGCAAGTCCATGACTGACTCACTGATTCTTGCCGTGATTACACAGACGCAATAGCGCCAAATGGATACGTGCAAAAACACGAAATCGGCATGAGGAACCACAAACATGAGCACGACCAGTCAATTATTATAATGCGCAGGCTGTCACCGGTCCCATCAACCGTCTGCCGCCTGTGTCAGAGACACAGCTTTTGTGAGCATAATTTGCCTGAAGTGATTCTAAAAACTGCTGCTTTATGAAGGTCAGTTTCAAAGCACCATTATATCTTGGTTGAAGTGAATGAACTTTATCAGGCCACCACTTTAACGGCACAAAACATATGGCTCATCATTAAAAAATCATTAGTTTTCTTGATACTGCGTGGGCTGATGTTCTATCGGTTAACCCGGTTATGTCGCGTTAAAGTGCAATTTTATGTACTGGCTACATGTGTTCATTATATTATTTTTAATGTGCACAAACATGCCAACTTCTAAAAATTAAGAAACATAATGGCGTTTGATAAACTGCCCATTAGCCAAATTATCTTTACCGAATAACCCTTGCATTCATAGCATTTACCTCTAGGGGGTAGGTACTACATGTTACTACAGAAACATATCTTCTGTGGCAGAACTATCTTATATCTAACCCTTCTGGACTGACCAAGCAATAAAACCACTTAACAACATGTCTAAAAAGCTGCCAAAGAAGTTCCATACCCAGTTAGAGGGCTTTAATAAATTACTACACAGTATGGCCGCTTTTACTGAAGGTCGCATTCCAAAATTCTGTCCTACAAGTGGCCTGACAAATAGTTTTCAATTTATTCCCAAAAAAAATCCCCTTACCAGGCTCGGGTTACCTGTCAGACATTGTTCGCGACCGTCTGTCTAGGCCGGTAAGTTCCACGGATAACAGTGAGGAAAAAATGCTAAAATGGAACACATTCTATTGTTGCATTTCCACGTGGCCGGCCAAGCATGACCAAAAGCTGGATTGGCACTTTTGTTGCCTGTAATCACGTGTCAGTGGATGGGGAAGATCTCTGACCCCTGTTGATGTCATACACAGCTAACACAGCTGCTTTGTTGGAATATTAAATTACACATTTGTAACTCCACAATTCCCTGATTAAATATGGCTTTTTCATCAGCTGCCCCATGTGTACTGTTGCGATCCATTTTGAGAATTGAAGCAATTATCGGATATTGTCCGCTGAGCATGCAGAAGAATAATTGCATTTCTTAGAAACCGAGTTAAAATTCAGTAGGATGTACAAGAAGTGTAACCTATTCTACAGTTACAATACCAGCACATTCTACCAGCTGCCCATTGCATACAGAAATAAAGTCAGCTAGGATAAAAGTGAACATAGTAGTCGTGGATTTAGACTTATTACCAGATCATGTTAAGAAAGTTTTCTAACAAAAACTGTGACCATATCTCCCACATCTGAAACAGTACATTGTCAAGCTTTCAATTGTGGATTGTTGAAAAAATACTTCTGTCCATATATCAAAAGGTATGTGTAGTTACAATAATTGATGCTGATGACTGCAACTTCTGCATATTTACCCCTGCATTGTTACCCCTAGCTAGGTCCTATCCCCAGAAGAAAATTGCCACCCAAAGCAAAAAAAACCTTATGGCAAGTGGACAAGGAAGCCATTATTCATCTCTCCCTGCATAACCCTTCTGAGATTTGTCAATTTTGTTTCAAAACCCCCACTAGAATACACTGGCCAAACACAGATCAAACGCCATAGAGTGTCCCACCAACACTATGTCCACAAGTTGGATGTCACCTACGGGATCATCCAGGTGTTATTCCAAGGGACATGACACAGGTAAACAGACAGAAGACAAACAGCAAGTGACACTCTTGGCTTCATGAATCCATGATCAGACTTGGTCAGTGTTGACCTGTCCAGTCTGGTGACAGGGGACACTGATGGCTATAACAACACTGGCCAGTGGCTGATGCAGAATGTCCACTCAACTGTGCAGTTCAAAAGGCCATCTACAGTTGAAATGCAAATGACAGACAGTTACCTCAGGGTATGGTAGCTCAGTGGTACTACACTGGACTGACTCAAGAAGACACTGGCATACATACAAAAACACAATTGACAAATATCAACCAGGGTCCAGCCACATGCAGATTAAAAAGTGTGGGCTTTCAATAAGCCAATGACTTCCTAGTCTATGTGTCACATCTAGTGGCAACCTTGTTAATTCATCTTGTTCTGTCACTCCTTAATTTTATTGTCCCATTTATCTCACCTGTATAAAAACCTGTATAAAATGGGTGTATTCGTATAAATGAGTGGGTCCACTAAATTAGTACCTGTCTTTAGTGGTGGAATTATTAAAGCTGTTGTGCATTGATCGCTGCATGGCTGAATTCTTCCCGGTGAAGTTGAACTACTATTCAAATGCTCAGGTCTGCCGGGGATGTAGTGTCGTGCTTAGCTTTGTCCATATATTGAGAATATAAACAGTAAGAACTGTACCAAATGTTATGTAAATTACTTTTAATCCTATATTGGTGTAACATGAAAACAGGTGATTACTTGTTTAACTCGTAGTTAGTTGGTGCAAGATTTCGTACAATTACCAGAGCATTCTTGACAGTTATGAACTTTCCAACTGCAGTTTTTTGTAGCTTACGGTAATATAGCTACACTATACACGTTACAAAAAACGTATACTGGTCATCGCTAATCTGGGCCTTGGTGGAAATTATTAAATACCTAGAGAAAGTGTAAAGTTTGTTCACTCCATCTACCAGAGAGGTGTGTTTTATGTCATACAACAACAAATGATTGTTAGTTTCTTCTATACCCCATTGTTCTATGCACCTTGTGATTTGTAACGCTAGCTAAAGGGAACCCTAGTAAGAAAGATTGCATTGTAACTGGGGCATTGATATATAGTTATAATGATAATTACATACAATTATATATATATACATACAATAGGTCTCTGTGTACCAGTAAAACTTTTTTGACATGTTGCAAAAGTATTTCATTTGCCTGTTTATGTGCCTATGTTATACAGTTAAACCTGTCTTAAATGATTTGTGGTGAGGTAATGAATGACGAGCCAACCATGAACTGGATAGAGATGTTGTACTTGGCAGACTGGCTACCACCACTGACTGAAAGGCTTTATAAGGGATGGAAAGTATCTTTGATTATCAATACAGCTTATCACATATACAAGTTCTTTTTGTTATATGCCATATTAAAGGAAGCATACCATCTCAAAAACCACACCCAGCCTACTGTAATTAGCAACATACGTTGGCTATTTAAATTTTTAAACCATAGGGAAATGCTTTGCCTTGATGAGTTCTAATGTGACTATATTAAGTATATATATATATATATATATATATATATATATATATATATATATATATATATATATATATATATATATATATATATATATATATATATATATTATATATATATATATACATATATAATATATTTAATAGTTAATTAAAGTTGATTTTATATTTTAGATTGTATAGACAGAAATCACCTGGCCCTACATAAAGTCTGGAAAACATCTGTGAACATTTCAGAAAGTGTGTATATGAAATTACTGAACTAACAAATTGAGGAACTTAGAACTTTGAAAAGATTCAGTCTTTCAGTGTTTCACTTTCAGGTGTTGTAGAGGTAATCTCTATTAATGCGACAGTGGGGGGTACCAATTAAGAATAGGCTAACAACCAAATTGAGTTTACTACAATAACAATCTTTTATTTACACTACACATTCCAAACATTAAACCAACTGACAATGAAACACTTAACTCTTCTTGTCTCATAGACATAGAGTCCCTGGCACACCCCAAACTTTAAACAGCTAACAATAAACCTCAACTACCATAACACTATCTGACAGACTCCCTGGCCAGTTAAGGCCCTGCCTGATTACACATCAGCTACTCCTAGGCAATCACTCCTGCCTCCCCCAGAGTCTCCTCTCTACATACACTTTATTACCTTTTTACTGACACCAAGACAAACAGAATTAGCCATCATCTAGCTGTAAATGATTTGAAATGATAGCTGGGTTTCCCTCAAGAGAAGGTGTCAGGTTGTTATGTCTTGTTTATGAAATTGGTGACTCCAAAGAATCAGTGGTCATTAATCCTGCATTAGGATTAATGACCACCAGGCTCATCTACTACAGACATCTGATAAAGGGTCCAGCAATCACCCTGTCATTGTCCCTCAAGGGAAGCGACATTAGCCATCTGCATGCTACATCACCAACCTGCCCTTCTATAATTTTTATCATTCATATATATATATATACATATATATACATATATATACATATATATATATATATATATATATATATATATATATATATATATATATATATATATATATATATATACATACATATATATACATATACATACATATATATCAAAGCAGCTCTTTGCATTTTTTTCAGATATCTATTAAATTTTGCGGTTTACGCAGACCTACTTTTAAAATGGCCTTACAAAAAGTCAATGCAGATAGTCAGTTACTAAAAAAAAAAACAAGAGTAGCAATTTAAAAGTTCTACAAAACAGTGTTTTGCATCCAATGTAGATTAATTACAAATCCATGTGGATTACTCAAAACATTTTGACACATTTCACCCTTAAACTGAAACAGACACTGCTCTGCAAGGTTCCACACTTTGCATATTGAAAGAACATGGCCTGCATTCCCTGATAACCCAGTGAAATAACAATTCTTCTAGCCCAGTATTCAACTGTTCTTGCAGATAGTTCATCACAAAGAGCATCACAACCATATCCACATAAATGCCTGTCAAATTGCGGACAATGGCACAATACCTAATCTGCTGGTGAAACTGAACTGACCAGTCTTTGATGTTGTATAGGTGAATACATTGGCTGCCCCAGGGGTTTCACAGAGCGCCAATGCTGCTGCCCCAGACATGGGGGTTATCATAAGTGCTGGATCTTAGCACAGTATTGGGCTATGGTTCCACTAGAGGGCTGGTATGGTACACAGGATGGCAGGGCCCATTTAGGAAACATGGATGGCTGAAAAATGTGGAAACTACAGCAGACATTAACACACTGTAAGCATAAAACAACTTCATGTCATGTTCGGTTCTACCAAGATTACATATCTTTGGCACAGATCCATAGTTGGTCAACGGACACTATAAATAGTATGTTGCTTATTCATTAGTAAAATTAACTGCTTGTTTTATATCAACTCAACAAGTCTAACCTGGGTATACACCCAACAAAGTAGACACAATCTCATAATTGACTCAGCTATTTCTATATGCATCTTAAAAAAAAACACAGTCCTAGATCATCCACCTTGTCTACACATCCAATTATATAATTATCATTAAAGCATGTCACAGTATGGCAGATGGTTTTCAACAGTAAAGTATTCATTGTAGTCCTAGATGATAAACTTACAATCAATTATATCACATTTCTTCTGCTTTTTGATGACAGTATGAAGATGGTATTTTATGGATGACATATGTAATTAGGTAAACCAAGTCAGTTTTAAATAAAAATGTTATGTAGATCTGCATCAAAACTGTCAGATAAGAAAGTTGTTTTTGGGCCTGCAGGACGTATGCCCCAGTAGGGGCGGGGCGTTCTACTGGGACATGCTACCTGCAAGGCTGTACTGCAGGTCAACGAGAAATGATACTATTTAAAGGTGTATTAAAACTGTGTCCAACTGGGGGCTGACACGACCACAACCTTTAAGTACTCAGCACAATACTAACTATGCCCATGGCAACACGAGATGCAGATGTTTCCAAACTACTGTTACCACTGTCATTGTGTACAATTATGCTTTCATGACTGAACTGGTCTTGATGTGGCCACAGTCAGTATTGTGGTAGTTCAGTCATCTGTGTCCACAGAACATGCTGTGGTCATATTACAACTAGGTTCAGCTCACAACCACACAACTACAATTATTTTCTTTAAATTCCACTCCCATATCAGCAGCAGCAGGTAACTAAAACAGTTCTATCTCTGTGTCCGCTTCCACTTCATGTTGATACATTCATAAAATCGGGTTCCCATTTGTTTAAATCTAGGGGGCAATTCTTGCGTTAGGTGTGTGACATTCAGACATTTTTCATCTTTCAAACTCTGCACATCCATGCTAATTAATTGCTGTTTTCATTATGATCACACCATTGTTCTACAGGTTGTTTAATAGGTAGGGTAGGCAAACATTTTTTTTCAGCAATAATGGATTTTTGTAAAATATATTATATGGAGCGTTACGTGTGAAAAATCTAAATTCAGATGGGTGCATTAGTTATTGCCAAAAATCTGTGAAGTTATGGAAGTATGTTAAATTTTCCCTAGGTGGGAACGAAGTTCTGTAGAATGACAGTTTGGGAGTGTTTGTGTTTTTTCTAAATCAAAATAATTTTGTTGCGATTAACACAGTATCACAACTGGGTTCGTAATTGGTATCTAGTTTACTTGCAACACGTAGTGAATGAATCATAAAACCGCATCGAGCACTATAATTTATTTTTCTGGTTATGGATTTCGAACCTTTCTTGTTGTATGAACCTCATTTTCCCACACCTGTGGGGCACCAGGATCGCATTTTGATAACCATTGTAGGAATACTGAATGCTAACTTAAATTATCATAATATATATCCAGCCAAATCCATATAGCTATAGTTGAACCAGATAAATATGTAACCACTTTCCCTAGTTCCTATCATAGATAAAATTCAGTCTCACTCATTGCAAGGTTTTAGCTCCTATGCAAAGAATTTTTTTCTGTCACAATATAGCTCAAGTTGTAATATCCGGAATTGTTATGTTTGCCACTTATCCGATAACTAATTGCTGTTAAATGTTTGCTAATTGATTTCCTCTTAATACCATCTCACATATTGTAATAATATGTTATATATTAATTGTCTTTACTCTTATTCTTACACTTTATTTAAGCATATACTCATGCAATATGTTCAAGTTATTTGTCGTTAATCCCTCACTTAATTCTTTTGTTTAATTTATAATTTTATTGGGTGGCTGTCAAGTTAGTGACCAAATTATGGTCTTATTAGCAGTCTCCCAGACCGACATGGTTTCATACCTATACAATTAACATTCATATATGTGAATTTATGCATTTTGTAGAAATTCATAATATGTTTTTGCATTTCTTAATTTGTTACATATCTTGTCGAATAAACAATTCCTGATTCCTAATATATATACCTAACCCCAGGTAAGACAAAACTCAGTTTTAAAATCAATGTATTTAATAGTTTTTCCAAAAAGAAGTGGTCATGTATAATAAGTATTGGAGTAACAGGTGTGCAGCAGGCAGCACATACCCAGAAGGCTGAATTTATAACAATGATAGATTCAGTACTGACACTTCCATCAATTAACTGTTGGCTGGAATGTATGCATTAATGTCACTGTGAATAATGATAATTCAATGGACAACCTGATATTGTTATAATATTCATATTTACTGGGATTAATCACTATTGCAGATGTCTGACATTTATGGTAAATCTTAGTCAGAGCAACAGATCAAACCAAACAGAATCTAATGAACCAAGGGTGAGCATGCTAAGAATTTAGCCCAGCCACCAGTGAAGCAGAACTTAAAATTAAATAGCATTCAGCACTCACAGCAGGGTGAAGGATGCCACACACATCCAGAAAAGATGTTCCTGTATTAATTGGACCTTGGAAATGTCAACAGCTGGTCACAGATTTCTCCCACTGTGAGGCCAGTCAAGATTATGTCTTCCCACAAAATCTGCCTTGAATGCAACTAACCAGCTGATGTAGAAGAGCCATCATTATTAACAATATTATTAAAGGCACAAACAAAACAATGTCTGGTCGATTTATCATACAATTTTTTTTATATAGTATAAACTATATCTAACATCATGAATGACCACACAAATGTGTTTTAAATAATGAACCAAAAATAATTTGACCAATATCTGTTTAATTTGAATGCTTTGGCCTGAATATTGTACAACCCGTATTTACACTCCCTGCTGAATGGTAAGGTCGATATTCACAAACAGTTAATCATTATTAAATGGTCAAATAAAATTTTAAAAGATGGTTAATTAAAACATATTTGAATTTTTAGCTGTCAAGATGCTAGAATAATATATAACATGACTTTATATAAAATTGTTAGGCTTTGTACCTTTAAAGATTGGCAAAAACACACCAAGTGGCTACCCTGAACTCTGTTCTAGGGTGCAACAGGGTAAAGACAACTGTCTGTTAGGATTTACCATGATGCCAACAAAATTGCCATACACTGAAACTAATTCACAGTGTCAATTACAATCAGTTAAATTTTCCTAATCGTACTGACATAACTTTGAAAGGCATAAACTAAGAAGCCTATCTTTGTTTTTCAACATTGTCAAAACCGACAGGGTGGAACCTGAGATTCAGTAACCAGTCATTATGAACACATGAGAACACTGGTATATGACGTGTGTGATCAGCTGAAAAAACAGCTCCTAGCACAAGAAGTCTGTCTACATCTGGTTTCATGCTTTGATGTGTCATAGATCTATTTCTATAGGGCAGCTTCAGGGCCTTGAAGCTAAGTCGGCTTCAAAGGACTTAAAAACATATTTATAATTAACATAACGGTTTACAATGACCCAATTTTATTCTATTGCTCTAGATAACTCCCAACAATTAATTATATTTAACGCAGTCTGTAGACAACAGTGGTGTACATTACATTGTAAGATTGTATTTGTGCATTTCAAGAAAATTGGTCGATAACATTTTTGTGAAAGCAAATGTCCAAAATTTTCGTGGAATTTGGCCCTCGAAAGAAAAATCCTTCAGGGATGACACGTATGAGGTAAAAATCACTGAGAAACCAGCACCTAAGGTAACTGTGAACTTCACCAGTTTACACAAGTGCTTCAACAGCTCTGACAAACACAAGGTGAGCTTAGACAAAGTGGGCAGTGAAAGACCTGCCTATACAAGTAGGCCATTTAACACAGTAGTACCACCTAGAAGCGAGGAAGTTGCATATTGTTCGGCCTGCAACTTAATGAAGCTGACGGTGCTCCTATAAGGGAGAAAACACAAAGGAAACAAGCCTGGTCCAGTGCTCCAGCCATTCAACTAAACATGCAGTGCATGGGCTCAGTTCAGTTAAGTGTTAGCAAGCACCAAGCTGTAATCCTCAAAGTGAATGAAAGCCGCTCAGTTGGTGGCCGAACTAGCAATATCCTGTATAAATACTACATTGTGCTTGTGTAGTTGAAGGATCAGTTGTCGCCCACATACATGTCTTACCTGTCATGTGTATGGGTCTGCCTGGGAATACATGCGTACATAAAAATATTATTTATTTAACAATGCTGATGCTTTCAAACAAACGCTGACTGTACAACAAAATAATAGCTTGCCCATGCTGTATGTAATTGAATCATAACACAGAAGTTTACAAAAAGAACTGTCAAGCCATTGAACAAAACGTTTTTTTAATAATAACATAAATTATATGACGTTTGGCCAATTTAAAGAAATCAGCCACTTTCGTGCTGAAAATGTAACCAAAAGATCTTTCTTTACTCATTCATTTGATGACAGAAGTAAGACCCCCCCCAACAGCATCATGAATGGTGACTGCCAATTTAACTTAAATGCTCTTTACACTTCTGCAGTAAGCATCACAATTTATAAATAAATAATTCTGCTTATAAAAACTGGATTAGGTACACACCTGTACACTGCTAAACAGCCACACGATGTCAACACATTAAAGGTAAAGTTTGAATATAAGCCTGCCCTTAGCATGGTGGGCTAACTCGCTGGGAAACCATTACAGCACTCTTAACAAAATGTACTTTCTATGTAAATTGTCTGTTTTATTATGCTACAGTTGAAGCTATTACGTTGTGAGTCTTCCAGCTCCATCCATGAAGGTACCAGCAGCAATCAAGTATGCAGATAAACATCAGGCTAAATCATTCTGTAGTAGGCAGCTTAAATCTGGGGTTATCCACTGTTGAATAAACTGAACACTGCCAAGCCAACAGTAGTTTGTTTGCACGCACTCACGCATTGCACACACACAGGCTTTTTTAAGGCATTTCACACGGGCAATTTGCCTGTGTGAAAACCCTCCATGCCCTGTGAAATTCAGAAATAAAAAATATTGTGTTGTACATGAATGCGCGATAATGCGCCTGATAAAAGTAAATTTTTTTTGCCCGTGGCCGTGTGAAATGTAGCACAGCCCGTGTGAGCTGAACCTTAAAAAAACAAGTGTGTGTGTGTGTGTGTGTGTGCACACACACACACCCCTGTACTGTCACCCTGTTTGGACTGTCAGTGTAAACCCTGTGATTAATCTTGACTGAAATGTAACCATAAACTTCTCTTACAATTTATATATAGTTCTACCTATGAAAATCAATCTTTTTTATTATTGCAATTAGAAAGGTATGTTTTAGAACAAATCTAGTTAACTGAATCAATTGTTAAGCAGAATCCACTGTAGGATACAGGCATCTATGAAAGACTGAAGCACAGGCATTGTTGAGGTAAAAATTACCCAGCTGACGATGGGGTTACCCCTATGTACTATTAATGGTGTCCTGCCCAGCAGGTTGTGTAGTGACATGCTGTTTCTATAAGCTGCTAGAGCTTCTTTGCATCCCAAACAATGCATAAATGAAGCGTGGCAGGACATTGTAGCTTCCCAAACAATGGGCGACAAGAAAAACAGATTCCTCAATGACAACAGGCTGTCAGTTTGACTACAGGTATTACAAACACTTTGCAGTCTACAACGAAAACTAGTACTATTGTAGAGGTGCCTACCACAACTGTGATGTGACATACGTTTGTTTGAGATTCATACAAACTCATCAGCTCAGTGCTCGGAATTTTGTAATCTAGACCAACTCATTAAAAACATGGTGAGAGGTGATTTTGAGAAATGCATAGATCCATTATGTTGGCACTTGTTTTAGACCAGCAACTTTTAAATGACATTTAACATGCTGAAACATGAAAATGTGTCACTTGCTTCTTTAGCAACGAGGTAGTATGTGTACAACTGTCATCAAGTTAGGTCTACATGACATGTTGGTGAAGATACAAAGTGGAAGGTATGTCAAAACGTCAGCAGTGGTGGTACTGCACATATATTAGTTTTGGTGTGACATCTTCAGGTGACAATTCTGTGGAATTGACGCAGTTTTGTTGTGACATTTTCAGCCTTTAGGTGACAATTCTGCATAACTGACACTGCGTACACGATGCTAGTCCATTTTTTGTAACAGTGAGTGCTAAAAAATTATAACATTTGTGTTTCTGCGTATCCACAAAACATTCATCCGTCTGCTGATACCGACACTGTCCAACAGCAAACATAATTTCACCAAGATATATTTAAAGTAATAAACTTTCACATTTTGTTGCCAGAATTTATCATTCCTATATACCAAGTAATTATAAGTAGCAATTTAACCTGTTGGTCCAGAAATAAATTTCCAAAAAATAACATTAACTAAAATTTAATAAACTCCAGTTATTTTAATAATAAATGTGTAGTTGATTTTTGTGCTGGACCTGAGCCCTGACTCTGTATTTATAATAGTATGTAGTCACTGGCTCCAGTGCTTGCCAGATTTTAGCTGTGCACCAGCCTAGTATTACATGCGCATGTAGTGTGAAATCCCACAAAATGCTTGCAGTAGACTAAGTGTGCAGCTGATAACACAGTCGCCATTGTCAGGTTGCATCACTGTGTCACATGACGTGCTTTAGAATGCACCAGGCACGTATATGTTTACTGGCCCACAGACACCAAGGCAGTGTATGAACCTTTTTCACGAGCCAGGTACACCTGTGCGTGTGCCATCAGTATCAGACGCCCACTCAGTGTAATAATGCAACAATGCAATACACCTGGTCAATGACCAGAAGCTCTTGAGCATACAGTTTGTTATTATGTTAAGCACGTGCTATTTTCCAAACTAACTGTACGATGACTGCAATGGCGAACATTTCACAATCGACCCCTGGGAATTACTGTCCATGTAAATAATCCTAAGGCGTGGCACTATGCAAGAATGTAAAAAATGTCAACACAGAAAAGGACCTACGCATTTGTTTTGGTCATGATCAATGTTCATGTAGTGTAGAGACTTACATAATATCAATTCTGAATAATTAATACCAAATCATATGACGAGGATCTGATGATGCATGCAAGATGCAGAAATGCCAAATAAACCAGAAGAGGACATGAAAGATATGCAGCAATGTAGCAATTAATAGGCTAAAAGGTACGTTATTTTCAAAGGAATTCTCACAAATGATCTAGCAGCCATCTTGAGAACATTTCCTGAAAACATACAGTTAGTAAATATTACAGTGGAAGACCCGCTATCATTCGATAATTTCAACAGTCAGCACTGACAAACATTTTGTTCTTGACAGAGGACACATACCTTCATAATGCAGCTGCCAACTGTGGCGTTCTCAAACACGGACACGTTGTAGAAGCTCTGGTGAAACACAGGTTGGTTGTCATTGACATCCCTGATACGAACGATCACCGTTGCATTTGCAGACATCGGTGGCATCCCCGCATCCGTTGCCACAATGAAAAGATGCGGTTCCGACGCGGTTTCACAATCCACACGTGCCTTCGTCGTAATTAATCCAGTGTGGTTGTCAATCTGAAACCACTCGGCGTGAGAACTCTGGTCTGGTAGAATCGCATAGCGGATCACTGAATTGTTCCCATTGTCGCTGTCAATGGCCACCAGTTGTATGACAGACGAACCTGGCGGGACAATTTCCTGAATGTCCGCGTAGTATGTGGACTGCGTAAATTTTGGCGCATTGTCATTCGTGTCTGTCACATAAATCGTGAATGTCTTTTGAGCAGTTAGTGGTGGTGAACCTGAATCTATTGCTGTCACTGTCAATGTGTAGGCTGACCTATGCTCCCGATCCAACGCCTTTGACAGAATCACAAGGTACACGATGCTGTTACGTGTCGTCAGGCCAAAATGACCGCCTCCACCGCTCAGCGAGACATTAATGCCAACGATGTCACGTTTAACATCGGGGTCACTGACGGAGATTCTCGCCACAAAATCACCTGGTTGCGCGTTTTCTGATATGTGTCCTTTTCCATTCTCCGTTAGAAATTTCAAATCAATGATTGGTTCGTTGTCGTTGACATCGAGTACCTGTATTGAGACTACGGCGGTTGTCTGCAGCTTTTGGGTGCCATTATCACGTGCCACTACAATCAACTCATACACCTTTTTGTCCTCATAATCCAGCTTCTTGTTCACAATTATACTGCCGGATAATGGGTTGATGTCGAAATTCTCCAGTGGGTCACTTCGGTCACGATCAATGTGGTAACGAATTTGACCATTCTGACCGGAATCACGATCAGTAGCAAAAACCTGCAGAACTGTAGACCCAACTGTTGCGTTCTCAGCAACCCTGGCATAATATCGACTGATATTAAAGATTGGCTGATTGTCGTTGGCATCAATCACATTAACAATCACGCGCATTGTTCCAACATTCGGAGGGTTTCCACCATCGTATGCTTTTATGAGTAAGTCATACGAAGTGATTGTTTCATAGTCTAACTCATGGTTTATTATTAGGTCGAGATAAAGAATCCCATTTGGCACCCGCTTTGACCCTAGTCGAAACGCACTGTTCACGTTCCCTTCTGCGATTTCATATCGCTGCGTCGAATTGATTCCCAGGTCAGGGTCAAGAATGCTACCTAATGGGTACTTCACGTCTTTCGGTGTCGATTCAAGAAGGTTTTCAGTTATGACACTGTTTGGAAACGTTGGACTGTTGTCATTAATATCCGTGACATGTATAATGATGGATATGTGTTTCCCTGTAGTCGTTGATATTGCTACCAGCTTAAATAAACTTTGTTGTTCACGGTCAAGTCTACCCTTGACTGTGATCACACCCTCTGGACTAAGATTCAACACATTTTCCACTGCACTGCTATCCAAAAATGGGATATACGGAGGGGGTGCACTGTCCAACCCCGGTCCAACTGTGGCTACAACAGTACCCTCGGGCTGCTCTTCCTGGATGTAATACTCCACTGTTATCCCACCTGCACCCATCTCACAGAACACAGGCCTCGTCAGGGCTAGAAGTAGATACAATGTCCATGGAACTGACATGTTTGACCCCACAGAAAACTTCCTCTTGAAGCCAGTCCCACAAACGGGCAACATCCAGCAGTTAAGCAATCCCATAGTTGCCTGATCGGTGTGGATGCACTGTGCTAGCTACACATATTGAAGCAACACAAGACCTGAAACAGACAAATAAATGACAGTATCACGGTACAGCTATAGTGCAAGTCTTTTACAGCTAAATGTCTTATGACATTTAACCCCAAACAGCCCTGTCTTGAGCTAACATAGGAGTGGTTTATTTTCAGCGTTTTCCTTCTCTATTAGTGAGTCCACAGCAGGCATTTTCCATTTCGCTGTGTGGGGTCTTTCACTTCCCCTGGTATAGGCACCAGATAGAAGAGACAATCGCTTTTACTGTCTCTTCCGAAAGACACAGGCAAAGTGGGGTAAACAAAGAAGTTGCCCAAGCTTCGAAACGGCGGAGTTGGTTTTAAACCCATGGCTCTTCGATCGAAAAGTTTTGAACCCCAGTCCCCTTGACCGAAAGCCTTACGCTCTACCATTCGACCACTGCACCCCACATCATCAAGATTGAAAAATATACACAATACCTTTACGAACGAATGTATCAACTACACTGATGAATTTAGCCATCATGTTGAATATGTTGGACAGTCATTGCATGGTGCACAAAACATACCTACGTATTAATATTAATGTTATTGTCTCACTCAACTGCAACAGGGTCTAAACAATTTGTTAATGTGACGACTTCAAAAGGTACATATGGTGACAGTGTGTATAACACGTGTGCAGCAAAAAACATACACTGATTAAATAATTTTTTACACACGGCTGTCGTCGAACTGGAAATTAGTTTAGTTTAGTTTTGAACAATAATAGTGGTGACAGTTCAGTTGGGAAAGCCGACAGCGGTAGCTAAGCTAGGCCGCGGCTCGGACCTAGGGCTAGGTGTTAGACCTACACAGTCTAAAGCCTACATGACTAAACTACTACAAAACTGGCAACATTAGCTAATTCAGAAATCTAGGCTACGTTTTGGTTAACACTGGCGAGTTGCGAGTCAGTCTCGGACAATGAATGAACGAGAATGAATCTCGGTAAATAGCCGTCCGGTGCTCGCGACTCACAAGTAATGGGCAAGAGCCATGTCACTAGCAAGGCCTCGGGCCGTCAAACTATTCCGGCACGTTCGGCCCGCAAAACAAGCTGTGCATAACGGAATCAATACAAGTTTCACTGAAATGTGTAGCCACTTACCTCGCTGTTCATCTACCGGGCCCAAATAGGCCTGATCCGAGCCATAACGGCAGGATTTATCCGCTACAAAACAGCACCAACACCCACCGATACTCACGCACACCTATCTCTACTCGGCTGGCTACTCTACGGTTTACGACAGAATACGGCGACACGAGAACCGTCAGGGGTTTGGTATCCTAATAATTTACGCGTACGTTGTCACACCAACAAAGACGCCGTTTTATTCCAACTTCTTTCTAATTGCCTAATTCGAACTTTAACTAACTAAATTGGAAACTTAGCTAAAACTAAACTACATAATCTCTAACATTATTGTGCACAATGCATATTTATACAAAAAAACTAGTAGTGTTTGACTACGACAAAAGCGGGACCGTTGGTCTGAACGAGCTTACCATGCTATAAGTATGTTGCATTTTAAAGTTTATTTATCTTAGATTTGACTAATTCACCCGTGATAATGCGCACAAGACGCGCGAATCCATAGCTGACTATTGGATAGATATCCAATTACAAAACCACTTACGGATAACCAGTCCTCGATGAGTCACGTGGTTAAGCGGTACGCCAGTGAGTAAAATATTTTGTGACCGGCCAAGCGTGTCCGCAGTCTAGTCATGTGTGTCTACAGTCAAGTCAACGTGTGCCCTTCAGAATGTAACGTTGTTACCCAAATTATTTCAATACCAATGTAACTGATGTTTTTTGGAGACAGTCGAAACAAAAAACTATTATCCTCCTGTAATGCAGCCGTCTGCATAACTAGTAAACCAGGACTGATGTGTTAGTAATCTAAACACTGACTGAAGTGAAATCCGACCTACTTAAAACGAAATAGAAGTCATGGTTTTGGGGCAATGCACCTAAGAGTTAACAAAAACTAACCATTTGTATCTACAATGGTCAAACAACATGTCACTTATACCAGTGGCTGACATGTTTACTGGGCGACCAATGAGCGCGTGATAGTTCTAAGTAATTGACTCCGGTGAAACGCACTAAGTGCCTTCGACCAAAATCGAACGGCCATCGGAAGCAACGCAAACTCTAAATCAAGCGCGCTGCTAAGTCAGAACGGTATAAATTTAATAAACAAAGGCAAATATATGTTGCATAAGTTGAGTTTAGATGCAAACAGCATAGACATATCGTATGACGAACTTTCCTGTGATGATTATTGCAAATTGTTGCGTGCATTTTCGTCCGTTAAAGTGAAATATGGCATATTTACATAAGTCACCAATGTGTCGCGATAGTCCTGCCATCTAGCGATCATTGTAAAATATGCCTCAAAACTGTTTGTAATGTTTTCCAAAATAACTGACTTGACGTTTACGCTCACGTAGGCCGATACATCCGACTAGTGACGTATGTATTATGTAATGTGATATTTAGTGATATCGCAAAATGGGTATATTTAGATTCTTAGGAGTGACTCAGACTGGTGACTATAATAATTATATTGGTTTCTACATATGCTATAACAAGTTAATATAGTATTACTAGATTTTATTAATTAAATGACATATATACAACATGTACGTGGTATTGCAGTGCTAGAAAACCAAAGAGAGTGATCAAGGTTCTCGCCTTTCCGCTTTCGCGGGTAGTCTGTCTAGCAGACACGGCAAAAGGTGCTGCCACCTGTGGTGGCAATTTAATAGTTTTGTCCTTTCCATTCACCAGATGGCGGCACGTGACGCACAATCACGGCTAAATCGGTTTTTCTACTGATCCGTCTCTCTCGTGAAAGAGGGCTCAGTGTTTTTGAAATACAAATCAAAATGAAGACACAATTGTAAATGTTTCTATAATCGTTTATTTAGCTAAACCGTAACAACAAGAACTGTAACAATGGAATGAGAAAGAACATAAAATGTTAATAACTGCATGACAACCAACTGTACGACCATGGGCATGGTAAACATGCAATATTTACATTCAGCTTGTGGTTTCTCACTTGGGTGGGCACAAAAAATTACTAATTGAAACGTACATTTTAACAAAGTTTATAACAAAACAAATGTGCTAGAATAAACGATTACAAAAGTTGATTATGGTTCCAGATAAAACATATTTCTACTAAAGTGAAACAATATGATCAACAAATTGAATAATAATAATCCCCGACAAAACAAAACAAAAGCTAGGATGAAGATTTACATATTTTATGATCATTTATGAAATTTAAGAATTTTATGAAATTTGCCATCCACCAGGATGGACCAACAAGAGGCCCAGAGGTTGGGGGGAGGCAACATTGCAAAATCTAAAGTCTGCATCTTGCATAGCCATTGGAAGCAAATATGATGCATTATTTTTTAATTCGATTGAAGATTGTTTGAATCAGACCATTAACTATTGTAAAGCTTTTTCCTCAGACCGTAAGTTATTATCTAAATCCGTTGACCTCCCACCCACTGGAAAACACTGATAGATGCATTACATGTATCACTGACGTAATGTGTAAATTACATTTCTAAACTGAAAAGAAACCACTATTTTAAACAACAACAACATTTGGACAGCAACAACAGCACAATTCTAACAAATCACTAGCAAAAAGACTGGAACTGTCTAATTAACACTCCAGTACGTGTTGTTATGGTTACATGTACATGCCAGTATGTGATAGACATGTGAAGCAATGTGGCTATCGCTGGTCAGATCTAACAACCGTAACAAGAAAAATATGCATTGTGAACATCATGTACACATCATGTACAATAACAACACGCACGTGTACGCATATTTAAATCTTCAACCTACAAAACGATTGCTGTGCATACAGTGGACTTCACTTAACACAGTCACTTCGGGCCAGAGTAAATGTGATTTTGTTAAGCAGCCGATTCTCTTATAACCCCAGTCTCAACTGATTTAGTCTATCGCAAATCCGGTTTGTTGATGTCCCAATACGTAGTGTGTGAATAGTTCATGTAACATCCGCAGTCAATTACTTATTTAATATTTTGTCTGATGATTTCACGAAAACAACATACAAAAGTTGCACAAACGAGCTAGCACATTGTAGTGGATACTAGGTAGGTATGATTTTTCACATGAATTTGAAATGAGACTTGCAAAAATATCGAATTGCAGAGGCACCTTTAAGTAGAACACTTTAACATAGCAGGAATGATTCCGTTCCATGTTTGATTCTACTAAGCTGCCGATTCTTTTATCCGTTATTCTGGTAAGTGGAGTCTACTGTATAACATAAAAACCACAAAATTAACCCTTTATTTCTTTGCTGAAGGTGCTCCTAGAAACGACTAAATATGATCTTTAAAACATGAATACTTTCTTACATTTTATATGAGATTCAAGCATACATTAAAGGGAATGTAGAACCATTTTCCAGCTACTAAAGCCCAATTCTCACTTGCGCAACAAATATGATATATTACAAGACTATGACGAAACAGACGACGAAGAAGTTGAGAAACAATGACAAGACTTTGAGGATGCATAAACAGAAACAAAAAGGGCAAAAACCATGGATCAGCAAGGAGTCGCGGGAGTTAGTAGAAGAGAAAAAAACCGACTGAAGAACAACATCGAGCAGACAAAGTCAGACAGGATTAAGCAGAATTACATGTATAAATATAGGTGTAAATACAAAGAAGTGAAGAAGAGCATGAGACAAGACAAGAGGAAGTGGGTCGACCACCTTGCCATGGAAGCAGAGGAAGCAGCATGTAATGGAAGAATGAAAGAAGTGTATGATATTACTAAAACCCTCAGTAATGACAAACGTAAGACAACAAATGCAGTGAAAGACAAATGTGGAAATTTAATAACGGAAGTATTGGCCAGAAGGAAGCGATGGAAAGAACACTTTCAGGAAATCCTTAATAGACCTATACCTGATGACCCTGTAACAGATGTTGAGATAGTTAATATAACAAAAGCAGAAATCAGAACAGCGCTAAGGAAGATGAAAAACAGGAAAGCAGGGGGCAAGGACGAAATTACAGCAGAATTATTAAAAGCAGACATGAATACAACAGAGAAATGGCTTGTCAAATTATTCAGAACATTTTGGGAACAAGAGAAAGTGCCAAAAACGTGGAAGCAGGGACTGATCATTAAAATACCGAAGAAAGGTGACCTTACAGAGTGCGGGAATTGGAGAGGAATTACTTTGACATCTGTTCCTAGTAAAGTATTCAGAAGAGTACTCATTGACAGAATAAGAGATGGAGTTAACAGCAAGTTGAGAGACAAACAAGCAGGTTTCAGAAGTGGGAGAGGCACAGTAGAAGATATTTATTTTACAAAATATTATAGAACAGGTAGTGGAATGGAAGGCAACTCTATACATCATGTTTGTGGACTTTGAAAAAGCATTTGAATCAGTGCACCGAGAGAGTCTATGAAAAATTATGGAGAGCTATGGAATTCCATGCAAGATAATCAACATGGTACAGATGTTATATGAACATAGTGAATGTGCAGTGTTAGACGAAGGTGAGGAATCCGAGTGGTTCAAGGTCAAAACTGGAGTTAAACAGGGAGATGTAATGTCTGGATTTATCATCTTGATAGTAGTGGACTGGATAATGAGAAATACAACAGCAGGAAACAAAACAGGGATAAGATGGAACTTCACGTCAAAACTAGAGGACCTGGACTTTGCCGACGACATAGCACTCATGTCATCATGCTACACACACATGCAAACAAAGACAAGACAACTGAATCAATTTGCAGCAAGGACAGGACTAAGAATAAATAAAAAGAAAACTCAAATATTGAGGATAAACAGCAAGTGCAAAAACAGAATACTAATTGATGATCAAGAGCTAAAGGAAGTGGACAAGTATAACTACCTGGGTGCTAATGTCAGTAAGGAGGAGGCGATGATGACATTGTTAACAGAATTCATAAAGCTAGGGTATCTTTCATGAAACTAAAGCAAATATGGAGTTCAAATACATACACATTGAGATCTAAATTGAGGCTTTTTAACACACTTGTTAAACCATTGTTGTTGTATGGAAGTGAAACATGGAAAATTAACAAAGGAGACAACAGAAAGTTAGATACATTTTTTTTCAAGTGCTTAAGACGAATCCTACAAATTCGATGGCCATACGTTGTATCAAATTGAGATATTCTCGCAAAAACAAAATTGAAGACAATCAGCACTGAGGTCAAGTTAAGAAGATGGAAGTGGGTAGGACATATCCTACGAATGGACAAGAACAGCAAATGTGAGACGGCATTGACATGGACGCCTGAAGGTAGAAGAAAGGTTGGTCAACCAAAGACAACATGGCGATCAACTATTGAAAATGAAAGCCGCATACTGGGGTGGAGCAGCTGGAATGAAGTCAGACGTGTAGCAGCTGACAGAGCGAGCTGGAGATGCACTTCGGCCTTATGGGCCATTGAGTCCGAAGAGGATAGGTGAGAACCATTTTCATTGGTTGTCTAATATGAAGCATATTGAGTATTTTGTATAATTAAAATGCCATAATTATCTGAATTTGGTAATCCTAAACTATATCTAAAGTATCAACGTTATACTTTATGTAGTAATCTTCATTGCTATAGTTATCCACCATCAGGTATTGTATAAAACAAGAATTTTACGGACTAATAAATCATCCAGTAAAAAACATTATATTTCACCTAAGGTAGAGTTTTTTATCTGTCATTAATTCTGATGTCGTAAAACTAGCATATTTTAATTCATAGCCAAATTTTTAATATATTAAGAGATGAAAAATCACCATAACACATTTTGTGCGTACATTTTTTACCAACCGAGATATTATATAAATACAAGGAAATTCTGTGACGCAATGTCCCGTAAAATCGTCCTTCAGTTAACCAATTAAAATCGTTGCTCATTCCCTTTAATGAAGGAACTGAAGCTGCAAATCTTCACATAATCAATAATACTGCTTCCTTTCAAGAATTAAACATATTTCCCCAAAAGGTGACATTATGCAGGCATACATAACCAGTCCAAACCCGAATATTTTAACGTAGTTTCTGAGGAATGCTCTACAAGAAGATGTCGCCTTTGCCGGGGGAGAACATCTCGGTGAAGCTGCCACTTGTCTCCGCCGGAAGACTTGCCACAACTCTGGATAGTCATCAGTGAGAAATGCATTTAGAAAAAGGTGGGTTTTGTAACTAAAGGCTGGTTTACACGAGTGCTTAACTGCCCAATCGGTTGGCCAACACAGTGTTGTGCGGTATTACGGGGCAAGAATCAGTTGTGTAAACACACACGAGACTGATCTGTGGCTACGATTGTGTCAGTGGAATTGAGGCTTGTCTCAATTTGACCAACAGTTGGCGGCGATTTTGGAGCCAGTCGGTGACCAACAGCAGGCGCACCTGTCATCAATGCTCAAATAGGGAGTGGCATCAAGTTCAACGTCATGCATAATTTAGTATCTGCGCATTGTCATGTGACACAGTGTATCCCGACCAATATGGGCACAAATCGCTCGTGTAAACTATTCTGAAATAATAACAAGATCGTACTAAACGAGACATCAATATAATATCGCAAGCTCTCTATTTCATACGAGACATCAATACAAATAGGCTCTCTATACTAAACAAGACAACAATATATGTATCATGGAAATCGGTCTCTGCTGGAATTCCTAAAGTGGCAGTTTGTGATTCTAAATTTTAAATAATTATTGCTTAAATTTAAAACTCCTTCCTCAATTCTTTTATCCTTGAATTTGGTTCGTTGATGTACAAATCTGTAGTGCGGAAATAGACTAAGTAATTTGCACAGTCTTTTCACTTTTGTTGAAACTATCAACAATAGCCTTATGTTACAGGTTATAGAGCCGGACAACTTTAGCCTTTTTTTGCAAAATGTTTGCCCAATCCAGTAAAAAATAATTTACTAGTTTGTTCGAACATTTTATCAAAACAACATAACATATTTGCACAAATGATCTGGCATGTCACATCGGACTCAGCAGGGACTAGATGAGTTGATTTTTTTAGAAATGATTCTGAAACGAGATGAGCAAATAATTTAATTGAGTAATGATCTTTAACACCTTCTGTTGTACAGTGGCTTGTTGCCTGGCTTCACGTCATCAAACAGGTCACACAAGGAACTGCAGGTGCGGTGCTTCACCCTCGGGGGCTCTACTGGCTGCTGGGACTTCACTCTCGCAGGCTCTAACACCCTTGGGGGTTCCTTCTTTGAGAGTTCCACCCTCTGGGCTTCCTGTTCAAATACAACACTTCAGGTCAGCCTAGAACATGGAGTAGATGGAGTAAGGAGTAGAACATGGAGCAAGGAGTAGAACATTGAGTAGTGAGTAGAACATGAACCAAGGAACAGAACATGGAGTAGCAAGTAGAACATGGAGCAAAGAGAACATGGAGCAAAGAATAGAACATGGTGTAGTGAACAGAACATGTAGTAAGGAACATAATCTGGAACAAGGAGAGAACATGGAATAGCGAGTAGAACATGGAGCAAGGAGCAGAACATGGAGTAGCGAGTAGAACATGGAGCAAGGAGCAGAACAAGGAGTAGCGAGTAAAACATGGAGCAGATAGTAAAACATGGAGGAAGGAGTAGAACATGTAGTTAGTAGAACATGGAGCAAGGAGTAGAACATGGAGTAGAGGGTAGAACATGGAGCAAGGAAAATAATCTAGAGCAAGAAATAAGTAGAACTTGAAGCAAAGTGAATCTGTGAGCAAAACAGGGAACCAGGAAGCAAAAAGTGATAACATGGCTATTAATTTGGAATTAGTTAAATCCTGATAAACAAAGTTGTCTCCTTTACAGCACAGCCTTAAAAGTTGTCATTAAAAGGTTTTCCACAATTTGTTGCATACAGTGAAACATGGATGGAGAATGTGAGGCTCCAATTACCGTTTTGGTCTTCCTGCCTGCCCTCCACCGCATGGGAGATGCTCCCAGCCTGGCCTCATCCCTGGGTATTGTAGCTGGGCCCAACTCCCTGTGGGAACTCTTCCCATTAAAGGTTGGACCCGGTAGCGACTTCCCAAGTTCCACAGGTGCTGGAGATGGTTTTGCCCCGGAAAAACTGGAGAGCTCTGATAACTGTCAGGGTAAAAAGGATATACATTATGCCTAATGAAAGACCATGCCAAAATAGATGAGAAACCCTTTTAAAAAACATTCACATTTCCCACACTAACCACCCTGATACTATGATAAAAATATTAATATAAATATAGGAGGTGTGGACAAACAATTTGGGAGGTGATAGTGAGTTCAGCAATTGTGATCACCAGGTATGTGAGGCGAACTGAGTCAACGAAAGGTTTTTTCCATTTCCCTGTGTGGGATCTTTAACTTCCCCTGGCAGATAGAAGGGACCAATGGCTTGTAATGTTTCTTCCGAACGACACAGGAAAAGTGCGGTGAACAAAACTACCCAGGTTTGGAAACAGCAACAGGGGGTTTCGAACCCCAGTCCTCTCAATCGAAAGTCCGACATACCACGTTGCCTACCACACTGCCATGCATCCTGTTCGTACTACCTGCTGTATGGAGCCTGCATAATATTGTTGAAAATAGCACAATTAATGTATTTCAAAATGTTACACAAGAAAAAACATTAGTGGCACGATCACTAATTAAAGTGATATGATTATAACGAGACGTAATTGATGCATTTTCTCATCCGTCCTAGAAAATTGTTACACATGCTTTGTGATGTAACGGAAACGGTCATACATAATGTGCCAGGATAAAACAAATAGTCACTACACTGTATTACGTTAACTAAGTCTATATTGTAATTACAGTATTTAATATGTAATTTACAGTGTCTCATTAGGATTACATGAGTCATTACCATAGTGTACAACCCATCCTCGCCAGCCACAGGTGGTAGTAGCACTACCGAACCCCTGGCAGATCTACCCTTGCCACCAGGGTTTCTGATTACATCAGTACCCCTGGCAGATCAACCTGACGAAACATGGATTTGTCAGTTTGTTCCATGGCAAGTGTGAATGTACACCACATTATTTGTACTTCGTCCCACTTCCTGTCTTGGTTTCTGGGAACTAGACACCCCCGCACCCAAACTTCAAAGAGCTTTTCCACGAACTGCTCATCATTACCCGTCCGACCAGCGACGATCGGTCCACTAACAACTAAAGTTAAGTTCCGTGTGTGAGCCACACAAATATTATTGGTTAACACAGCACCTGAAAAATCTGCATTTCAACAGGTCAATCTGCCAGGGGTACTGATGTAGTCAGAAGCCCCTGGTGGTGAGGGTAGATCTGCCAGGGGTACTGATGTAGTCAGAAGCCCTGGTGGTGAGGGTAGATCTGCCAGGGGTACTGATGTAGTCAGAAACCCCTGGTGGTGAGGGTAGATCTGCCAGGGGTACTGATGTAGTCAGAAACCCCTGGTGGCGAGGGTAGATCTGCCAGGGGTACTGATGTAGTCAGAAACCCCTGGTGGTGAGGGTAGATCTGCCAGGGGTACTGATGTAGTCAGAAACCCCTGGTGGCGAGGGTAGATCTGCCAGGGGTACTGATGTAGTCAGAAGCCCCTGGTGGTGAGGGTAGATCTGCCATGGGTACTGATGTAGTCAGAAACCCCTGGTGGAGAGGGTAGATCTGCCAGGGGTACTGATGTAGTCAGAAGCCCTGGTGGTGAGGGTAGATCTGCCAGGGGTACTGATGTATTCAGAAGCCCCTGGTGGTGAGGGTAGATCTGCCAGGGGTACTGATGTATTCAGAAACCCCTGGTGGCGAGGGTAGATCTGCCAGGGGTACTGATGTAGTCAGAAGCCCCTGGTGGCGAGGATGGTTCAATCCACAGTTGACCAAAATAGCTGCTTCAGGAGAATTACCAAGAGGCTGTACTCACTTCACTTATCCCAGAGACAGACGGAGACGAAACCGTTATCCTCCTCGGACTATAAGCCACACCAGGTGGCACTGTGAGCTGCTGCATCGATCTGACGGCTCGTGTCAGCACATCATTCCTGACGACACCTAGAGTGGTGGGAATTTCATCTTCAGACGAAGACGTTACATTGTCAAGGTCACTCTGAAGATGTTTTGAGGTCAGGAAGCTCAAGAATGAGGCTCCAACACCGCTACTGGTTTTGGAGGGCGGCAACGGAGATATGTAAGGAAACGGTGATGTTGCATTGCTACGTGACTCGTCCTGGTTTTGGCTGCTTGGCGTGTCACTTTGCTGTGAACTTGGAGACGACAGCATGCAAGTTGGAATCGACGGAATCTGATTTGTAAGATTCTGATTCGGAAGCAACTGTGACTTTCTGGTTCCTCTAGGTCTTGCAGTTTCTGATGACACAATTCCGAGATGAAGATTTTCACCTTCCAAATCATTCCTTGCCTTGTGCCTTTGAGTAGCCTTGAGACCGTCATAATTTTTCAACAAACCTTTATCATTTCCTCTTTCACTCGAGACACCCCCGACTTGATCTTCAACACGGTTGCGAGTTGCACTTCTGCAGTATGACATCCCATCATGTTCTTCTGCATGACAATTCGGTACAGCCGACTGCCATGTCATCTGGGTGCCACTTTCAACGTCATACAAAGATAGTGAACTTAGCGCTCTCAAACAACTTCTGGTACATGGTCTTTGTCGTGGGACACTGACCCTTGTACCTGTACCGTCTTTATTTGCTGCTCTGGTAGGAATTCTACACAGATCGATGTCGCCGTTACCCATTTTTTGTTTCTTTGTCAGATAGCCCTGCTCGCACGCATTGCTGGAAGCCACAAGTCGCTTCCGAACACGATCCATGCGAGAATTACCATCACCCATCAACGTTTTCCCGATGATCGAATTCCCTTTGATTACTTCAACTTGACTTTTCATGTTTTCCCCACCGGGCACATCGCTGTCAGTGGCTCTCCGCTTTCGAGGCGCTCGTATGATGTTCGTCAAGGTCGCCTCGATGACCTCTTCCGTCGTCTCCGGCGTCATCAGCTCCTGGTTCTGTACACTCACACCAGATGGCGCAACCGCAACTTTGTTCTTCCTCGTGTTCCTGCAACCTACTCCCAGTTTCCCGCTTCTCCCATGTTGGCATTCATCCCTATGTGGCATGATCCTTCCACGGACACACTTCCGGTCTTCGTTTCTGCCACGTGAAGCCTGCTCCACTTTCTGCGACCGCAGATTATAACAACTTGGAGATGATGCACTTCGTATAACACTATCGCACATCGGTGAACCATTTCTGCCCTTCTTGGCTTGTCTCTGAGTTGTCGTGTTCCCAGGCTGACATCTATGAAACTTCTCACATTTACGAGCAATTTGGTCATCCACTTTCGACGTGCACTGATCATACATCATAGCTTCATTTTCTTTCATAAACGTTACCCTTTCACTTTCCACACAAGCAATCGTTTTTCTTCTGCACGGCTCAGCGACGTGCTTCATGTTATCACAGTAATCACTGAACCGTGTCTGGGACAAATCGATTAATTCATCATCGTCGTCATCAAAAACATCATACACCGTCATAATATCCATGTAATCCACATGCTGTCTTCTATTTGCATGACTCGGGGCTTTCTTGTCATCTTGCCATGCTTTTTGATAATTCATCATCTTTCGTTGATGAGTCGTCTTCCTTTGTCCCATTTGCTGATCCCCAGCCCCAAAATGAATTTCTTTCTCCATGTTCCTAGTTTTACTCTGTCTGTTTCGGTGTCTTCCTGTCTTTCCCGAGACCAACCCTTCCTTACAAGACCTTTGGCGGAGTTCGCCTTTGTTGCAGTTCTCAACATAACCACCATGTGGCAGCACAGGTTTTGTGTTTCCATGGAGACACGCCAGCTGAAAATCCCTCTCATCATCGCTATCCGAATGCCCTCCATCCTCAATTTCAAGAGCTGCATTTATTTTAGACCAACCCGGTTGCTTCTTTTTTCTGTCTGCAGAACTGTGACCATTTATCTTTCTACCAGACATTTCAGTGGGTCGTTTCAGGTTTTCGCTTAAGGGTATTCTGCCATTTACTGCATTACTGTTGAGTGTGATCAGACGCTCCCGCCTGTGACCTGGTGAACTTTCCACATTTTGACCGTTTGTTTGTAGGTCATTGTCATGGTTACTGTTGCTACAATCATCACTGTGTAGGTCATCTGGCGTGTTGCAGTTTGCCTCAGCAAAACTAACTCTCCTGTCGCCTGCTGTTTTTCTTGTCTTGCGGGACCTAAAATAACAATTAAAATCAAACTCATAACTATATTGCATGACGATTATTATTGCTAAAATAAAATGTATATACCCAGGAGTAACATGTAACAGCCAGTTGCAGCAATGGAACTACTGGTCAGACAGTATGTTAATATGTTCATAATTTAAAAGCATTTGTTTAAATGTACATCAATTTGACAGAGAAAAAATGTGCCTTTCCTATGAAAATTGAAATATATTGCTGTGTTCTGCAATGTCCTTGCATTTCTAATTGGAAACATCGAAGCGAGCTACAGTTGTCGTATCAAGTGATTTCTTTTTAAAAAGTCAAAGTATGTTCCTGTTCATAAACTATTTTCTCAGGGTACAAGAAATCATGAAAGGAGGGACGAAAAAAAAATTACCAGCACTTTAATTGTCTGCCCTGAACCTAGATGTAAAATGCTGATCTCACCCATACCTCTTCAAGATGCCAAACTGCTTGCAATCTGCATGTTCAATGACAGGTGGGGCCTTGCAAGGCCACCTACATCCATCAGCATATGTCTTCTCTTGTGCTGGCCTACGAACTTGCAACATGTCGTCATTGCGGTTGGTGATTCTATTAGCTTTCTGTAGTACAGAACACTTTTTTCAACAATAAGTAGACAAATAAAACAAGTAGACAAATAAAACAAGTAGACAAATAAAATACACACAGACCGTGTATCTACTGTGATCTTTCATCACTTAATATTTAAAAAAATACACGGCAATGAAATAAAATATACCAGTTTTATGACATACGTACACAGAGACTGCTTTAATGCAATTATCAACTGACCAGTAACTCTTCACATTTGAAGGTGAAATACAATGGTTTTCATCACGTGATTTATGTGTCCGTCAAGTTCCCGTTTTATATAATTTCTGATGATAACTTGATAAACAACAAGAACGACTTTGTATGACATCACAAACATGAAACAATGTAAACAACTTACGCGGAATGACTGCATCCTGACATTTGTGCCCTGGTGGCCAACTGATGCGATAGGGAAGGAGGGTAATGACTTTCGTCTCGACTTTGCCAGAGGAGAGGAGAACATAGACAGTGACTCGTCTCCTGGGAAGCGGAATGGGAAGTGATGCTTTCCCATCTCCTCGTAAACCCTGCCTTTCGGTGGAGTCGGCAACCTGCACAAATTAAACGTAAAACTTTTGTAAAATGAAAGTTTCATACTGAGAATATAACCACAAAATAAAACATAAAAAAACAAATGTTGTTTAACCACACGACCCCCTCTACATGAAACTTTGAATTATTTGTTCTAATAAGCATACTATACGCTTGAAAAAATTGGACGATGGAGAAATGTCAAGGAATCTGTTCTTTGACAAGATTTAACGAGATTGCCATCCCAAACAACAAGTTCCAGATGGCAAGTGGACAGTGAAGCTATTGGCCTATCGAGAGTCCAACAATTTTCTCATCTATGTGTAGCCCGCCTTTATCAAATATCTGTCAACTCTATTTTTAAACATATTCACACTACTAGCATTAGCACAATCATTTGGCAGTTTGTTCCATTCATTTATCACTCTCTGTGAGAAAGAGTACTTTCTCATGTCCAACCTACACTGCTCCTTAACTAATGCTGCTTTGTGTCCTCTTGTTCTACTGCCTTCTTTAAGTTTGAAGAACTATCAACATCCTCATAACCGTTCATTATTTTAAACACTTCTATTTGGTCTCTTCTTAGTCTCCTGGTCTCCACTGTTGTCAAACCACATTGTAATCAACGTCCTCATAACCGTTAATTATTTTAAACACTTCTATTTGGTCTCCTCTTAGTCTCCTGGTCTCTAGTAGTGTCAAACCATGTTGTAATAACTGACTTTCGTAACTAAGGTCTCTCAATTCTGGAATCATTTTAGTTGCTCTTCGTTGTATTTTTCTAGCTTGTCTATGTCCTTTTTATGATATGGCCTCCATGCCTGAATACAATATTCCAAATGTGGTCTAACTATTGCTTTGTACAGGGTACAATTAGCTGTTTCTCCTTAGACATGATAGTTCTCCTAATTAGCCCTAGAATTTGATTTCCTTTCGAATCAGCAATCCCACATTGCTCTGAAACTTTCATGTCAGCACTAAATGTTACTCCTAAGTCCTTTTCTTGTGTGGTTCTACCTAGTACAGCATCCCCCATTTTATATTCTTCATCCATGTTTCCATGTCCTATGTGTATACACACTTCCCAAAATTGAATAACATTTGCCATTTTTCTGACCATTTAACTAATTTATCTAGATCATCCTGTAAACTTTGTTTATCTGTATCATTAGTAACCTTTCTGAATACTTTTGTGTCATCTGCAAATTTTAGTACCTTGCTAGATGTCTTCTTCCAAATAATTTATATATATTAAAAACAGTATAGGGCCTAAAACTGATCCCTGTGGTACCTATTTACCTCAAAACCAATTTCCAGTTTGAAAGCATACACCAAAATTTGTTTCTCTAGACAGTAAGGTAACTGTTTAACACTAGTGGTGTCATTTGGTGACTAATGTAGAACTGAAGTGGTGCCAATTGTTCAACACCAGATGGCGACACCTTTCAGTTGTTCCATACTAGTCACATTACAATTACGGATCCTGCCGATTAAAAATGGGGTGTATGCTAATTAGGGCATGTACACTACGGATCCTGCCGATTAAAAAAGGGGTGTATGCTAATTAGGGCATGTACACTTAATAGGTCGAATACGGTACATCGTCCTGTGTGCAACTTCAGCCGTCATAACCCAACGGCTATACATGAGGCGATATTGTTGACACAGGAAACTGTACATCGTCGCAATGCACCACGGCGATATTGCATGAAATTATCCTATTTTTAAGTAACAAGGGACTATCCACAAAGTGTCATGCTATTTTTTTTTAATACTTTTTTGAGACCTCCCCATCCTCGTCACGCTTCGTAAAGTTGGCCTGTACACACCCCTAAAATTACGTTGTTTTGAGAAAGATCCCCCCCACACCTATTATGCATATATCTATTTTGATATGGGTTGTATGCCTGCATTAATTCGTAGTTTACAAATAGTATATAGGTCTGTATAACTAGTAATAAATAAAATGTCCATGTTTATGTATGTTTAATGTGTAACAATTCAATTCAATTCAATATCTTTATTCCGGACTCGACAGAGCACATCATACATGAGAACTGAGTTCCATGTTATTGCACAAAACAAAAGCAGACATTAAAATACTACATAGTAATGAACTGCAGTAAACAATTATTTACATTTGTTTCTGTCACATATAAAACAGCTTGTACCAATGTTTGCGAATTCTTGATGAAAATCACACACTAGTGATTAATATATCCCTTATAATAAAATTAGATGAACTATCAACACATCAATCTATATACTAAGTTTCTTATTACAGATTGACAACATTGTACATCAAACAGAGTGCATAAAAAACTGGTGCTTTCATATTTAGATAAACCAAGAAATAATTTTTAAATATTATGATATGCAATGTGTAATCTATTTATAGTAGATTTTTTGTACTTCCACCATAACTGAACAGAATACATTGGTGAACAATATGTGCGGAACAGTGTGAGCTTCACATCTATAGAACACATGTAAAATTTACATAAGATAATATTGCCTTGCACAAATAAAGTTCTGCGTTGTCTGTTGATATCCGCATCATCAGAAAGATCCTGTGGTAACGATGCCCCTGGGAGTTCTTCTCTGCAATAATACACTCACTCAAGATACTCTGTGGTAACGATGCCCCTGGGAGTTCTTCTCTGCACTGATACACTCACACAAGATCCTCTGTGGTAACGATGCCCCTGGGAGTTCTTCTCGGCACTGATACACTCACACAAGATCCTCTGTGGTAATGATGCCCCTAGGAGTTCTTCTCTACACTGGTACACTCACACAAGATCCTCTGTGGTAACGATGTCCCTGGGAGTTCTTCTCTACACTGGTACACTCACACAAGATCCTCTGTGGTAACGATGTCCCTGGGAGTTCTTCTCTGTACTGATACACCCACACAAGATCCTCTGTGGTAACGATGCCCCTGGGAGTTCTTCTCTGTACTGATACACCCACACAAGATCCTCTGTGGTAACGATGCCCTTGGGAGTCCTTTTCTGCACTGATACACTCACACAAGATACTTTGTGGTAACGATGCCCCTGTGAGTTCTTCTCTGCACTGATACACTCACACAAGATCCTCTGTGGTAACGATGCCCCTGGGAGTTCTTCTCTGCACTGATACACTCACACAAGATCCTCTGTGGTAACGATGCCCCTGGGAGTTCTTCTCTGCACTGATACATTCACACAAGATCCTCTGTGGTAACGATGCCCCTGGGAGTTCTTCTCTGCACTGATACACTCACACAAGATCCTCTGTGGTAACGATGCCCCTGGGAGTTCTTCTCTGCACTGATACTTACACAAGATCCTCTGTGGTAATGATGCCCCTGGGAGTTCTTCTCTACACTGGTACACTCACACAAGATCCTCTGTGGTAACGATGTCCCTGGGAGTTCTTCTCTGTACTGATACACCCACACAAGATCCTCTGTGGTAACGATGCCCCTGGGAGTTCTTCTCTGTACTGATACACCCACACAAGATCCTCTGTGGTAACGATGCCCCTGGGAGTTCTTCTCTGTACTGATACACCCACACAAGATCCTCTGTGGTAACGATGCCTCTGGGAGTTCTTCTCTGTACTGATACACCCACACAAGATCCTCTGTGGTAACGATGTCCCTGGGAGTTCTTCTCTGTACTGATACACCCACACAAGATCCTCTGTGGTAACGATGTCCCTGGGAGTTCTTCCCTGTACTGATACACCCACACAAGATCCTCTGTGGTAACGATGCCCCTGGGAGTTCTTCTCTGTACTGATACACCCACACAAGATCCTCTGTGGTAACGATGCCCCTGGGAGTTCTTTTCTGCACTGATACACTCACACAAGATCCTCTGTGGTAACGATGCCCCTGGGAGTTCTTCTCTGCACTGATATACTCACACAAGATCCTCTGTGGTAACGATGCCCCTGGGAGTTCTTCTCTGCACTGATACACTCACACAAGATCCTCTGTGGTAACGATGCCCCTGGGAGTTCTTCTCTGCACTGATACACTCACACAAGACACACACGTCTACCTATGTGCCGACCCACACACTAGACGTCCTCTCAATGATTCCTAGTGCAGCCCAAGGGGAAGATTGGCGTCCCAGACACCAGTGCAGTTTGGGGAGTGCAATGAGTTTCTACGTCCTCCTCGCCAAGCTCCTCCAATTCAACATCATCCACGTACGCACATGTGTTCTCGATTACACTTTTCCTGGGGTTGGGAAGCAACAGGCTAGTATTTTGCACAGCTCTTTGTTGACACACCAAGTTTGGAGACTTCTCGTGCAACACTACTGACATCACTAATGTATGGTACAGTTCACATTCCTTTTACGTTGGAATTCAGTTGAAACATACCCCAAAGGTGGCATAGCAACCTATGCAGTCTGATATTGACAGCTAGACGAGCAAAAAAAAACTTTTTTTTAATAACAAACATAACGATTGCCAAAACACCCCCATCCTAATGTAACGCTGCGTAATGCTTACCTGGACAAGGTGTTTGACTTTAAAATATCAGTCACTGGTCGAAAAAATGGTCTGTTAAGTCTCCAGGGTGTGTCAGAAGCACACAATGATTCGTCAAAAAATGCCCCAAGAGGTGAATAAAAAACGCAACGGTATGCAATTTATTTGATGCAGGGGTATGTCACGGAACGTATTTGTCTGACGCACATATGGACAAACACACACATGGCCCAGTGGTTGGGGGTGTGTCAATTCACGTTAGTTTATTTCATCTAGTCAATCTCGAATTAGGCCTGCCAATAACTCAACAGCGGCGTCAGCGTCAGCCCAGTAACTGTCACTATCAGTCAAGTCTTCGACCAAAGAAACTTGCCCTGTGAAGCAACACAAAGTGGTTATTTTACTACCCTAGCCAATGGCTATTATTGAAATTCAGATTTAGTTGCTCACAGAGAGGATTACAATCTGGCTGAAACACACAAAAGCTTAGAGTCAAGTCAAAGACGTCAACGTGTAGTCAGTGCAAGCAATACATAGCAAATGAGGATGTGCTAAAATGCAAACAGTGCATGGGAAAATCAGGTGCCAAATGCAAAGATACGGACAACACACATGTACAGATACTCAGACAGTATGGTGTCAGCTGGTCCTGTAACAAACGCAGGCCAAAAGCACTGAATGCTATCCACACAGATAATGAAATAGAGGGCTGCTGTGCAGAGAATATGAAGCAGATAACTTACTGCATTGTTCGGGTAGAATCCTCGCAGATTATCAATCAAAATCACTGAAAGATGAATTAAGCAAGCTGACCTAACCCCAGGCACATGCCATAGTCACCTTGGCCAAGTGTACCGCCACTAAACAGACATTTCCAAGACCTGGTCAGGCCACTGTAGTCAAAGAAGAAATATGAGAAAAAGAACAGTGAGACAAACTACGGAAGCTAAGTACAAGACAGTAATCTTAAGACCTCTGACATTCCCAGTGGTTGATTTATTTATCATTATTTAATTGCTTGTAGGTAGTACCCGACGACTTTCCCAGTCTCGGCTTTTGTCCACAAAATTAGGGGGTTTTAGCCAAGATGGCTAAACAGTTTACAACATCAGAGCTAGCCCAGAATTATATACAGTGCATGTCAACAGACAAAATATTAATCTTCTGGTGTTTAGAGTTGCACATCCATAAAATGTTTTTAACGTGTATTTGACATCATTGTACAAAACAATTCATATGCACACCAGTCACCAGGTGACAGCACCTGACCATGCAGATTCATCAAGGAAACACAGTTTTGAAAAATTATTAATTTCGATTATCCAACATAAAAACTATGAAATTAACCAAATGATAAATAATATTATGATTTTAATCAATACATGATTACATAAAAAGTAATCATTGTTTTCAAAACGTTATGTACTACAAGCATGCCATGTTTAGAGACCATCCATAAAGTATGTCACGCTCAGGGGCGGGGGTGTCTGGGTAAGCGTTACGGAACATTACATGGGGGCGGGAAGTGTCTTTGCGATGGTTACCTTCGTTATTAAAAGTTTTTTTGCTCGTCTAGCTGTCGATATCAGACTGATAGCATTGATTGCCATACCATTTTTGGGGTATATTTCAACTGAATTTGAACGGAAAAGGAATGCACACTCTTCCATGCATCATGTCTGTAATGGCGCGCGAAGTCTGCAAAATTGGTGAAATAAGTGGGTGGGTCTTTCTCAAAACGAACATAGTTTTAGGGGGGTGTACAGGCCAGCTTTATGAAGTGCAACAAGGGAGGTCTCAAAAGTAAAAGAATAGTGTGACATACTTTATGGATGGCCCCTTATAGTTCCCCATTTCTGGGTGGATATATATTAATTAACCTGGTACATAATGTATTAATTAATAGAATGAACTATTCTGAAACAAATATCAGACTAATTAATGTATAGCTTCACTGTGATATGCAACAGTAAAGTAAAAGGCATGTATGTGCCATGTAACATGTTACAACATTAGTATACCGGGTACTATATAATACATGAATGAAGGGGTAAATAAATAATAAAATAATGTCTGCAATTTACCTTTTTTATCATTTACATGTAAATGAATAATGAACATGACAGTATTTGTAATAGTAAATGATTTACAATTACTATTACGAACTGATACATACCTCATCAATGGTGCAGCTAAGTTGGTCTTCTTGTCTTTTGAGGACAGTTTTGACCACAGTTCACGGCCCTTCCTCTTAATTTGTTGCGGAGTCAGAAATGGGTACTTGATGGCCAACAGGGGGCGCTGTTCCAATAAGAAATGCTTCAGGTTCGTCTTTCCATCCCTACGGGGCGTGACTGGACAACTGGTTCGTCGCCATGGTGACATAAATGGGGTGAACTCAAAGGTGTCCACTGTGGTTGTCTGCGATCTTGCAGTGGACAGCATTCTGGAAAAATACCAAAAGAAATTAGGGATCGAATTAATGACTCATTCTTCCCATGGGAAAAGCAAGGAATACCTATGGGATTTAGCAGGTAAATATCATCAACATGTCCATACATCAGCGTGGGGTTGCATAGGCATATGGTAAATATAAGAAAAATCCAATAAACCCCCAAAAAATTTATGTGAGTGGGTGGGTGAAGGGTCTACGTGGATTATCACCAAAAAAATGGTAAGGGTATATTTTTAGCTTTTTATACGGTTGAAATTTGGCTTTCCATTCACTGGATTGGCAATGTGTCTTCAGTGCACCTATTTTTTTTGGGGGATAGGGGTGTGGGTGGGTTGTGGTTAATCCTATCCAAATTATTGTTGTATTGGAGTTTTTATGTAATAACACAACAGACATTGATCTCTAAATAAATAGCTGATCGGTTGAAGCACGTCACATGCGTTACAATAAAAAATGCTGGCCTATGGGCTTTCAGTACTTGTTAATGTTATGCTTCTTAAAAACCAGCGGATGATAGATAATCAAATAGGTTCATTTGCAGGTCTTACAGATTTATGTTACCAGTCTCCCTCTCAGACGTGAGGATGTGATATGTGGCCAGATGGTAATCAGACATTTTGGTAAAGGACACATTGGACATGTGACATTTTGCAAACTGGACATTTTGGTACAACCATTGAAAATAATCTAAAAAAAGTAGGCAATAGTACCATTAATCCCAAAAGGTGGCCAAACCCTTCTGTGATATGTAATCATGTGTCAATTTAGTTTGTTTTGTATTTAGCATTTCAACTTATGTTATAAATACAAATAATTAGATATTATACATTTTATGTGATTCAAATCGACAAAATGTATACCTTTATCTAGAGTAAAAAAGAATTTTTTTCTGATTATTTTCAATGATTGTACCAAAATGTCCCATTTTCCAAAATGTCCTACTGCCAAAAAGTCTTGTTACCAATACATCCTACTGCCAAAATGTATGTAGTTCAACTGTCCAGAGCCAAAGTGTCCTTTACCAAAATGTACTGCATCCTTGTGTCCTTTACCAAAATGTCCTGCATTCGGCCAGACTTGGGGTAATTTACATTGTCATTAAAATGTCAATTCCAGTTCTGGAACTTGAATTTTTTTAAGTAATTGGAATTGGTGAAAACGTAATTTGTACTTTCTATTACTTTTCAATAAATTTTTTAATTACATCATGTTACTTTTAACTAAAATTATTCGCTAAAAATAATCAGTCAAATATAATGTTGCATATATCATATTTGCTTGCCTTTATGTACCTTAATATACAGAAAGTAAATAAAGCTGCTCTAAATTAGATGTTATTTTTTGGTGATGAGTATGTCTATGGTTGCTCTGTTCACACACTTTTATTTCTAATTTGTTATAACATGTTATAACTAGACTATATTTGTAAATTATATAAAATGTCATGGAATAATTAAAATTAAGTTGAAAAGGCCTAAGCCAAGGCTAAGCTAAGCCTAAGTCTAAGACTAAGGCTAAGTTAGGGCCTAAGGCTAAGACTAAGCCAAGGCCTAAGTCTAAGCCAAGGTCTAAGACTAAGCCAAGGCCTAAGGCTAAGCCCAGGCCAAGGCTAAGCACAAAACAAGATTTATGAGAATGACAATGTGTTGTTTCCAACTCATATCCAACTCATTAAATAAACTGCTATCCACCCACAATAGCCGAATAACGCTAGTGTCCACAGCAGACAGTTTCTATGGAGTATAACCTCCGTCACTGACACTGCGTCAGGAGACAGTCATTCATAGACATAATAATAGTCAGCACTAGCACGCAAGCAGACTAGCGTCGTGAATCAACCTTTTCGCAATTTTTGCTTGCGAGTAAGTGACAATTGTCATACAAATTTATTTTTAGACCGCTAAAAGTATACAGAGTAAGTGCCGTGTCAATAACCTGACAAGAGGGTCCGCGAGCTACGTCAACAAACGACACGCATCGTCGATTTTCTTTGCAAACGCGTTACCAACTGACTCATAATTTGCCGCCATTACTCGGAGTCTCGTTGCGCGCGAGAAAGCACGATATTTATGACGTCATTGGTTACTGATCAACAGCGGAATCACTGACAGATTCCTGGCAAGAAAACTCGCCAGTATGTCTGGTCGTGGACGCCCGGGGGTGAACGTGGACATGGACGATTTCTTTGACGAGCCGATGCATGTCCAACACAAGACGACGACGTTTACGATGTCAACGAAAAGCAGCTCGGGCGATAGGGATACGGCCGGCGATTTTCAGCCTCCGTGTCCGAGCGAAAGGAAAGACACTGACCGCGGTGAAATTCTCACCATAACCACCATGTCTTCCGACTCGCAGTCCGACACAGAATCGCACGCAAAGAAAAAGACGAATTCTGCGAGAAATGGTAGCCGTTCTCAAAGAAGTGCAACATCATCAAAGACAGGTAGATCAAATTCCAGTCGAAATTCGGACAGTGAAACCGATGACGATACTGGCAGTGATAGTTGTGACGATGGAGAAGTGGTGGTTTCCGGTAGGAGAACTCCAAGTCCTCGAAAATCTCCAAAAACTAAATCAGACTCCCGGCTTAGAAACAAGAGGTCAACAACTGACCACGCACATTCACACAAACATGCATGGGGCACGGATAGTGGGGACAGATCAAAACAGGCAGTTGAACGCCCCAAAACTGCACATCAGAGACGAGTTAAGAGTCAAGAAGGTAACAACTGGTTGCAGTCACACAGTCGTGACAGCAGAAGTCAATCACGGTCATGCAGCAGTGACAGTAGAAGTCGCTCGCGGTCGCGCAGCTGTGACGGAAGCAGTCGGTCGCGATCACGAAGTCGTGACAACAGCTCTCGTTCCAGGAGTGGCTCTGAGAGCAGCAGTTGTAGCAGCTTGACATCGTCTGACACCGATGCCAGTGATGTCACAGACGTGTCACCACTGAACTCTCCAGCACATAAAGTTACAACATCAGACATGCACCGATGGGAACAGTGTCAGTTAGGTGCAAAACCACCGAGAAGTCCTGCAAACAAGGGCGGTTCCTCACAACGGAGTCGCTCAGGTAGTGCCACTAGCACTCTCGGTAGCTGCCGCGAAAACCTAAACTTGCTGCAGGCAAATAGTGACACAATGGACTTGAAGTTTCTGATGCATGCTGTGATGGAAATGGAGGGAGAAAAGGACCGAGGATCATCGACGGATCACCAAGTTTTTTTCCAACCAGGTGGGTCGAAAAGTGCAAAACAGTGGGACAGTCGACAGAACTTTTCGTTTACCAATGACAAAGTTCGCAATATTGACACTGAAAATCAGCGACTTATGCACCAAATCTTGAAGTACACAGCAAAGAAAAAAATGGGTCCAAAGAGTGAAACATCACAAGCGACGGGGGAGGAACTTGTTATAAAGAAACGACAAACAACGACAACCGCCGTGTCGCATCTGACTCCATCGGCCATAAACAGAATGCGGGAGCAAAGGCGAATTGAAAGAGAAAATCAGGTATGTACATTAAGTCTCTGAAACGCTTGTGGACTTTCACAATACTGGGCAACATAACGAAGACAAGCGACCACATTAACAACTTGAAGTGCAGAAAATTGGTTTCTAAGCAGATAGGCGTTGGTCTCGGCCAGCTATATATGAGATTAAAAAGAAAACTTTTTCATTGTGTTGTATACAGTGTGTGCGAGTTCGCAACAAATTGCTGAATGGTGTCCACAAAGTATTTTTAAATAGTTTGTGGGGTACAGTTGTTTTATCTGGGACTTCCTTAATGTAGCAAAAATACTTAAGAAAGTAAGGTTAAAGTTTTGAAGCGGACACTGTAAGGGATCGTACGTAACATAAATTCTCAAAATCTAATCAAACATATTATGCTTGGTATTGGTTCAGACCACTGCCCATCTCCTCAATACGATAAAAAATCATTCGTTTGTCCCACAAACCGTGGTGATGACCAAACCACCGGTTACCACTGCCTACCAATATGTAATGCTATACGTTTTTTTGGACTTTGAGAATTTATGTGACCACTCCTAATTTTCAGAATGTTAAAATCTGTTTGTTTTAAATGCGTCTCAGATCATTTGGTCAGAAAGATTGTCCTTTTGTTTAAAGGGCTAAATATTGGATTAAATTATCTTACGAAAATAATACTGATTCAACCAATTAAAATATTATTGGCTGCTGCTGCTATGGTGCTGAAATTATGTATGTTACAGGCCAATAATATTTTAATTGGTTGAATCAGTATTATTGCTCAGTATTGTGGAAGTGCACACTTAACAATATGGAGTGCAAACTGTTTACTTAAATGGTGAATAGGTCTACCAGTTTTATATGGCTTGTGTGCTAATGATGTACTGAAGGGTGCTCTACTGACTACTGTAATTGGTTGGTATTTGTTGCTTCTTGTGGGTTTTAAAGTTTCTTAATTACATTCCATGCATACAGGTTATTTATGGCTCTATGTGTAGTCATTGGATACAAGAAGTTTCCAAGTACCTGTTCTGTGCACAGTGATGACAAATTTGTGCTGCTTGGTAGAGAAAACATTTTTACCTCAGTAAAAAGAATCAGGTTTTTGTCGCCCAATGTGGCAAAAATCCTTTGCACTATTTCTACTAAGTACTTTGTTTTGTTTTCCTCACCAAATATAAGAAGTAAAACGCAAGTTACACTAGGGTAACAAACAAAAGTATGGCACCATGGTTGACAAAGAGAACACTGACAAAATATATATAAAGTTATGTGAGCTCAAATGTTGAATATATACAGTTTTGCATGCCCACTTAATGAAGTTAAAGTGCCTATGACATACTATTTTTGCTCATATTCCAAGTAAAAATCTATAACTAATTCATCCTTGTGGTAATTTTTGGCGAATGTAAATAGTAAATATTTTAGAAAAGTTTGCAATTATTGCGTTTTTTTTTTAAACATACCCCCTGCTGACATCACGACTACTTAGTTACATACAAATTACAATTATTCTTAATGCTATGCATGTTTTCTACAATTGTTCAACTTTAAAGTTATGTAATTTTTGCCAAATGTCTCATAATACACCCTGTAGTAACAAATATATTGCCTGTGTGTCTGTAAAGTCATGGATCCATCAGTATTGTAAAGACATTTTATTTGGTTGAACGTTTGTTTTCCAAACTTTGGCACTTTAAGGACTGACCTAAAATCAACATTTCTTGCCGTGGCTACCATTTCTCCTGTGAAATGCCAGGTAACTTAGCTAGCTGTTCTATATTCTACTAGATGTCATTACAACGTTTCTCCTGTGAAATGCCAGGTAACTTAGCTAGCTGTTCTATATTCTACTAGATGTCATTACACCGATGTGAACATGTTACAATTAATGTCCCTGTAGCAGGGTTCACCAAGACTTCACCTGCTATTTCAGGCAATAATCTTCTGTTTCTGGCACAGTTGCAGTAGTTATGATATTTCCTGTGCCCTATATTCAGACTTGTTGACTTGAGTCATAGGGGGCTGACTGTAATCTGACTTGAGTCAACCATTTTTATTACTTGCGACTTGACTTGGAATTTAGAGAGATGACTCAAGGCTTGACTTGGATGTCATTGACTTCAAGCTGGACTTGCGTGTTTGTGACTTGCCATCAAGTCTGGTGGCAAAAAAACGTACATAAAACAAGACCGTATTGTTGTGACAAGCCGTACTAAATACGATAAATATTATGTATTTGCCATGATTGGCTAACGCTGTGGCAGGGCAGCATCTGCCACTATTTCTCGCTAGAAATTATCTCAAACAAACCACAACAGTCATAGCGATTGGTGAAACCTGGTGACTTGGGACTTGACTTGGAATTCAGAGAAATGACTTGAGACTTGATTTGGACTTGGAGGCCATTGATTTGAGACTTGACTTGACTTGCATGTCAGTGACTTGAGGCTTGATTTGCCAGTTAGTGACTTGCCAACGAGTATGCCCATATTTAATAAGTAAATATATATATATTTATATATATATATATATACCGTATTCGACTTATTAAGCGTACATGCCCTAATTACCATACACCCCCTTTTTAATCAGCAAGATCCATAATTTTCGTAATTCGTCATCTGGTGTTAAACAGTTGGCACCACTTTTCAGTTGTTCTACACTAGTTACCAAATGACACGACTAGTGTTAAACAGTTACATTATTGTCTAGAGAAACAAATTTTGGTGTACGTTTATAAGAATAGATTCATTGAAATTTTTCCATGACCCTTTTTTGAGCGCACTGTGTGTTTATTAGGTAGAATACAGTATGTTTTGGGTCAAAGTACACCCACGTGTGATGCTAAACAAACCAGAAAAAGTTGCTGGTCTGCAGGACCAACAACTTTCTAAAGTTGCCTGCCCAAACAGATTTGATGAAAATGTGTTACTACAATGGCCAATGGGATACATGCTGTTAAATGTAAATACGTACCTTTTTAATCGGTGCATTAAATCAAATAAGTTAGAGTTATGAATTTGTCAATAAAACGTGTTGCTATAACTGACGACGAATGGTGTCACAGTTGACAGTGGGGCCATGTAGATGGCTCCGTGAAATTGGTGACAGGAAACGGGCGGGTGATCGGCGTTTAATCTCCCAGTCCAGTGACATTGCTGTCACATCACTGTCAGAGCTGTGGTTGTCAACATCTGACACAAAATGGCTGGAAGACCATCCATGATCATCAAAATCAAAGCAAGCAAATGATAAGCCACTCTGTGACTTCATTCCATTCTGTCAAGATTTATATAAATAGCAGAATGACAGAATTGAAAAACAAGGGCCTGGCAGTTTGTCCAAATATGGATTTGGCTGATTTCAGCTGATTTCCCCAACAGAATAAACAAAGATTCAGTATACAATATCAGCATGGGGGAATGTTGCTTAATTTTCATATTTTTTAATCTACAATTTACATACATGTACATACATCTCTACTGCAGTATCATGTCTATAAAGGTGACATTTCAAGCTCCCTTCCTAACAAAATTATGAACAACACAGTAGGGTCCCTCAAGACAGGTTTATTGTTGATAGGATAGAATAAATCACTTAGAGTAGGATTAACCTAGCTGGGTACATTATATAATTTGTTAGATGCATTATAGCCATTATGAAAAGCCTGAGACTGAGGTTATGATATTGGCCCATTTCTTCTTGTGCATGCATGCATTATGGGACAATAACATTTTCATACACGCTGTATAATTGATTATATATTGATGTGTTCCATGGGTGTGCTCTGTGACCATTTCACAGACGTAATGTAGCATCTGATAAATGTGCATTCGGAGGAAATGAAGTTCGGTGCTGTTAGTTTTTAGCATGCTATTATGTCATCTGTCTGTCAGCCTCTGTCCCTAACAGCTTCGCTTCTGGACCAGAACATGCACGTTTCTATGAAACGATTCCTGCAAACAGCTAAACGTGTGCCCGTATCAATCATTCAATGAAGGATCGCAACATTGCAGCAGAATAATTTATGAGATTTCTATTATTGTACACAATATACCTAACAAGTCAGGCATTACTGAAATAACATTTCAATGTTCCAGCTTTCTTTATGGAGTTTTGTACGAAATATTAATTTATATAATCAAGTGTTTTTCAATCATATAGTAATATTACTATACAAAGTCTGATTACATAATCATACAATTATGTTATTTATGATATTTAGTGAACCATATAAAATGTAATAACTTTTTCGCACAAATGTGTTTTAATGAACTACAATTTTTTTATAATTTGATCATTGTGTGTGAATATCAGCCATGCTGTTCAGTACAATCACAAACAGCTGTCGACATTTTCCAATACCTGTGGACAAGTTTGTTGGGTTCAGACATTCATGGGATCATGTGATGGGCACATCATTTATACCCTTAATATCATGTCCCTCCGCATGTGTTGTGAACATGTTATTCAACCAAAACATTCAAATTAACCCAGTTTTGGGCTTGCTGTGTAAACTGTCTATTGGCTGACATCGTTGAACTACCTAATGTACAGATATATTATATATAAAAGCAATGCATGTCATGACATGGCTAACTGCTAGCAAACAACAATGGACAGTAGACAAACCTTAACATCAATTTGACAAACTATCAATTGATGCAAATGTAGTGCTCAGGCAATGGTTTGATTTTATGAGTCACACACTGTATGAATAACGGTTACATGGGTAGGTTACACACTGTATGAATAACAGTTACGTCTTCCAAGTTAAGTCAACTTATGTTATGTGCATTCATCTGATTCTGTTTGGAAATGTTCCTACTGGATATATTGAAAATAGTTCTGTTCCAAGAATGTTTTTTAATGCACTAGTTAAGTTACCCAGTATTGCATGGGAGAAAAGGCAGCTGCAAGAGTCTATGATTCCTTGCACTACCCATACAGTCATGTTGTGGTAGGGCAATACCAGTGGCACTGATGGATATAACTTTACGCCCCAAACATCATGTACCACTGTCGGTTTCATGAACTCGGAACAACTGTAGAAAACACGCTTACATAAGCTTAGTTACTTAATCTACCTCAAACATCCATATAAGTACCTTTGTAAGATCCACAAACCCAGGAGAAGTCTAACCATCCCCATGGGCCTACGGACGCTACTACAAAGTTTCAGCCACATACTTACAAAACTGACAGAGATATGAGGGAACAGACAGATAGACAGGCGGACAGACAGACAGACAGATAGACGGATGAACGGACAGACAGACAGACAGGCACAGGCACACAAACGAGCTAAAACGTCGTAGTGGAAATTAGATAGGTTTGATTTTTTGCTAAATGCATCTAAAACGAGACACAAAAGTTGTATTGAGGAAGGACCAAGTAAATCTTTCTTGGAAAAGGCTGGACACAAAAGATGGCAGATCAACAGTACAGTTGAGGACCAGTGGTTCTTATTGCTGTGTCTCAGACAAAGCTTGTAGTCAAGTCTGAATCAACTGTCATATTTCAGTTATGTCATTAAAATTTCTATGGAAAGCCGCCATTGTTAACCTGAACAACACAATTTTCTACGAAAAACCACCATTGTTGACATGCAGAAGGAGTCAGTTTTTCTAATTGGCTTGCTCAGTCATGTTCTTGGTGCGAAAAGTTTGAGCTTTCAAGAGGCAAAGCAGATCAACAATACAAAATGCCCACTCTCAAACAAAGCTTGTCTGGCTCGTGTCAAGGTTCAGTCAATTGTCATATTTATAGATTATTTCTTAAACTGAACAAGGAGTCTTGTTTTTGTAATTCGTTCATTCAATGCCTATTGCGAGTGCATAAAGTTTGAGCTTTCAAGGCAGCAGAAAAGCAGCGGATGTTCAGAGTACTGCGAGAAGTGTTATGCAATTACATAGCTGGATTTTGTTGTACAGTATTGAACACCTTTTGCACAGTAACGAACACATTGTAACGTTTCACAAGAATATTCAAGAGCTTGCCCATAAGATTTCCAGAGAAACATATTTCCAGAGAAACACATTGTCCATAATTATGTTTATTCATGTGTATGCAACACAAAAATATTAATGCCATTACTTCCACTTAACAGGCAATTATGGCTATTATATAAGAAGCCTTCAATACAATTCTTCATCTTTATTTAGTTATTTTAGTAACACAATAAATGCACACCACTGTCATGGTCACACCACTGTCATGGTCACACCACTGTCATGGTCACACCACTGTCATGATCACACCACTGTCATGGTCACACCACTGTCATGGTCACACAGGATATTGGCTGTTATTTTCTAATTTTTGAAAACTAGCTACTCAATACTAGCACAAGTCAAGCTATTATACTAACATACAGTTGCGCAAGCACACACAATTGCGTGCGCAAACGTACACACACGCACGCACATACGCACGTACGCACGCACACACACACGTCTTGTTACTCTTGTAGTGTGTCAGAATGATACCAGTTTCATTATATTGAACAAATGAGGTCAGTATAGATTGAAATCCAATCGGTAGAGTTGTCTGATTAAGATCAATCACTCGGTGATGTGAGCACCAATGGTGTTGACCTTTGCAGGCTCCAGCCGTCTGTCTGTAGACATCACTATCTCTCATTGTCCTTACAACTGACAGACAGGGCATGTAACATATCATATCTGTTCTCCCTGCATGTTTACTCGCCATTCTTGTCGTTTCAAAATGAACATATTTCATTTAAAGGTAACAAAATCCGGTCATTTTTATTGTAAACTTGTTATATAGTATGAATTATATTCTGTTTTAATTAACCAAAATGTTTTAGTATAACCTTACGTTATCTTTTTACGAATGTCGACCTGTGCCGTTCAGCATGCAATATGTAAATGTGATGGGAGTTAGATTGTTGAAATAAAAAATTGTGGTTTATTAAAACACATTTGGACAGTGAAGATATAAGAATAGATATAGTTTATGCTATATATAGATATAGTTTATACTATATAATACGATTTTATGATAAAAACGATCAGACTATGTACCTTTAAACTCAAGTTTAAACACATATTATATTAACCAAAAAAATCTGTATAAAAATCTATGTAATTCTACGCTCTAAAGAATACATTAGAATTATTGCATAGAAAATTATTGAATACTGCAGATTCTATAGAATTTGTTTGTCTTTATAAATTTATTGTAGAATATTCTTTGCAACCTAAGAAATTTATAACATATTCTATGAAATTAGATAGAATAGGGTTTTCTGAATTCTGTAGAAATGTCTCTGCAAAAATCCTATAGAATATATTCTATAAAAATAAAAAAAAATTGTTTACTAAGGTTGTCATATTTTGCCCATGTTGTTGTTCCAGGCCATGCTGAAGCGACTACAGAAGACGCGACCGACACGTACGCTCCAACGAGACAGCCTGCTAGAGGACTACAACAAACAGCTGCTGGCTGGCCTCTCCATTGCTGCCTACCATCCCCCACTCAAGGCAACACGATCGAAGCTCCGTCCGGGAAGTACGTCCGCCAGCATCTACACAAACAGCGCAACTAGCCTCCGCAGTGATTTTGGAAGCACGCCCTCTACAGGAGGATCCCGTCGTCCTCAGAGTGCTACCCTCGCTAGCAGGCAGACGCTAGAGAAACGGCAACGGCCTCTTAGCGCCACCACGCGGCCACTGAGTGCGAAGTCCCCAGGAAAGGTGCGGCCGCTGAGCGCAACTGTGTCACGGAAGGTCACAAGACAACGACCCAAGCCAGCCTGGGAGCCAGGATGGTAATCCAGGATGGTAATCCAGGATGGTAATCCAGGATGAGCGGCTTATATCTAAATGCCTTGTTTCATAATCAGTAAGTGACACAGATCTTGCGTGATGGTTAATCTGTAGACAGTGGTCTGTGTATAGTTTCGTGTATACAGGGTTTGTTAATTACTTAAGGAAGTGCAGATCATATCTAGTTATGATTTTCACTATCAAAAGTCACAAGCTTATACTGGGCACACATTATATTATTATATTATATTATAACCATCAGGATACGTTTACAAACATTTATCTCCAATAATGATGTTAAGGCTTTGTGCTTGGTTTCATATGCTTTCCACGAAGATGTGAATTTCCTAGATGTCAGATTGTATTATAGCGAAAGGTTGCAATTTAAAACAATATAAAATAGTTATGTAACATCTCACTACGTGGCGCTGATTGATGCACCAGTGGTCATATTTTGCCTGCGACAGACATTTTAAAATTTAGTACGCGGGCCTTGGTACCCATCTGCCTTTTAATATGCTTTGTATGAATAGATGAATAGATGTTGATGATTATGAATCGTCCCTTAGTTTGTTTACATTTTTCACGTTTTTGTTTCTAGCCGCTATTGTACATGTGTGATTAGTGGCACTATAGTTTTGTAATGATCGATAATCTCAGCAGCCATCTATTCCACAACATGCAATATTGATATGCTTTGGGACTCAGGGCTGAAGCTTAGTGTGAGTAATCAATAAATGCACCAGGAAAGATGGGTTGATTGTCACTGCCATTACAAGCCTCATTTTCAGTGTACTCAAAGTGAGGCTTAGTTGTGCTGATCAACGAGGACAAGTTCTGAATAACGAAAGCAAGGGCACTCTGCAGAAAGTTTTGAACAACAGTGTGTTGGGATATCATAGTCCAAGAGCATTAGTGTTGAACATAGAAATAAATAGTATAAAGCGAGTTTTTTCAGGATAATACCACATTGAACAACATTTTAAAATACCACATTGAACAACATATAAAAATACCACATTGAACAACATATAAAAATACCACATTGAACAACATACAAAAATACCACATTGAACAACATATAAAAATACAACATTGAACAACATATAAAAATACCACATTGAACAACATATAAAAAGTCCCCTAGTTTCTCCTGTGTGCGTTTGTCACAATGAGGCTACATGCGTGAGAACTATTATAGATTATAATTTTATTATAGAGGCTATTGGGTTGAAATCGCTTCTGTTCATGAATTCTGCGTTATTGCGACAACATGAAATCTTGACGAAAACTATTAGCTATAACATCACAAATGAGAAACACAAATTCTCCACTAAAAAGTATCGTTCATTAAAGAGAAAGGTGTAAATTTGGAGTCAAAAGGTAAATTTCTTTTTTTGACACTAGCATCAAGGTTGGTATCAATTTAACTACTGAACAAGCTGGCTATGAAAATATCCAGATTGTCAAATATACGTACCTCAGTAGAACAGATTATAGGTCAAAATCCTATTTTATATGAACACCCTACACCTGCCTCACATAAGTTGTACTCCTTTAACTATATTAAACTGTTTGTTTTACTATTGTGACACCCACTGGAATTACTCTTGATAAGATGTTCAATGTGGTATTTTGCATCTAACCTGAACACATTTGCTTTGTACTATTTATTTCCATCTTGTGGCTGTTTTTTACCTAATGCTCCTGGACTATCAACTATAAGAGTATATCAGCTTGTATGTGTCTATGCTAAGTATGTAATATATATGTATGCAATCTAGATATGAATCTGTATGTGTGTAGCAATGTCTTTGCATGTCTTCAACACTGCTATTATGTCAAGGTAACATTTGACCTCGGCAAATCTATTCATTAGTAATTGAATATTTATCACTGTGTGTGCATACAACTGATAATTGATAATGTACATTGGCAGTAAAATAGCAGTGGCAAGGCTGTGTGGGCATTTATGTGGTTGCTATGTAATTATATCCACTTCCTATGCAATAGGCATCAGTCAGTGTCTGTGATCTTTCAAGTGTACAAATTTGGTAGAGAAAGAGTGGTGATACTGTCCACAAAATTGTCAGGTTATATTGTTAACAACATTGTCTTCAGCAGGTTATATTGTTAACAACATTGTCTTCAGCAGGTTATATTGTTAACAACATTGTCTTCAGCAGGTTATATTGTTAACAACATTGTCTTCAGCAGGTTATATTGTTAACAACATTGTCTTCAGCAGGTTATATTGTTAACAACATTGTCTTCAGCAGGTTATATTGTTAACAACATTGTCTTTAGCAGGTTATATTGTTAACAACATTGTCTTCAGCAGGTTACATTGTTAACAACATTGTCTTCAGCAGGTTATATTGTTAACAACCTTGTCTTCAGCAGGTTGAGCTGCACTCAAGTGTATATTTTAGTACATTTATGTAGGCGGTTAACGGTTGATCTCATAGCACCCATGTAAGACACTACACAAAATGGGTTTCATGGGGGGTAGCAGCTGGTCCATTGTGCATTGACGTATTTTTCCAATTTTTTTCCAATCACAGTTTATAAGAGTGACTTCGTGTACGTGCTGGCAGTTTTGCGTTAAGAGAGCTGAAGCACCACCTGGTGACTACAAAGTTGCTGAAGTTGCACACCAGTCGATGCAATTCAAAGTTTCATGTGTGGGGTCCAAGGTTAAATAACATCAGTTGCACGTAGTGTCGTCCATCAGTGTTTTGAGATTATCCCCAACATTGTAAGATTATTAAAGATGTGTTTCCATGTCAGTGTGAACGTAGAAAACAGTTAAGTAAGAAACCAGTATGAATTTGCTTGGCTTGCTCCCTTGTCATCTGTCAGAATATTCACAGATGATATCTGTAGAGAGAAATGTGATCAGAAATGTTAGCTCAAATGAAAAGGCCATGTAGTTGTCTTTTCTGTTTACACTACATTATTATTATCATAAGTTTTCTTCTTATTTTTATTTTATTATTATTTTCTTAGTCAGTTGTATTACTTGTGCAACTAGTTGTCTCTTGCACCTTTTACATGGTTAAGAACACTCAGTATTTCATTTGAAATTGCGTTTATAATTAATACAGTTATTATCATTAATTATACAATTTCTATGTTTGCATAATTTTATCTTCAAATTTTATAATATGCCAAAAAATGTATGGACAGTTTTATATAATTGTATGCAGCATCTTGATTTAGTGGATTTTTATTTCTGGCGCAACAAAGTCAGAATGCAAGTTTAAAACATACAAGCATTGTTTTGTTTTATCCCCAATTAATGAGTGGGACTTGTAATTAAAGCAAATGATGTGTTAAACAATTACTTAACTAGTTAAAGCTGACAATGACTTCCATGTATGTTAATGTGGCTATCCTTGGAAATTGCCCCACAATCACCCAAATTATTGTTATAATGATGAAACACTTTTTCACCACCCGCATAATTTTTCTTAATTCAGATGACACGGCTGCATCTGAAATTATGGGTATTTTGTTATGTTACAATCAATCATGGTATTAAATTCACATAGGATTTACACATAATCACTATTATTACTGCTTCTGTTTATTCCAACAAATATACATTTGCCTCTGTATATATTTATGCTCTGTAGACTTATAATGAGTGTATCCATAGACGCTTATTCGTTGTGTCTCTATATAATGACTGACATTGCCTTTTACATACTTACAGTTTGATTGTGGGGTTGTGGTATTAATCGTAAACTATTATGGTTGTCAAGTCACTGTGACCTTCTGAAAATAAATTATATTTACAGTCGCACTGGTTAATTATTGATCAAATCAGTGAAGCATTCTTGAATGTACGTGATTGGCTGCACAGTTTCATTGATCAATGCTGATCAGCTCATTGGCTGTAAAGCTATCATTAGTCTGCCAGACAGTTATTTTAGGTGGAAGTGGACATGACCTGTAACCATGAGTAACCGTTGACAGAAAAACTAACTTGGCATGACGACATCACTAACATAAAAAAGACGGCAAACAACACCAGGGCTTTCTTCCAACACAATACCAGACTTGTTGACTCGATTCGTAGGGCTGACTCGAGTCGTCCATTTTCAAGACTTGCGACTTAACTTCAGAGAGATGACTTGAGACTTGACTTGCCAACAAGTTTGATGGATCAAAATGTACACTAAACAAGACCATATTGTTGTGATAGGCCCCACCAAATGCAATAATTATTACGTACTTGCTATGATTGGTGAATGTTTTAGGGCAGCATCTGCCTAAAATTTCCTCTAAAAATTACCGCAAACAAACCACAACAATCTTGGCGATTAGGGAATTCTGGTAACTTGGGACTTGACTTGGAATTCAGAGAGATGACTCTAGACTTGATTTGGAGGTAAGTAACATACGACTTGACTTCTTGCCAGTTTATGACTTGTCAACAAGTCTACACAATACCAACAGATGCCCCTAAGAATTCAAATTATATATTATGTTAGGCCAAGCAAAAAAAGACACTAGTTTCATTTTTGGCTGCCACCTCCATTTTTATTACTTATTATTAAAAGAGATAATTTAAGACATTTCCGGTTTTGTGAAGAAATATCAGATCCAAACTTACCATGCGATGTACTGTCAGACTCTTTCAGTTCACTTTATGCATCATATAGGGTGTAGTGCTGTGTGCCTTCAACAGAGTCTAAAAGACCCCTTGCTTTAGATAGTCTCTAGATACTCATTTACATAATACCAGTCTCAATCAGTATGCCACGGATAAATGAGTTATGCCTGGGATGAAACCAAGGTCAAACTTGCACATAACATTCATAAATTATACATTCAACATTGTGTTGGCATCCTGTTTGTTTTTAGTCTAAGTAGTTTTGTGGTGTAACACGTACAGGCTATACTTTTTATTCCATTGACATAAATGTTTCTATTCATGTGTCATTCCCGCTAAAAGTATATTGTATTTGCTAATTTGCAAATGGAATGACAGGCTTTATAGTAATATACATCACTGGCATGTGTCGTAAAGCATTAAAAAACCACAGTGTGTCTTTATATCAGCCACATTGAGCATCTAAGACATGGCAGCCATCTTTAAAAAAAAAATTGCAAAACATCCATGTTCTATTTATCCTTGTAGACTGGGGTGAGGCTGGCACCGATACCGGTCATAAATTGTTTTCCCCTTCTTCATCACTAGTCCCGTTTCACTGCTGTCTCCACTCCCTCATCCCTCGCTCTCATTCTCCACTCCCCTCCCACTCCAGCCAAATCCCTCTTCACGCAAAATTCCATCTCTACCCTCCAAAAAAAGCGCATTCGCTCTCTTCATCTACCGTTCCCCTTCCATTCATTCCACGTGTCCAGCCCATTTTAGCCGGCTCCTCGCCAGCTTCCTCGTGAGGCTCTCTCACACCAACGTCCTCCCTCAGCTCCTCCATTCTTCTCTTGTCGATTCTTTTCACTCCCACAATTATACTCACCCAGTTATTCTCACCAACTTACAGCTTCTCTTGTTATTCGTCATCGCCATGGTCTCAAGGCCATACAGGTAGGCTGGTGTTATGCACGAGCTAAGCACCTTTCCTTTTAGCTTCCGAGATATATGTCTACCTCCCATCACCCCCTGCAAATTGAACAGTAAATAAAAAGGCCTCCCTCTTCCTGTTTAGAAACTAGTGTCTTTTTACTAGGCCTTACCAGACCTTCGTAAGGCAATTGGTGGAGCAGGTGTGGACGGCATGATACGCGTGCGTTAAAAAGAACAACACCAGTGGCGAACGTCCAGCTACAAGCAGCCCGCTTCATGAAGAGCAAGCTGATGCCAAGCTGGTGGTGCTCTACTGTCTCAAGAACCTGGATGACGTGCCAGCGTAGTCACCGCCATTCCAGAAGAAGCAGTTATCGATAGTGGGGCCTACCAGACCTTTAACCGAGTCGTGCATACAAACAACAGTTCGTTCTTTCCTCGCACCGTCAGACCCAATACACATTCCGGCTTCTAGCACCGTCGGAATATGAACCAAATGTACACAGAACTTAGTTTGCCAAAAATCAGTCGAAACGTTTATAAAATGCCTTCTCTCCATGTCAGCGTAGAACAACTCATACATTCCTTCACAGGTGCACCAATATATACTATAACCTGCTAAACTAAAACAAATGCGACACACTAACCAAAATACATCCGAACCAACGCTGCTCCACTTCTGTCATGCACCAGCAGTACTACTCAATACTCAAGCCACATTTTATATGCGGATAATACAGTCATGAACTGTATTGGAAGACCGGCAAGTAAAGTTTATCTCAAGTGACTTATTTAGCCTTGGTTTTAACATACCTTATTTTTTCTCAATTTGTCTTGACTTATTTAGCTCATTTAATTGGTTCTAACTTATCTTAATTTATCTAAACACCTATTCTACCACATATTACCTATTCTACCACATTAGCGCCATTGGTCATATTTTTTCCGGATACACGGCGCGTTATAAATCCTAATTTATTATTATCCTCTCACATTGAATAGAAGAATGGAAATCTTTTGACTGGAAATAATGCCACACCAGAACGAAGTCCTGGTGTTGACCATTTACCAGTATATATGAAATCCTCAGTTGCAGTAAACATTATAAAAGAAAACTTATATTCCACTGAAATCCTCGTGAATGCGAATTCAGCAGCTCACTAAGAAGTACGCCTTAGGCTGTGTTTTTACAATGCAGTTTCCTATCCATTAACAACTGTTCCTCGTATCCAAAGTTATTAGACATGTACATGCACAACTAACATCTTTCTGACGGCGTCTTTTTGTCAAGCTTCTCCCATCCAAGACAGCATGTCTCCGTAGACATTGTTTCACGCGTCGCCAAAAGTGTGTCAATGTATCAATCGAGAGGAATGGGATTCCAGCTCAGTTGCTGCCGTTTTAAAGCTTACGCAACTTCGAGCACCCCACATTCACATTGTCTGGGTCGTGAGAGATACTGAAAGCTGTTGGTCCTTTCTACCTGGTCACGTGCCTATGCCCGGTGAAGCAAACGTTTGATCCCAAGCAGGGGGTAAACGGGTAACCTGTCGTGGACTCGCAGTCGGACATGCCCTGCATAAATAAGGTTTGGTGGGCGCTGTACTAGTTACGAACATTGCGTGTTTGGTGGGCGCTGTACTAGTTACGAACACAATGGAGCAAAGTGCCATGTGGCTAATCCTGGCGGATACCGGATAGTCCTGGCGGATACCTGATAGTCCTGGCGGTACCAGCTAGTCTTGGCGGATACCGGATAGTCCTGGTGGATACCGGATAACTATACAAGACGCATCATTATCATTAGATTGCGCTCAGTCATGCTGGAAAACAATTTAGTTATTCCGTTCTGGGGTAAGCAAAAGTCGAAGGATCTTGGAGTGAGTGCGCGGTTTCGCGACATGTTTATTAGGACGGAGATACAATGTGAAGTTTGTCGTGATTTTTAATTGGACACTTACAATGCTTATGGTTATGCGGTTGTCCTAAATAGTAAACGACCAGCGTGGAGGAACACTCGACATAACTAAAATGGAAGACGGCATAGAAAAAGAGGCAGACAAATAGAGATAAATGAAGATGACGCACAATGTTCGGAAAAACACCGAACAACAATCGTGACAATCAGCAATGCAACATGGGAAAAACGTCCGTCTAACGTCATCCGCACTTCACGCTTCGATAGCAACGCATCTTCGCGTACATAGCTCAAGCGCGCAATACTTCGCGTCATATTATTCATTTCTACTCTGGACTACTCGAAACAGACTTTATTCACCAGCATTTTGGCTGTTAGAATGGCTTACTTCGATCAAACTATCTACTTGATTGGCATCTTGGAACGAGCCACCAAGAAGTATTTGGCTATAGACGCAAACAACGTCAGACCGTCGCTCTCAGATGCTCGATGGGCCACTCTTGCGATTTTGGTGTCGAGCGTTCTACTGCTGCCATTGGCGATACGGTTCATCTCCCTGCACCCGCCCGCAACACGACCAAACCGGCGTCGCCATCTTGCCCGAAAGAACGCTGACCGTGGCAAAGTCTTGTCCCGCAAAATAGGAAGAGACGACAGTCAGAAAGGCGACGAGAACACGTCAGAATTCGAGAGTAGTTTCCATCACGTTGTGCGATTACAGAAGGAAGAACTGCCGATGAACGAGGTCGCCGTGAGCAGTGAAGGTGATCACCGGACGCCACCAGCACTTAAAGGCGGCAAACCGAACGATATAATTGGACTGGCTCCGACGGGAGTCGTATACGACTCCGGTTGCTGTCGGCTAGCGGACAGTACCCCGGACAACACGTCTTGGGGTGTTGAATACCCAAGTGGCTCCCATTCCGCGATAGCGAATCTACTCCTGCGAAGTCTCAACGTCTTCGGCAGTGTTCTTCTGGGTACAGTACACTATTGTTTTTTTTTCACATTGAAACCTGTGCTAAAAGTCAGGCAGTCATTTCCACCCTGTGCGCAAAATGACGATTCGGTTTTAATAAAAAAAAACTGTACAGTTTAACTGTTGTAGCAACTTCGTGAAATTCTATAAATGTTGTTCGAGAAAATCAACGTGGAAAATGCTCCCGGCATTTTGGCGCCAAAACAAAGCGGATTCTGTCTTTGAGCACCAGGGATCCTTCCGTCAGAGACACGTACATGTGTTGCCAACCACCAACTGAACATTTTACTTTGGGCGCCATCGTATTCCATGGTAAAATACCATGGTGTTTTGAAACAGGTAAACCATGGTAAAATACCATGGTGTTTTGAAACAGGTAAACCATGGTAAAATACCATGGTGTTTTGAAACAGGTAAACCATGGTAAAAATACCATGAGGTTTTGAAACAGGCAAACCATGGTAGGCCCTATACCATACAATTACCATACACAAAACAATGTATGAAAAAGCATGGTCTACCACAGTTTGCCATGTCATGTCATGGTATGCCATGTAATACTTGTAATACCATGGTATACCACGATATACCATGCACTTCCATGGTATAATTATTTTCATAAAGGGCAGTGTATAGACTAAGTGTCCCAGTTAAAAGTTAATTGTTCAGGCACCATAAATTGCCAAAATTTGCTACCGTCTCAAAATAACCGATACTTCATTCGTATAACATGAACCTAGAAATAAAGTATTGATCTTTATTTATTGATCTAGACGGAACAAGGACGCGCGCGCTCGATGACCCAGTCCTGATGCGGCGGCGGCGCCACCTGGCGACCAGCGGCGACGGCAGGCGAGCGCCGCCACCGCTGAATGGCGGCAGTCCAGAACAGCAGAGGGAGGAACGTGACAGTCACCCGCAGGAGACGATGGCGATGAGCATCATCATGACGGCGGCCATGTGGCAGATGCACTTCGCTCAGTGGGCCTGCCTCAGCGGCACCAGTCAGCTATTCAATGAGAGGGCTTACCGCAGGGCGCTCTCTTCTGGAAAGTGGAAGTCTACTTCGGACAGCAATAAATAGGCTTCTTGTGTGCGCGTCACGTCACAATACTGTCTCTGGCTCTGCGTCTCTCGTAAGAATGGACGCCGTGGCTTTCTCAGTATTTTGTGTACAGTTTATGCATATATATTGACTCGAGAGAACACCGTTGCAGCATTTCCACCTGGTCATGCTGACGACTCAATTGAATGTAATTATTTATATTAAATTAAACATAAGGCGGATTGCTGTATTTTGTAAGAAATTGTAGATTAATTGAACTACGTGTAATCCGCTTCATCAGTTGTCGTTGCCACTTGGTTCACACGATCAAATCACGTCAGCTCATTAAAATCACAATACTTAGACCAAGCTTAGCCGCCTGCTAACGGGTGTGGGCCAGTTTAAAGCATCCAGGCGTAGTAGGTAGGTAGGGGCTTAGCTAGGTATAAATTCATGTTGAAGCCAAATCCATTTTTGAAGCAAACTAATCGTTTGTAATCTGGTGCATTTTTTAATCAAAATAAAACTTAAAAAAGAATGCCCATCCTGCCATGGAGAAAACATGACCCACTTACTTGACACCCATCCCTGATAAAAGGTGGATGGAACCTTCAATATACGTGCAATGACCCGTTTACTGTGTAGTAGAACAAGTAATTATAACAGCTGTTGAACATTATCACAATACATGTACCTGTGCTACAATATCATTCAAAATCATTGGAAAACTTGTACTGTGATGAGAAATTATGTGCAAAGAATCAATCCTTATAATTATATTAATAGACAAATGCAAACCTTTTGCAATAATAACAGCTATTTTATAATAAGCCAATAACACAATGTGTGCAATGATGGTGCTTCTGTAATTAATTTACGACAGTATCATACCTACAGAAAGGGTTCAGTTATTGCCCTCTCCTTCATTTGGGCGGAACGTCAGCGCTGAATGACTGAAATGGTGGATGATGCCTTACGCATCCAACGTCTTGTCCTTGTGGACACGCGACACGGCCAATCCCGACAAGCGCTCAGTTGTCATCATGGCGTCGCATGGTACTAAATGACCGAACTGCTGCGGCAGTTGAGATATACATCACCAGCAGCATCACATCACCAGCAGCATCACATCACCAGCAGCATCACGACAGTGGCATACATGTTAGTGCACGTACAGGACTGGTTTGATTTCCTCTATCGTGTCATCAAGCGTGTCAGCGACATTCACCATCTCCAATCTTGCTTTCTGTTTTGTAATAATAATAATAATAAAAGTACTTATATATCGCCCGATCAGTCGAGATTGCTCTCAGGCACTTTATATACATATTAGTATTTTACAGGCCATAAGTTGCTAAGATATTAATTATACTAAGAATAGTCTACACAATTGATAAACATAAAAACGAAATGCTAACAAAATAAACATTAAAATATTCTATAACACTATTACGGAAAAGTAAGAATATGATCATGAAACTGCTAACAAAGTTAACTGTAATAAAACATTATAAAAACTACTTTAAATATATTCATTTATACAAGTAAGACTATTAAAGAATACAACCATAACATCTGTTAATACAATTATGTTAAAAAAAGAACTATACTTTAAATAAGTTCGGTAATACAAATGAAACTAAATGAACATGCTAAGAAACTAATATATAAAATACCTAATGTATGCACATAAAATGTCTTCATCGGTGAGTTATGAAAAAGCTTGTTTAAAAAGAAGAGATTTTAAAAGTGTTTAAAACAATTGTAGTGATTTCGCTGTCCTGAGAGAATGTGTTAAATTGTTCCTTGGAACGGCTGAGCAAACAGCGAAACGGAGACCACCATGTCTGACAGTCTGTGAAAAGCGCTGGCAGCGTAGCAGATCGTAGCAGATTCTGTTAATGGGGCTGTAGCCAGGTAGTCCGGCGCCAAACCATTTATAGCACAATAGATAAAAAAAGAAGCACTTTGTAAGTCGGTCGCAAATGAACGGGCAGCCAGTGTAAACGCTGCAACACTGATTTAGCGTGTTCAAATTTCCTTGTACGGGTAATGAGGCGAGCAGCACAGTTCTGTACCTTTTGTAAACACTGCAGCGCCATCTGTGGGAGACCACAAAGAAGTGTATTCCTATAATCTAAACGTGATGTCACTAGTGCGTGAACAAGTGTCTTGTCAGCGAGTACGTTTGATGTGGTGAGAGACGCGTTTATCGTAGCGGTGATTAGTGGCACTAACTCGTGTAAACATTGCTTTAGCAGCCACGTTGGCATTGGATCTAATTCGCACGATTTAACCGGAGCGGATGCAACTAATCGTTCGACGTCCGATACCGTGACGGTCTCAAAGCAGACTCGTTGCTCGCAGCGGCCACTGTAGTGTACGAACAATCTTCACCGCAGTCGACAATGTCTTTCCTGATGTTCGATACTTTCTCAATGAAGTGATCACCGATACGTTGCGCCATGTCCACGGGACACACATACGATGGCATTGTCGTTATGCCATTGTTATCCATGAGGTTTCTTATGATGTTAAATAGTTGTTTTTGGCCATTTTTGCAATTGGCGATCTTAGCCGTGTAGTAATTTTTCTTTATGTTAACCAGCATGCGGTTGAAGAACACGCATTGCGTGCGATACGCCTGCCCGTCATTATACCACGGACAGTCAGTTCGCAATGTAATGGTCGTCTTACGTAGTGGGGCTTGTTTGTCAACAATCCGATGTAAACCAGTGTTGCGTGTCGCAACGATGTCACCAACGGGTGCGTCACGTACTGTTCATATTTCCTAGCAAAGAGGTAATATCAAGTTTGAAATAGGGAAGGCGTATATGACGTAGTCGCCTAAAAACTGTCTTTACGCATTCGAGCAGGCTTTCTGACATTTACGCAGAATTTGATGGCCATGTGATCATCGGGTGGATTACTGTGTGTGTCACATAAGCACGGGTCATACACACTCGGTCGTGTAGATACTATTTCGCTGTGGCTTAGAACGATAACTACATCCCGCAGGTGACATTTATTATGTGTGGCATCAGTAACTAGTGGAATCATCCCACAGTCAGCGAGCGTCTCAAAGAAATGCCGGGCGTCAGACTCTGATACAAAGTCAAGATGGAAATTCAAATCGCCGGTAATAACGATGTCATGCGGGTCCAGCATCACAACGTCCAAGTAAGCTGACCACTGGTCAAAGAAAATAAAGTTAATGAAACCAGTTCTTTTAGATGCTGGCGGGCGGTATACTACTCCCAATCTGAACGAAACGCTTCGTGCCATAACGTAATAATCAACATGCTCAAAATGCGTGAATTTATTGCGAGTTGACACATTTTCCACTTTCAAGACGGACTTGTAAATGACAGACACGTACTCCACCACCGTGCTTCTGAACAGGTCGTGACACGATGTGAAACGTGTAGCCGTCTGGAACCAGCTGCGCTATTTTACATGGTTGCCAACGACGCTGCCCAGCCATGTTTTCGTCAACGTTAAAATGTCAATATCTTGCGAAGTAACGAGGTCAGCAACAGACGCTGCCTTATTCTTCACGGGGCGCACATTAAGACATCGTATGTCCACATTTACACCTCGTGCAGGGGGTTCACTGATACGGCTGGGTAAACATATGAGATTGTTCTTATTGATCTGTGCACTGGGTCTGATAATGTAATTTCTGGCTGTGATCACCCTCACTGGAATTGCATTGTTGAAACGTCTGCAACCAATCTGTGGGTCGGCAATGCTAGGCAAATATACAATTGTTTTAGAGTGTCGTAAACGGTCTTCCGTACACGTTTCGCAATATGCTGGTACAGTTGACGCAGTTGAAAACTTGTGTATGTTATTGCCATGACAACGGTCGTAGCTCACTGAATACAGCACAATAATATCGATGGCGTTGTCTCGTAAAATCCAGAAAATCGTTAATGTCCATGCAAGTTGTAACTGTAGCGTTTTGACAGGTCTACAGACCTTCACAAAGCAAATAGATATAAACCTAGAATATATATAACTTCAAACTGAAAATAGTGTCAATAGTCGAGCGACAGCGTTACCTTGTGGCACATATAAGTGCATCACGTGACAAACACCTGACGCTGATCAACTGGCATGGTCTTGGAACACCTCATACAGCTGGAAATCTAATGTCAGATATTTTTCCAAACCAACCCACAACTGTTATTACCCTTTTAATTGAAACTGCAAAGCCACACTGCTCGGAAACTTTCATACTGCAGCTTGCAGTTTTGGCGGGTGCCTATGGTAGCATGCAATCGGTACGTCTTATCGGTTTCGAGTTCATTGTAAGCACGATCAGTTTATAAAATTTCGTGTATCTGACATTTCGAGAATCAAATCGCTCACGAAGATGTATAGGTAAGGGTCCAAGTATTGGACCTTGTGGCACACCTATCTTTATCGGAAGGGCAATGATCTAATGTTTTCGTCATATTCACGTTAAAGGATGTTAGTGGTCTCAGCTTGAAATAATTGTGTCCACTTTCCCCCGGCGTTCGCATATCCCCAGTCTCCCCTACTGTGACGTTCGTGCTACTTACTGCATGGGTGAGTTGCAAATACTATTATATTCGATAGATTTGCCAACGGCAAGTCAACCTGTTATAGTTCACCCCGTAGAGCATTGATCACCCCCCAAAAAAATAAAAATAAATAACGGGTGTTCTATTTATATCCGTGGTTCACCCACGGCTAAAAGTAACTACGGTACGTCGCCGCAATGTTGTTATTGTTACGTAATTATACAATCTCGTCACATTAGCACATTGCGTATAAATATAACGTCATCGCGACAACGCACCTCCTTGTGAAAGCGAGGCCTGGGGTTCACCCCGCAGCACCAGCCAGCTGAGGCTATAACCAGTAGGAATCCCCGTCAAACACGTTACATATGTAGTTATTTTTAAACAATGACCTTGACATTTACACGAAAACGAGGCGATTTTAAAATCGGGTCAGGTTTGATCGGAAAGGGAAACTCGTCGCTACAGAAAAGATAAACGGACGACAGTTTTTGACGCCGTGGCATAAGTTTTCGCGTTTTTTGTTGATTTTTCCGTGTATCACCATCTAGTTCCCAATATGATGAGCATGTTGAACCAGGCTGCCGTCGAGGCGTTGTGTTCGGCGACATATTTGGAGAGCTATTTGGATTGTACGGAAAACTTGCCGGACGACTTGCAACGAATTGTCACGCATTTGCGGGAACTCGACTTCCAAACAAACGGTTTGTATTGATATACTCCCATTTTAACTAATCCTCAATAAGCATGTTAAGTTACACCGTTACCCGGGTGTGAGTGTGTGTTATTTTGAGCTGTGTATGTGGCTAGAATATGCGTACAACTGGGAAAACTTAAAATAAACAAATGATTGCGGTTAGGAAACCTCGCCCCCAGCTCAACTGGACCGGTAACAATTCTACTACAATTTTGTTGATTATGTTTCTAACAATTGTCCCTTCTTCAGTGTGTTGTACACTTTATGCCATAAAGCACACTTTGACAAACTGTTCATGATGTGGTTGGCTTCGTAAGAGGTGAATATGTTTTGGGTGGACCCCATGTTTTTTATGTCATGTTTATGAAATTTAAACATGTGGACGTTTTTATCATGTTTGTAATACACATGCACAATGTGCTACATAGAAAATAAATTATGTTTGCTTGTGTATATAATAATGTAGAAACCTTTCAGCTCCACAAATATGAAGTCTATTGAATAATTATTAGGCTGTTTGCATGAAAGTTGTATAAACAATTCTAAATTAAATTAAGGCAAAATTAAAATGCAGTTTTGAATATAAAAACCTACTGCTGTATGTTGGCATTTACATTTTAGAAGCATTTGTTGCATAAAAACAAACTTGGTAAACCAATTGACAGGCGGTTGTTTACAACATGAAACCTGAACATATGACCTGTCACTAATCTCCACAAATAGAATCCTTACAAGGAACCAGTAGCATCTGATCATTTACACTGCACTATGTAGGTCCACCAACACACATGACAATATTTTTTGAGTGGAACATATTATCTTTCTACATGACGTACAAGGTAATCTGTATTCATCATTCACCATATGCAACTTTTATCTGATTAAGTGTTTTAATCGTTGTAAATTTCACTGAAATGAAATTTGCCAATTGTCTAATAACAAAATGTTTTAATTGAACATATGCTCAAATTTACGCAGGATTCTATTATTCCAGGAGTGTATAAGCCAGAGACACCTTGTTTTACCCTCTGGACTCCTAACTGACCTTATATAATACAGCCCATGTTAGGAGTAGAATAGCGATGTTTGCTTCAGATGCTTAGACTGGTGTCCAGTCCATAATGTGGCGCCAGTTCTGTGCCACTTTTATAGCCTTTCAAGTGTGTAGTGTGCTAGGCGTTTCTATAGAATTATCTGAGAACCAGATTATTGAGCACCTTAGCCCATATATTATTACTGACTAAGTATGGTCTCCCAAATTTGTCCGTGGACTCCCAAAAATAAGTAGAGTGGGAGTCCGGTGGAATCCCACCAATTTCCCATGAAAATCAGATTAATCAATGCCTGTTATGATATTGTCCTCAATTTTGCCAAGTTCGAGGCCTGATACTATTTATATTTTCGTCATATTGACTATTTTCGTAGAGAATATTTTGCCAAGCCTGAATCCAGTTTCTGTGTCACATGTTCACCCAAACCTTTCATTCCTTGTTAATATCATTGACATGTTTCATGATGTGATACCTACAGGTCATACAGATGGACTTTTTCATAAATAGGCATATTTAGGTTGAAAGTTTTGTCCTTGAAATCATTTTGGTCTAACAAGGCGGAGTGTGTCAAATTGGATGTTTGTGCCCTGTGCGCATAAATAAGTTTGGGTGTCCGAATTGGGCACAATGTTTACACCCTGGATTGGATGAATCAACATTACTATGTGATATTTTTTACAATAGTGATATAATTGTAGTTGTGAATCAGTCTTTTTTTGAGCTGGTAGAGTCATCAACACATCTGTGTGGTTTTGCTTCAATTTGCTTCACCTGTGTCCTCCGGGATGGTTTCAGTGATAATAGTCAATTACACGGCACCAAAATGTTAAGCTCAATTAAATTTACGATTAGTGCAGTAAAAGAAATCAATTACGAACATATATTGCTTTAAAAAATCAGTTACAATTGATGTTTATACAAATCAATTACAGTGCTCCATAAAGGATCAGTTGCAGTAGTTTGTAGGTTGAGTACGACTACATCATAATTTGTTAATTTTGTTTTATAAAAAACATTACATGTGCCAAAACAGTGCCATTACTGCTAATTTTTAGACATGTTCTTATGGTTAAGCAAATTGCAATGACACAATGTCATAAAACTCAATTACGATGGGTGAATTTGGTGCACTTAAAGGTCAATTGCATTGTAATTGATTATATTTGTAATTAATTACACAATTACAAGTCAATGAGCTTTGTGCCTCAAATCCCTTCACCCATTCCCCATCAAGCACCCAATGAATGAATGATTGAACCTTTATTTCAACAAAACAAACATAATAAAAATATTACATTATAGAACTGTCCAATTGTCAAAAAAGGGCAAGAAGAAGTGTAATACTTATAATTACTTGCCCTGTTACGCATAAATAAACAACATAATACAAAACAGTACAACATTTTTTGTACGTGACAAAACCTAGAGTACATCAGACATAACTTTCGTGGCCAAACGTAAAAAAGAAAAACATTGAAAGTAATGCAACCTTAATTCCAGTAATTTTTTTTACCATAAATACTTATGCATTAAATGCATTAACTATTAAATAGTTTTGCTTTATATTTGTTTTTTAAAAGATTAACATTCTGACAACAAATAAGTGAGATATCAAAAGAATTCCAGAGTTTAACTCCTTTCATTGATAACACATACTTTAAAAATTAGTATGAGCATAACTGTGTGTAAAATTTGATCTTGTCTGGCTGCATAAACAGACTCATACATACTGAAAAGCTGTTGTAAATTCTTTGGCAATAAATTATGATATGCCTTAAACCAGGGTTGTTTAATTTAAATCATTGATTTAAATCACTCCAAAAAATTAAAAAAATCATTAATTTATGATTTAAAAAAAATTTTACTTCCGTTTTTTTAATCGCTGATTCACATGAATTTTAACACAAATAATTGTTTACAAGCATCGAGATCAATAAAGTTTTGTATGTTTTTTAATACAAAATACAAAGTGCGCACACTTGTGTAGCTGTATTGTCACCAGATAGCCTGATAGTCAAATATTTTATGACATTGTGTATGTTTGAGCTATTCCCTTTCTGAATGCAGTGAAGCCACACAAACTTGTCTTCCAGAGGAAGTATCTTTTCAACACAGAAGCCCTGAGTTAAAGCCTACTTATAGCTTGTGCTAGTTGTTACCAATTCAGTATGTTGACTCAGTTGTTTAATACTGTACCAATTTGTATTCTGGTTAGAGACCCTTAGAGTACACAGAGCCCATGGATATGCTAATCAATCCTTTAGGCAAACAGTAATTAGCACTGCTACAGCCACAGACAGACACACAGCATGCTTTCCTTTCCAAGACAGATTATGCAACTACAGGGGGTGAGGCCTTGTGGACATTGTTTAATGTGTTTATATAAGCAAAAATCATGTACCCTCGTTAAGACAAGAACCCAAATCGATTTGAATAGAACATGTTTGAAAGAGTTTACAAATTTAAACATCTATAATATAAATATCTATATACCAGATATCAAAAAAATCAAATAAATCCGATTGAAATAAAAAAAATCCGATTTAAAAAAATAAAAATAATGATTTTTTTCAACCCTGCCTTAAACATAATTATAGCAGTTCTTTACGTCACTATCTCTGGTACTTTAAGAATGCGAAGATCATAAAATAACCTAGTCGTATGGTCCAACCTCTTAGCACCACAAAGTAACCTTACTACCTTTTTGTGTAACAAGACTAAGCATTCAACATTTGTTGTATAGACTTGAACAAGATGCCTCGTCACTCTAGCAGTAGCATGTGTTTATGTAATCCCCAACCAACCAGGTGAGAAGTAGGGAGAAGTTACACCCGGAGACACCTGGTGTTTATCTTTATCTGTGCCAGTGCCTTGCAACATTACTTCTTTTTTGTCTGTCTACAAGTTGAAGCAAAGCCGGAGGGGGGGGAGGGGTGCTGGCAGGCAACTAGTCTGATACTTGTGGTTGTGGCTGAGATATATTTAAAGTAATAGTACACTTGCCAGTTGCATGTTATATTTGGTATGCAATATTATAGCTGCGTACAGTCGATTGTGTGTGTATATTTATTGATCATTATGTTAAAATAAGTAACCTATTTCATAATTATAATAACCCAGGTTATACCAGATCAGTTTTTGCCCTGGACCATTTGCTCTGCCCTGGACCATTGCTGGCATTAGGGCTAAAGTTATAATTTATACATACATCATTATTATGGGCTGTTTTCAAATGTGTTTGACATATGCGTATCCATACAAACCATACTAGTTCTCAGACACTCCATCCCTGAATTAGTATTTAATTTTTTTAAATAATTTTCCAGATTGAAAAACATTGAAATAACAGCTTCAACATTTATTTAGATTAGTATCTAGGCTTTAACCCCCCATTTGTACGAATATGTAAATGTTAATAATTGTGAACGGCCCCTTACATGTCAATGTGACATACATTTTTAAAAAAATATTTGAAATGCATTAACTCTGCATGAGTAAATTTAATAAAAATTTAAAGAGGTCGAGAATTTTTTGTTTGTTGTTCGTTCATTTTATATGGGCAATTTTTATGCATGCGTTTGCGTGCACACACACACACACTTATCGTGTTATGTTGTTGAATTATTATGTTTCAGAGTTGACGTGTTACAGAATTGAGTTGTTGTGTTACAGAGTTGTTGAAGGACATCCGCCACCACCAGGAGGTGTACTTAAAGGAGGGAGACAGCAACCAGAAGAAACGCTCCCTCATTCAGATCCAGCGCGGACTCATCAAGAGTCAGGAGATCGGTGATGAGAAATTACAGCTTGTCACACAGATCATTGAACTCATCGAAAACAGGACTCGGCAACTGGAACAGGATCTAGAGAACCTTGGTGAGTTCAGTGGATCAGTTAGTGAAAGATCTTTTGGGATCGCTGTGATGTTATTATGATTTTGTTAATTAACAATATATCCTAATGTATGCTTTTTGCTATGTATATTTTTTTATTGTGAACACGTTAAAAAAATTTTTAAAGTGCCAAATAAACGCATAGGCCTAATAACAGTATAGGGTGGCAAATTGTTCAAAACAAATAATAGTATAGTGCAAAAAAGGCACTAGTATATTTGTCTTTTTTAGCACCGAGGACATATTTCACCATTTTACTCAATGTAAAGCCAAGGCGTCCCTAGAAACTATGTGGATCGCCGAGTATTTCGAGTTTTTTCTGCCAAATATGCAAAACTTTGTGCATATTCACGTCACCGCAGATATAGTAGCTGCATTTTATATCTGAGAAAAACAGGGAATTTTTAAATGGACATTAAAGTTTTATTGAATTCAATACCCAAGGCAAGCCTGTTTCAGGGGAAACCGCCACCAGCCGGTTGCGAACGGTTTGAGGCGCTGCGCACAGCGGCCATTTACGGCCGGTATACGCGGTGATAATGGAGTTTTAACTAATAATATACCATACTGAGCTCCCGAGAACTAAGGATTCTGACCTATTCATCTGATCATGAAAATCTAAAGGTCTAACGCTTCGGGATCAAATCTAGGATCTGGAAGCACAGGACTCTGCTAAATTCATGACTGTCATTCAAAAGGATGAAGACTTAGCCATCACAGGAGCCACATGCAGCTCCAGTTGGGTGCAAATGATTTTCGTGCTAGCAGTAAACCACTCCGTTGATGATTGATTAGCACGAGCAATAGGGAGTAAGAGCGATTGCTCTCCTAAAAAAATTATGCCCTGCATAATTTGTCATGATTACTGAAAAATGTAGGCTGGCACAAATGTTTAAATCTAATAATAGTATACTCTCGAGTGCTAAATAAACGTATGTCAAATAACAGAATAGCGTGGCAAATCGGTAAAATTTAATGATACTATAGTGCCGAATAACAGTATAGGGGGGCAAATTGTTCAACAACAAAAAAATGTACGGTGTGAAAAAGTCACTAGTATATTTGTCTTTTTAGCACCGAAGCAATTTTTTTACTCGATGTGAAGCCAAGGCATCCCTACAAAACTACGTGAATCACTGTGTATTTTGTTTTTTTCTGACGAATATGCATAAACTTTGTGCGCATTCGCGTCACTGCAGATATAGTAACAGCATTTTATATCTGCGAAAAACCGGGAATTTTTCCGTTTTTAAATGGTTTTATTGAATTGAATACGCAAGCCCATTTAAGGGGAAACCGCCGTCAGCCGGTTACGACCGGTTTGAGGCGCTGTGCACGACAGCCATTTACGGTTGGTTTACACGGTGATAATGGCGTTTTAACTAATAATATACCATGTCAAGCTCCCGAGAACTAATGATTCATGGAAATCTAACGGTCTAACGCTTCGGGATCAAAATCTAGGATCATCAGAAGCACGGGATCCTGCTAAATTCATGACTGTTGTTCTAAAGGATGAAAACTTAGCCATCAGAGAGAGCCACAAAAAAATCGTAACAACGTGTGTTTTTGGTCTTGCTTTAATGGAAACCAAACACAAATTATCCACTGTTGCGCAAGCAGCTGGAACCAGTAGACAGTGACATGTAGTATTTTTGAAGTGGTTATCATAGTTCATGGAGAGGCAGAGATTAAATAGCACACACTTTTTAAATCGTGTTGAAATATCTGTATACTGGGCTACAGGGGGAATAAGCTATAGAAAATTAATCTAACAATAAAAAAACTAACAATATATTCAAGACAGTAAAATTTTTCACATAGAATACATTGAGAAAGACTAGGAAATTTCAGTTATCAATGAGTATGAATGGTTCAGGTGAGTGAACATTGGAATAACTATTTATTTCGAAATTGTTTCTGTCTGTCAGATCCTGGAACGACACAGGTTTCAAAGACAGAAGAGGAATCAAAGTCAGCGACACCGAGTAGCACGAAGGTTGCATCAAAGGTCGAAGACGTCGCAGACGCAAACAAGACGAAGCGACAGCGGCGTCAAAGGTCATCGACCACTGAGCAAACCGTCAAGGAGGAAGAGAAGAAGGTGGGTTGTAAAAACATGCACTCAGCATTTGGTTCCTGGGTGTTCACAAAATGGTAATCTGGAACAGACTCACTTTTCAATAGCAGTGATCAGTTGAAAGTACACATACTCACATATGCCTGTCATAGTATATAAGAGCCAGACTACTTTTTTCCACAAATCTTGACCATATCCGGTCAAAAAGTAATATAATTGATTGTCCAACGATTTTATCAGAACTAAGTAACACGTTTGCACAAACAAGCTAACATGTCAGAGTGGATACTAGATAGATTTGATTTTTCGTGAAATGATTCCAGGATGATGTGAGCAAGAAATTGAATTGAGGATAGCTTTTAAGTATTGTAGACACAGGAGTAACCTGATCTTATATTAGTATTTTTGCATTGATGTTATCTCCTTTCAAGCTTTTTGTTTGTTTGAATTTTTTAATAAAATTTCTTGAATGATTGGGTATTGTTGAACAACTGATGTTTTTACTTTAATAATTATCTATTTTTTATTCTTGATTTTAAATGCATATACAAAATGTATATAAATCAATTGTATTTTATGTAAAATGTATTTATCTTTATGGGAAACTGTATTAATATATATTACTATTTGAAATGTAACTATTTCTGACACACAGCAGGAGGAAGAGGAACGCCCAAAGAAAAAGAAGAAACGTAAGGCGAACAAGAAAGAGCATCACGCCAAGGACAAGTCTCCTGTCAACCCGCCCATTGACCCCGACGAACCCACCTATTGTCTCTGCCAACAGGTGTCGTACGGCGAGATGATCGGGTGTGACAATGACGCCTGCTCGATCGAGTGGTTTCACTTCAACTGTGTCGGATTGACAAGCAAGCCCAAGGGCAAATGGTTTTGCCCAAAATGTCGCGGCGACAAGCCGAACATCAAACGGACTGATCTCAAGTAGTTGTCGAATGGCGGGCATGTTTACCACTGTTCTTGTTGGGTTTTGGGGTGTCTGCTTGCTAAGGGGCTTTGTAAATATAAGAAAATTAAAATAATCCAAAAAAGGTGGGTGGGTCCATTTGCATTATCACAAAAATATCGGAAAGGTATAGTTTTGAGTTTGTTTTCCCGGTTTAAATTTGGCAAATAATTGGCTTTCCATTCACAGCGTTGGTAATGTGTATACAGGGCCTCCGACTTCTTTTTATAATTTTTGGATGGAGTGTAGATAGGTGGGTCAATCTTATCCAACTTTTTTTATAATTTGTTTTTATATTTACAAAGCCCCTAAGTCCTAATGGACACAGAATACTGGTGGAAAAGTGGTCAAGGTGACTTCTTTTCAATCACTTGCCAACCGTTTCATTGAAATGACAGAGTGCCAACTGTGTTGATGTCATGCATAATGTAATATTTGTAGGTGTGTGCCTACAAAATGATTGTCATCATTAACCAATTTCACAGGCTGCACGCAACAATGCTTTGTTCATCAAAACCTTGTAGTTTCATTTTCATGGATGAAAATTAAGGCGTTTGCTATGTAACTTGTAAGCAAAGTTGTAGATCTGAAAATGCTTTGTTATTCCTCCGCCTGGCTGAGTTACTGAGGACTTCAGGGGTAGTCAATGTGGGACGCTGTAACTCAAATGTTGTACATACTTATCTAACTGGGCATGTGTAAATTACTGTACATAGGTTGTGTCTAAAGTTGACTGGGGATGCCTCGGTTTGTAGTATCCAAGGTTATGGTGTAAGGGGGTATTTCAGGAAATATGTTGATTATGCTTACTGTATTCAACCTAACAAGCATACATTACATTACACTAGCAAAAAATTGGGCCAGTGTTTCTCTAGACAAGACAATAAGGTAACTGTTTAACGCTAGTAGTGTCATTTGGTGACTAGTGTAGAACAACTGAAAAGTGGTGCCAATTGTTTAACACCAGATGGCGACACTTCAGTTGTTCCACACTAGTCAAGTTACAATAATTATGGATTCTGCTGATTAAAAAGGTGGTGTACGCTAATTAGGGCGTGTACGCTTAATAGGTTGAATACGGTATGTTGATTTGTTTTGGCAGCCTTGTAGATAGAAGTTTGAGTAGTGGGTCTTGTTTAATGGTTGGTCAAATAGGGGTTTGTTTTCATTGATATTTCGATATGCTTTGCGAACAGAGACAGTCGATTTTCCTTCTCTCCGATCATACACTGTAATTATATGTTGTAAAAGGATCAGCATCTGAAAAGGTTTTGAAGTTATATAAATATGGCTGCACACTCGTGATCAGCAACTGAAAGTTAAAGCTGCATTCTCAATTTGATTTTTCGTTTGTCTTGTTTCAGACTAATTTCTTGAAATATCTAACCTATCCAGTAATGACTACAGCATACTAGCTAATTTGTGCAAATTTCTTATTTAGCTTGATGAAAACATTAGATAAAGAAAATGGTTTTGGTCCAACCAAACTGAAAAAAGGCAAATGTGGCAAAGTAGTTTGTGTTGCAAATTTCTCAATGTCGAATCAAGGTTAAATTCACTTTTGCAAATTACCAGATCGAATTATGTGTATATTTTTGTGCACACCCCACAGATTGGAACATCAACAAACCTGAATCGAAATTGGTTAGATGAGGCAGCTTTAAGTTTATAATAAATAAAACTGATTGGACAGGTGTTGGTGTTTGCGTGCAGCTATTTCTTTCAGAGACCATGTGTCCAATCCTGCCTACCTAGAGAGCAGTTTGTTATCGCACCTGTCCAGCGTATAACTTATCTTTTTCAAGCATATTCTCTGTAGTTTTAATAGTCATAATTACATGAAATTATACATTTATTATGACCATCAGCCCAGTGACGGGAGTCATTTACGTTCGCACAACTTTTTTAGTATATAAGTTTTCGTTTTGCGTAAAACACCTTCATGTGCTTATGTAGATTGGTTTGTTGAGTATGTCTCAGTGAATGCATTGTGGTCTGCGGGCCAGTTTACATGATGGATTTGTGCCCCAAATGGTTGGGTATGACTGTGTGCAGTTAAAGTATATGTGTGTTTAGATACGTCTAGACATGGCTACGTATTGACTCATGCCAATCCCACCTTGAGCTTTGACGAAAGGTCAGAACACACCTGCTAATGGTCATGGCGGTTATTGGTTGGCCACGTCTTTGAAATTACAACCGACTGTCGGTCAAATTGGACCCAGTGCCAAATCTACCATCACAATCACAATAGCCACAAATTGGCCTTGCTAATTGGTTTCTAAAAGGGTGTCTACCCTACCCGTTCTTGCGCCACAATACTGCATGTCACTGTTGCCCAACCAGTTGGACTATTAATTACTTGTGTGAACCAGCCTTGAGATGTTTGTGGATGTATTAGCTAATATGTTGTGTAAAGTCTTTTTCCAGGATGTGTCCGCAGTGGGAGATTGTAAGGCCTACCAAAGTGTGGGTGACAGAAGAAACTTCCAAGTTCGCTATTTAACGCCCTTGTAATTTCTGTATTCCTTTGGAAATTTATTAAGAGCCACCCAGGCCTGTTCTAAACCAAACATACTTTCAGGCAAATAATGCTAGTTGGCAAACAGGATTTATATTTTATAATAGAACATATGATTACATCAATATTGAAGAGCTACGTAGTACTTTTAGGGACTACTGCCTGTATTCAGAAATGTTGTAATACCAAATGGGTATGAATGGCAGCTTGTTTAAATGTAGTACTTTGCTGGAAATGCATCTCTGGCAGAGAGAAACAAATTTTATAAGAATTTAATTTAGTTATGGTTTAACAGCTGACTATTTTGGAATTTGATATGTTAAATCTGAAAGTGACAGCAGTACAGTGGGTGTCCCCCACCAGGTGGCAACGTCTGGTGGCAATGCCCCCAAATGGGTGGCTCTGATTCCAGTCGGATTGGTCTACAGGAAGCGTGTAACTGCTAGTAAAATTCAAATACAGTTGTTTGAAAGCACAGAATACAGACGGACGGTGTTGTTTCGTTGTAATGTGAATAAAAAAAAATCACAACTGCACAAAATACATGAAGAATAGTCCCAGATGTTTGAAATGTAAACAATTATCTTCATGCTCACATTACGTTGTATGTACATTTACGGACCATCTCAAACCATGGATGTTTAATGCTAAACAAGGATGCTTTCACTGGGAATGCGACTAGTTTGTTTAGCATCATACATGAGTGTGTTTCTACCCAAAACATGCCATATTCGACTAAATAAGCTCACAGTACACTTGAAAAATAAAATTGGGTCATGAAAAAAAAGTCAACAAATCTGTTGTTATAAGCATACGCCAAAATTATTTCTCAAGACAATAAGGTAACTGTTTAACACTAGTGGTATCATTTGGTGACTTGTGTAGAACTGAAAAGTGGTGCAAACTGTTTAACAGTTGTTCCACACTAGTCAAATTATAATAATTATAGATCCTATAAGACGGGATCACAGTTGAGGTGGATGCTGCCAGCTGTGAATCCCTGTGATGGTAACAGTATGAAGAACGAGTACATTTTTCATGGGTGTCTGTCTACATGTCAAAATTCCATGTTGGGGGTCGGAGGTTAAATTGCATTGGTTTTGAGATCACCCCCGTACCATTTATTTGTTCATCCCAACTGTATATTAGCACATGCAGCTGGATTGCATATCGGATATGTAGCCCTGTCACTTGCTGCTTGATAATTACTAATAACAGTTATATTCAAAATATATTTTCCGACAAAATGAAAACTACTGAAACTTTATAAATATGTAAATAATTTTTTGGGTGTAAATATTGGTGATAGAATAATTTTAAAATAAGGTAATTTGATTTTTACAGAACTTATTTTGGCACCTGAACAGTTGACATTAATGTGATTATGGTGTTTGTAATTTTCTCTAAATAATAATAAAAATTAAATTAGATGTTATTATTCCTAAATAAACATTACAAACCTGATACATTACTGTAGGATAATTTGGAAAATAAATTAAAACTAAACGCTACATAAAATGAATATGAGCAAACAATAAATTCGTTGTTTGTTTTTTTCCACTTTTTATTTTGGGGTTTTGTCCACTTTATATTGTGGGGTTTTGTCCACTTTTATTTTGGGGTTTTAGCCTGTACAATTATGGCCTGTGCTATTTCGTCCAGATGCCGCAACAGTTATGTGAATAACACAATCCAACATGTCACTAAGGGATCACATTTTATGGCCCCATTGTTGTTACAGCTGCACATCAAATTATGTGCAAATAAAATGTCTGGTGTGTCTATATGAACTCAAACTCCACTCGATTTCACCAGTTGTTTTATATGTACTCAAAGTTGATGATAAACAGGACTGCACATAAGCTGAAGCTCACATTTCAAGATTGAACAAGATTGTCATCCAAGGCAAAGGTCCAGATAGCAAGTGGACAAGGAAGTCATTGTCAACCTTGTTTTTAAACATATTCACACTGGTTGCAGTTAGATAATCTGTAGATAATTTATTCCTTTCATTTATTGTCCTCTGTGAGAACGAGTACTTCCTGATATCCAACCTTCACTGATCTTTTACTAATGTTCCGTCGTGTCCTCAAGTTCTACTATCTTTCTATTTTTTTATGTTTGGCCTTAGCTTTTCTGCCAAACTGTATCATTATCAGTCCATGACGCATGCAAGTGGGAACATGAAATGATATATTAAAAGCAAAATCTACTAGTAATCCGTGTCAGCGTCTTGCGCCCTCCCTGTTCTCTCACTCTTACGAAAGGGACGGACGTATGATTGTTGTGGTGATACAAATTAAACCTTTTTCACAGATTTTTTTGGCCACAAAAACACTTTGTTACCACAAAACATTTTAAAAAGAAACATTGACTTTTTTCAAAAACACCCCCTTTAGAGGGACACGTACTTTTTAATAATAATTACAAAAACATAACACATTTAACTAATAATGTAGATAGTACATAACAGCAGAACCAGAGATTGGACAGTAACTTCAGAAATAAAAATATAAACGAATTTGGCCAACAACACAGATACTAAGATTGCATATTTAATAAGTAAAAAATACATTTGCAATTAAGTGACATTTTCCACAGACATTGTGGAAGACACGTTGGCTTGGGTTCACGTTCCCCAGGTATGCGTTGACACATCAACATCAAAGTCTGACCAAGCATACCATATTCTACCTAATAAGCGTACTTTTGACAAAATTGAGCCTTGGAAAACTAACTGCTAATAAAATTCAAATACAGTTGTTTGAAAGCACATAATACCGCCGGACAGTGTTGTTTCATTGTAATGTGAATCGATAGAATCACAACTTCACAAAATGCATGAGGAACAGTCCCATATGTTTTAATGTTTTAAATGTATACAATTATCCTCACGCTCACATTACGTTGTATGTACATTTACGGACCATCTCAAACCATGGATGTTTGATGCTAGAGAAAGATGCTTTCATTGGGAATGGGGTTTGCAATTAGTTTGGTTAGCATCATATATGGGTGTATTTCTATCCAAAGCATACTGTATTCCACCTAAGCGCACAGTACGCTTGAAAAATAAATTAGGCCATGGAAAAATTTAAACAAATCTGTTCTTATAAGCGTACACCAAAAATTGTTTCTCTAGACAATAAGGTCACTATTTAACACTATTTAACAGTAGTGGTGTCATTTGGTGACTAGTGTAGAACAACTGAAAAGTGGCGCCATCTGTTTAACACCAGATGGTAACACTTTTCAGTTGTTCCACATTAGTCAAATTACAATAATTATGGATCCTGCTGATTAAAAAAGTGGGTCTATGCTAATTAGGGCATGTACGCTTAATAGGTCGAATACGGTAGTTTGTTGAGATGGGTGCAGACTACTGTGATGGTCACAAGATGAAGAACGAGGAAATTTTTCATGGCTGTCCACATGTCAATGTAAGTCAAAGTTTCATGTTGGCAGAGTCTGAGGTTAAATGACATTGGTTTTGAGATTACCCCCATACTATATATATTTTTTCACCCCAATTTTATATTAGTACAGGCAGTTGGATTGCAGTGTTGTTACAGCTGCACATCAAATTACATGTGAAATAAAGTGTCTGTTGTGTTTATATGAACTCAAACTGCACTCGATTTTACAAGTTGTTTTTATATGTAATCAAAGTTAATGATAAACAGGACTGCACTTGTTCATAAGCTGAAGCTCACATTTCAAGATTTAACAAGATTGTTATCCAAGGCAAAGGTCCAGATAGCAAGTGGACAAGGAAGCCATTGGCTTTTCGAGAGTCCAACAATTTTTCATCCATGTGTAACCTGCCCTCCTAAGATATGTCAACTTTGTTTTTAAACATATTCACGCTGCTAGCAGTTACGCAATCTGTAGATAATTTGTTCCATTCTTTTACTGTCCTCTGTGAGAACGAATACTTCCTGGTATCCAATATACACTTTACAAATGTTACCTTATGTCTTCAAGTTCTACCATTCTTCCTATTTTGTTTTGATGGCGACACTTATCAGTTGTTTCACACTTGTTAAATTACAATAATTATGGGTCCTGCTGATTAAAAAGGCGTGTATGCTAATTAGGGCATGTACGCTTAATAGATCGAATACAGTATTTTGAGTATTCACACAGTCTTCTACATCACAATATTGATGTGATTCTAATTTCTAATGTAAATAAACCACCACAACTCACATTAATTCACGGTCTAACTGCCGACAGATCACATACAAGTGTAAATGTCACCTTGCAGCCATTTCATCAGATACAGACAGGTTTATCTGGGGACAGAGTCTTCATTGCAACAAGATATCTCTGCTTGTCATGGTGGAACGTGCTGTGGCAATATCAGAGCCCACTAATTGGAAACTTGACAAAGGTAAATATAAAGGTCAGTATTAAAATTAGTTGGGCAGATTTTCCATGTTCAATGCACACAGCCTCTATATAAAACGTGACTTATATTTGGTAATAAAAGATGGTTATAACAAACTAATACATGGGGAAAGCCATAGCAATTTACATACATTGCCTCTCTCCCTTTCTTTGTCTGTGTGTCTGGGCAAAATAATAAAAACCTAGAGAAAAACACCATAAATATATATATATGTACTAAGTCTGAGGGTTTGTACACATCAACAATAGCAAAATATAAACTTAGAAAATGGTCTTTTACTTAGATCTAAAATATAATACTGGCATTACTAATGCAGTGTTGTGAATTGTAACAGTGACATAATATGATAATGAAATGAAAACATAAAACTGGACAACATATTTGCATTTCCTAACTATTGTGTAAAAGGGACTGTGCAAATTAACACAACATTACAACGACATTCAGAACCTCTAACATGTTAAACCACTTCCTTATTCACTTCTCCTACGGAGCCATAGCAATGATTCAGCAGACAAGATAATATAAAAATCTGCGTGGCACCGAGTACCTGTTAAATATTAACACTTGACATTAGTGAATATTTCAATAGCCGTTACCAAGAATGTCATGTTTTTAATCGCTAGACAGTGTCCATACTATGACATCCAGTAAGATCTTACGTTCTGCTTCAGCACAGTTAATCTGAATACTTATGACTGCATAACAATTACAGTATATTTAAAGGTTTAAATATAACATGCATCAGTAACATAATCTACACAGAACACAACATGTTAAAATGTTCACAACTACCTGTATATATACTGTGTCAACTACAAATTTATTGTACACAAAGGATAAATATTTGATGAGTTATACAATTAAAAACCTGCTACTACCAATTACCACAATACTGTCTACAAGTTTGTCAACATTTAATTGCTAGTATAAAGTGTACTAATTCTCAGACCCCCTCCCCCCTCCCAGTCCCCCCTCCCTGAATTAATACTTTAAAATGTTAATAATTTCCCAGATTGATAGAACATTGACATACCAGGTTACAGTGTCGCATGGTGAGCGGTTACACAACTTAAAGTAACAGTAGTTCCGTTACAGCTCACCGAACATCGCTGCATGAAGCTACAGTGGTCGTATTTCACATGTGGAACGACATTGATTAATTAGAATGGGGGGTTCACCGCCCTTTGTATGCGCTACATGAATAGGTAATTGTCAACTATTGGGAACAGTATCTTATGCATATCATACATACTGCTACTATCAATTATATTACTGTCTACAATCTACACTAGAAGGATGTGGCAGTGTCAACTAAGAGGAAATCTTCCCAGGATTTTGGACAAATACCAGGGAATAAATACCAGGGAATAAATACATGTAAATAAAATTTAACATAATGTAACACATTGTACCCTTCCAAATCTGAATAATGTGGGGAGGGGTGGTTAGAGCACCCGCCTGTCGATCGAGAGGATGGTGGTCCGACTCCACCTCCACCGTTTCAAAGCTGGGGCAATGTTTTTTTGACAGCACTCTGCCTGTGTCTTTCAGAAGACAGTAAAAGCTGTTGTTCCCTTCTATCTGGTGCCTATGCCAGGGGAAGTAAAAGATCCCATGCAGGGAAATGGACAAAACCTGTGATGGACTCACTAACTCTAGAGAAGGTCACTCTTAAATAAACCCTCAGCATGCAATATCCTAGTAGGACTTTGCTGAGTAATTACCCAGATCTAGAATCCGTGGAGTTTGGGTTTACAAACCAAGTTTGTTTTGAGAAATTATTTCATCTGCACTTGTCTCCTATGAAACAGTGACCACATCAGGTATGTTAGTGAACCACAATGCAATATGGTATTTAAAGATGTATGTAGACTAAGAAAATTATGTAAAATTTTGGCTCACCAGGTTGCTTAGGACATATAAATTCTGCTAATTAATTAATACTGGCATATATGCTATACTTGATCATCAACAAACACACTACAACAAAGAGTAACTGTACGGCATAGCAGATACATGGCGATATGTGAATATGTCCTTTTGCAGAATTTGTGCAACACATTATATGTTTCTTTGTCACTGTTGTTTTCGACATGAGACAAATCCTGTAAAACGCAATATGTCGTTATTGCTAACACACTCCTTAAAACGTCCTCCTTAATTGATTTTGCCCATCGCGAATCAGGTTCGTTAATGTTCAAATCCGTAGCGTGTGAATAATCTAATGTGTACAGGTTATATAATAGAATAGGTGCTTTTGTAAAATCATGGAAAAAATTTACTATGATCATTAGATCTATGAATAGCTTTATGTCAAGGTATAGAAAGGTATAGAGCCATGTTCACAGAATTTTGATCGGATTCAATCAAAACTAATTTATTTCGTCAAAACATCTGCACAAATGAACCAGCATATCGTACTCGATACCAGATAGATTTGATTTTTCATGAAATTATTCAAAAAAGAGATGAGCCAAAAAATCGGATTGAGGAGGGACCTTTAAGGGCACAAATCCAATAATCACAACTATGAGATCGGAGCTTGTCTCGGCTCAATCAGAATTTCGTTGACAGCGACATGTTCTGGCTGTGATGTGGCATAGACAACGGCTCTTGCTACGTCCTCTGGTTCTAGTATCTTCGTCTCGCCTGCATTTGCAAACTGGGCTTTTGCCTGCAAGTATGAAGGTCATATATGAAGGTCATGTATGAAGGACATGTACGGTGTTATTGATATATTGATTGCACTGTTTCAAAATTAGCAGCCAAGATACAACATCGCCAAAAAACATTAGCATAAAAATTTAAATGTTGTTATGGAATAAGCTATTAAATCGGGGAATGAAACGGTCTTTGTCCAGTGAAGCGTTTTCATGGCTGCCCTCAGTATTTAGAGAAGTAGCTTTCAAATAAAATAGGAAATTTTGGTGTGAGGGGATTTCCAAGGAGGATGAATGACCTGAGGGAAGAGATTGTTCAGCTTAATGGGAAGAATAGTAAGAAGCGGGATTGAGCAGGTCACATGATGCGGGTGGAAGAGGGCGGACTACCAATGGGAGCAGAAGCGGTGAAACAGTTGGGTCATAGGAAAAGATCGTAACTGAGACGGGAGGACTGCGTAAAGGAGGGATGTAAGAAAGGCAGAGGAAGACGACACGTGGAGGGAGAAGCCTGTCGATAGGGGGAAGTGGAAAGGGATAACAGCCGGGGTGGTCCAGCAGTACATGAACTAGCCTCACCCCTTTAAAAAGGGAGCTACGAGAGGAAGAAGATTTCCAGGGACCCTGAATACCCACCTCCTCATCTGTGCTGCGAGAGAGGAGTTCCGTGCGGACATCGCCGGGCTGGATGCATGTGATCCGGATACCGGACTGGGCTAGTTCTGCCCGCATGCCACGGGACAGACCCTCGACAAAGAACTTGGTCCCCGAGTAGACCGCCAGACCAGCAAACCCCATGCGACCGGCATCAGACGACATGTTCACAATGTGACCGCGCTTTCTCTCCAGCATGCTTGGTAGCAGAGCCCCGATGCAGTTCAACATTCCCTGAGAACACAGATATTACACCTAACATATGAAGGGTTTCGAGGCAAAACGCGATAAACGCCAATAATTCGAGCGACATTTTTGAATGGGCGAAATTCCAAATTTTAAATCTGCAATAAAGGTTCCAGCCCCTTACTACTATTTGCTTTGATGTTGGATTCTTAAGATATTCCAATATCACGCACAAGTTTCTTTGTTGTGCAGAAGCTGTTCGTTTTTATAAGATTTCACCACTGGAATCCGATCACTGTCTAGACACTCATTTGTACAACTGAGTGAACTGAGGCAATGCGGACTGAACATTGCAACCATATATATATATATATATATATATATATATATATTAAAATTAAAGTATGATTGCAACTGGCACTTAAGTATACGTAATCAGGTTTTTTAAAGGTATGATTCATACAGGCAGTGCAAACTTTATTATGGGCAATACTTTTTGACAACTGGTTTACCTTAAGATGATCGCCAATTGTGGTTTATTTGCTTGTAGTAAAATGAGGATATCCGACAACTGTTGAATTTGTGAATGAATGCGCTGCTAAAATTGCAGTGCTACAATTATTGGATTATCAAATCACTGTACCCAGGAGTTTTTAAATTAATTATCATTATTATTACTACCTCGGTACATGAAGTTGTCCTTTTCTTAGTTTAATTTTAATATTATATATTAAAATTTAAGATTCATAAAAAAATCTTCTATGGGCAGAGCAGGTCTTTCATAAGACTCATGGTTTAAAAAAAAATGAGCGTTACTGTGTTCCTGTACACATTTTCGATGCAACCACTATTCACAATTGTATGCGATTAAAATGCAGAGATTTCCTGATGAAAATTAGGAGTTCACAAAATGAAATAAAGATGTACAGAATCTGCACATCCATTATATGTTGTGGCAGTTGTGAAATGGTTAGTGGCGCCCCTGGTGGGCAGTTTGGTCTGACTCCAGTGAAGACAGAGATCAGGTGTTCATGTGACGGCACTGACCTTACAGTTGACGTCGACCTGTCGATGCCACTCTTTCTCCTGCAGGTTCTTCATACAGGTGTAGTACATGAGTCCAGCGTTGTTGACGAGGATGTCTACAGGCCCCAGGGTGCACTCCGTGTGTCGCAACATGTCCTGCACCTTTAACAAGATTTAACCAGATTTAACAAGATTGCCATCCAAGACAAAGGCGCAGATGGCAAGTGGACAAGGAAGCTATTGGCTTATCGACAGTCTAACATTTTGTCATCTATGTGTAACCTGCTCTCCTGAGATATGTCAACCTTGTTTTTAAACATATTCACACTGCTAGCATTTACACAATCTGTAGATAATTTGTTCCATTCATTTATTGTCCTCTGCAAGAATGAGTACTTGCTGATATCCAATCTAGAATGATCCATTACTAATGTTACCTCGTGTCCTCTAGTTCTACTATCTTTCTTGAGTGAGAGAAAAATATTTCTATCAATATTTTCATACCCATTCAATATCTTAAAAACTTCAATATGATCTCCTCTTAACCTCCTTGTTTCTAGGGTTGTTAGCAACATTCATTCAGGCATTCTTCATAATTAAGGTCCCTCAGTTCTGGAATCATTTTAACACTTGTGGGCACCAAAGTCGTTACTATTACCTTTGTGAAAATATTCATCAAGTTGGGAATTGAACGATTATACAATTTTCTTCTTGACTCAACTATGAAGTTAACTTGCTTTCGACAACCTTCACTTGTCTTCAACAACTGAATTGTGGTAGTTCTTCTTCTGCTTGTGAAGGACAGTCTGCTTGTCAAACCATCTGGTGAGCAGAACTAATTCTCACAGTTCATATTTTTAAGAAGACAAGCGAAAGTTGTCGAAGTATCAAAAGTAAGTTGATTTCATATTTGTGTCAGGAAAATGTTATAATCATTGTGCTGTTAGGCACGGATAGAACAAGCAACTGGTACATTTACCGATCACTCTGCAAGAAAGCCTAGACACCTTTGATTATCTTGTTCTGATTGTTCAGAGTTGAAACAAATATTGGAACGTTCCCTGTTGCTGCACCGACTCTTTGGAATGTTCTCCCTGTTACGTCAGGAGGAAACTTAGTACAATATTGCCCTATTTTTTTTAACCGTGCCTTCCCTATTAGCTCCCTAGCGTATCCATCCATCGGTTGACAACTTTAACATGGTATATTGATACAGAGATTGCGTAACCATTTCTTTTTGATGCACCTCTGAGCTCAGGCATCTTAATTTCGACATGATTGAAGTTTCTGTATTATTGTTACTAAATTTTCATTCACAAATGTAGTTGAGCTTAAAGTTTTTGAACTTAAAGTTTTTGCATTATTGTTGCTAACTTTACATTCACAAATGTAGTTGAACTTAAAGCATATTTCTAACAGCAGAATTGCACAAATTAGAGGTGATTTTAACTTTCACAAAATACTTGGGGAAATCAAAGATGTTGATAGTCAGATAGGAAATGCTCTTCTCTGCCAACAAAACACCCCCCGATCAGAACATGTGACTGACCTGGGACCTATCTGTCACGTCACATGTGACTGCGATCGCCACGCCCCCTTCAGCCTCAATCTGCTTCTTCAGTTCAACCAATCGGTCGGTCCGTCTGGCTCCCATGGCAACCATCGCCCCGGCCGCTGCGAGGTGCTTCGCAATCATGGCGCCGATGCCACTGGAAGCCCCGGTTACTATGGCAACTTTCGAATCCAATGGCCGCTCAACTAGGGAAGAGAAGAAAACAGAAATGTCTTCCTAAGTGACATTCAAATTTTCTGATTTCTATGTGATTTTTTGATATTCTGTGACTCTTACATTTATAATTCAAGCTGACTGAATAAAAATTAGTCACAGAATTTGTGTCGTAGTCATTCTGCAGAGTCCTGTGTCATACTAAATTTTGTAACATTAACTTAAAGGGAATGCTCAACAGTTTTCATTAGTTAGCTCATATGGAACTAAAGTATTATTAAAATACCCAAATTCTGTGAATGTTTCGATCTCACAGTACAATGTATAAGTATAGTATATTTACCATCAACATTTGTATCAAATAGGAATTGGACAAAGCATTAAATAATCCAGTGAAAAATTTTAGATTTAATTTTCCAAGGTGAACATTTATCTGTCAGTTTTTAATGGCCATAAAGCGGTCTCTATATGTCATAAAACAAGCATATTTTACTTCACTGCCAAATCATGAATTTTCGAAAATATTAAAAGGTAATTATTATCATTATTATCATTAACACATTTTGTGTGGATATCATGTTTAACCAACAGAGTTGTTACAAAGAAATTCAGTATTGCATCTCTATACTAGACTTGTTTGTGTCTGTCATTATGTTCTCTCATATCTCTGTCAGTTTCGCATGTATGGGGCTGACATTTTTTGGGCGTGTCCGGGGGCCCATATGGATGGTTTCAAAAAATTACAAAATAAAAAAAATTCGTCCAGGGGATATTATGAAGGAATCTATGTGGATGTTTGACATAGATTATGTAACTCAAAACAATAGGAGTTTGTACAATTGTTAGCAACGCTATGCATGTTTCTATGATTGTTCCGAGTTATGTGATCTACGTCAAACGTCCACACAAGCTCCTTCGTACATTACGAACGCTTTGTGAAACTGACACTTGGTGGCTGCCTTTTCTCAGGTGCATCGCTAGGGAACTCGGCAAGTTATACGATAAAACAGCTGCTCAGTTAACCAATCAAAACTGTTGTATATTCCCTTACAAAAACTCATTTGCATGTAACATTCACATAAGAATTTTATTAAATTTTATATGTCTAATCTAACCATTTGCCTTACCCAGGGTGCTCTTGTGAGGCTTGGGGAAAATGCGGCGCCTTGCGAGTTGAAGGAAGTAATTCCTCAGGAGGTCATTGTCGATCTCAGGATATGGCTGTTTGAGCAACTTCAGAACCTTGCTGAGGTTGTCATTGCGATATGTGCTCATCCGGGAGAAGAAACTCTCGTCCCTGGCAGCAAACACGAACAGTTATTATGATTAGGTAGCTTACACCCGTCCATGTATCACGTGACGCCAATGTAGCAAAAGGGGTGAAACCACATTTGATTTTCAAGTAGGCTGCCACTGTAATGTTTCTTAGGCTTCCTGCATTTCACAGCACATTGATGCTCCATTAACACACATTGATGTTCCATTATGACACACTGATGCTCCATTAACACACATTGATGCTCCATTACGACACACTGATGCTCCATTAACACACATTGATGCTCCATTAAGACACACTGATGCTCCATTAACACACACTGATGCTACATTAGCACACATCGATACTCCATTAAGACATATTGATGCTTCATTAAGACATATTGATGCTCTATTAACACATATTAATGCTACATTAGCACACATGCTGTGTGTAATTCAACAAAATGACATAACTTTAAGAAAAACACCCAAAGCAGATACTGCTCAATTTTGGCCTAGCCCAGTGAATGATTTAGAAAAGTTGGTACGTTGCCATTGAACGAAAGAGTTAGTGAAGTAGTAAAGAAAACATTAACTTAACCAACGTATCCGATGTGAAAGTACTAGGAAAAAATTCACCCATTAAACAATCATTGCCAATTGGTAGATCAGAGGCCACTGGTGCAAGGAGACGAAGGAACATAGAAAGAGGCGAGTGGATCTCGGCGCCTGGGAAGAGATACAGCCAGACAGCCTCCAAAGTTAGTGTATTATTATATAGATCTGACCATGAGGAGAACTGGTTTAGAAGGAAAACCAAAGAAACAATAACATCCATCAAACAAAACCTGCCCTGAACTGAGACGTCTGCTAGGAGCCTTGGTTATCTGATATCATTCTGCCAATGAAGACTGCACGAGTTGGTTGAATTATTCAGAACAAATACCAAACGTTGCTTGAGAGAGTCACTATGTCAAATTACTGTAGCAGCCACACAAACGACTGAGATAAAGTGTCCTGATTAAAGAGGTGGCCGAATTACAGAGGTTGGCCAGATATACAGATGTGGGAACAACAAATTGTGATACAGTGGCCGTTTCCAAGGGGTGGTAATTTCCATGGGGTGGCAGTTTCCAAGGGGTGGCAGTTTTCAAGGGGTGGCCATTTCCATGGGGTGGTCGTTTTCAAAGGTTCTACTGTATAATAATTGTTATATAATTATTATAATTGTTCCTGCAAATTTGGTATCAAAAACATGTCCAGGGGTCAAAACAAAGCAGAAAACCTTCGAAACATGGCAATTGTGTCTAATGGGTTATACAGAGGGTTTTCGCATTTTTCTGGAAATATTAGCAGTTCTAAAATGGTTTAGTCTGTTGCCAAACCAAGAAAATGCCATTAAGGCATGGCTGTCATCCTACCTGACCATGGTGTCAAGTAGCCTCATGAAGGCTTCTTTGTTTGGTGCTTTGCATTCTTTCATACTGCAATGATAAATAACCAGGATTTGATGCAAACCATGTTCACAGGATTGAATTGATGAAGGCGTTTTTTTACTGTTGTTTTGTTTACTGAAAAACAACCAGATTTCTGTTCACAATTGTAACAATAATAATATAATAATTTAGTTCTTATATAGTGCATACTCCTGTAGATAGATCAACACGCTTTACAATAAAATAGTACATACATAAAAATGCACACAATTATGCTTATAATCCAGATATAAAAATATATATAATATTGTAAATCATAAAAAATACTCATTTAAAACAAGTTAAAATATATATATATATATATATCTATATATATAAGCAAATAAATTGAAATACAGTATACCTGATGATGCAAATTAAAATAATATAATAACCTCTAATAATATAATATAATAAACTATATTGAGCATTAAGAAAAAGTAAAAAAATTTGTTTACTTTTATCTTAACAAAAAATATAAAAATGAGAAATTATAAAACTATCGTGGCAACCTATTTCAGTGTCACTGGTCATAAAACAATTTGAACAAGTTGGTGTTCGTTTAAATGTATGTAGGTCCTTAGTGGCGCGCACAGCAACAGGCAGCCGATACCAGAGTGGTGGTGCCGAATAATTGTGTATTTCTTGGCATATGCAACACATAACCCACTTAAGGAAAAAAACAAGCTAAGTCATTGTTATGTAACAAAATGATAAAATATAGCAAAAAATTGCCGTGTTTGACATTTTCGAAAATGTTCATCAGTCATGAACCCAGAAGACAATATTATTCAAGCCATGGTACCACAGCCCAAACAAACAACCAAACTCTTCTCACCAAACCTTCCACTCGTCGAAGGGCAACATCTGCAGTGGATAACCATGCGCTGAGATCCACTCGAACAGCCAACTGAAAGATAAATCAAAAACATTCATTGCAAAATAAATCTTCATAACAGTATCCAAGTTATGATTTTGAAATATGGAAAATCTCCCAGTTGGCAAAGCTCGGATTTATCAAAAAGGTCAGATTAGATAAAAAAACTGTGGTTCAATAAAACATTTGATTACGTATGTGATTACATTTAAGCAATTAACATAATCTTTACTAGCAGGGCTAAGACTGAAGCATTGTGATCCTGGGTGATGGAGGCATTTGTGATCCTAGGTGATGGAGGCAGTTTATTTGTTTGTCTTTTCGTTCATAATGTGCTCCGATTGTGACAATTATATGAATTAAATAAAACTTGTATATAATGGAGATGTTTTGATGGGCAATATTTGAATTTGATATGCAAATGTGGGCGATAATGGGGACCGTTTGTTTAACGTGTATAAATAACTTCGACAACAGGCAAAACACAAGGACACTGTTTAGCTAAGTTTCCCTTGTCCACTCTGCACAAAACCTGATTGAACTAACCCTTTCTGTTGTTGCGGGCGTGAGTAAAGAGAGGGATTGATGATCTTTTGTTAGGCCACACAAAAATATGTTTGGTTTCATCAGAAATCCTAGAAATGTTTTCTCCATCTGGGAGAACAGGAGATATGATAGATTTGCGGGAGTCTCCCGGATTCGCCGGGAGACTTAACATGTATGATGAGAAGGGACCTTTAATATAAGCAACACACTCAGATTTGATTGGCTTGCTGTTGGTCACATGGAAGACCTTGCCGAGAGTGAGAGCCATGGAGCGAGACTGAGTGATGATGAGGTTGCTGACAAAGTCGACGGGGGTCATCTCAACAAGCCAGTCGACCTGGGGGGCCGACCCACACTGCAGACACATCTGAAGCAGAAGGAGGGTGAAGTCCTGGGGGTTCCAGTATGCCTCCCTAGTCTCCCCGGACAGGTTCCCTGCAAGCAAGATTATTGTAGCATTAGTACAAATAAATAAATACATACATACATTACAATTCTAAGAACGTCAATCAATTTACAAATCCTACAAAAAAAATCACAAATTAAAACAAAATATAAATATATTAAAAAACCATAAAAAAAAACCATCAATTACAATTTCTAAAACATAAAAATTTGTAGGCCTGTCAAGTTAAAAATTTTCACAATTGTATTTACAAATCTTTAAAATAATTACAAATTGTATGGTTTTAATTATGATTCGTGAAAGTTTTTCCAACATATCAGTACAATGGAAACAGCATTTAACACAGAGAACCATAATCTTCCTTGTGGGGCGCAATGGTTTAGTGGTTAGGGTAACGGACTGTTGATGGAGGGGATCTGGGTTTGAGATGATTTCCTATTTAAAAATTTGGCCAATTTCGTTTGCTCCATCGTGCCTGTGTCTTTCGGAAGAGACATTAAAAGCTGTTGGTTCCATCTATCTGGTGTCTATGCCAAAGGCAGTAAAAGATAACATGTAAATGTGTAACCTGCAGGGGATTCTCAACCATGGCAGATGTGACCACGATGTTTGGAACGCTGCTGAGGAAGCTTAAATGACTAGGCACATCACAGTGGGATATACTTCATATGACAGAGGAAAGAATGAGTTCTGACAGCTCGACTGCTCCAAAAAAGAAACATAAAATAAAATATCTTACACAAGGATATGACTAAATTAAATAATTATGTTTGTACAATAAGAACATTGTATGAAGATTTTATTAAAATTTTTATCGTACTCTTATAAACAGTCCCACGTATGCCCAACAATTAATTCAAGCGTGTGTGCCGTGTAATGCGTAACTTACCGTTTTATACATTAAATGTGTTGACATGTTTTATACATATAATAAATACCTTATCGGATGATAATGGGTTTATGCACTCGTTGCTTTAGGATGTTGTACTGGGCTCACTAACTCGCTCAATACAACATTCTGAAGCAACTCGTGCATAAATATTACATATTATTATAATATATCCGTGAAAATGTTCAACAAGTTAGTATATATATATATATATATATATATATATATATATATATATATATATATATATATATATATATATATATATTATATATATATATATATATGAATTATGATTTTCTTCAACCACAACTATTTTGATTTTTGATTTGATACTTAATAAGTTCATCACCACAACTACATATTTTAGCTTCAGGTTCAGGGGCACCATTTATCAGCACAAGTTTGGCACAGCAACGGGACGTTCGGTGTCACCTGTAATTGCAAATCTCTTCATGGAATGGCTGGAACAGCAAGCCATTCTCACAGCACCAATAACCTGCAAACCAAAACTATGGAAGAGATATGTGGATGATGTGATGGAAGTAGTGAGGAAGGGATGTGAACAAGAACTGACGGAGCATCTCTACAACGTAGACACAACAGGCAGCATTAAGTTCACATATGAAGAAGAGAGCGGTGACTCCCTGCCCTTCTTGGACACACTTATGATATGAAAGGAAGATGGAACAGTGTATCGGAAGAAGACGCACACAGACCAATATCTGAACTTCATGTTGCACCGTCTGTAACACCAGAAACTAGAGGTCATCAAAACGTTACTACTTTCAGAGCCAGAGGACAGAGTAAAATATGTGGAGCACATCACCAAGGCACTAGAAAGATGTGGGTGCCCAAGTTGGACCATAAGGAAGGTGAAAGAACAGCAATCTCAGAAGGAAAAAAGAAAGAAGAGAACACAGAGAAATCCAAAGGTATGGTCACACTCCCGTACATCAAAGGAGTAACAAAACAGCGGATTTTAAACACAGCGGATTTTAAAACACTACTAGTGCCTCCAAAGGACAAAGTGGAAGATAGTAAAAAGACTGTGTATACCAGATCCCTTGCAAGAGCTGTAACCATATATATCAGTGAAACAGGGAGAACATTTGGAACAAGACTAAAGAACACAAGGAGGTTGAAACATCACAACCAGACGATTTACCAGGGAACAGAAGAGAGTGTCAACGGCGATAGAGCATAAATCTGCAATAACAGACCAGGCAGACAGAAACAATTGCATCATAGGCTGGCAGGGGGCAGAAGTGATTGACAGAGAGTGTAACAGAAATGCAAGATGCCATATGGATCTGATAGACAACTCCAGTCATGAATCAAGACATGGGGGATATATATTGAGTCATATATGGGACGGCCTGCTTACCAAGACAACTTGTGAGCAGAGGAAGAACTTGCCATCCCAGAATTCCTGATGAAGGCTGCCGCTGGCAGTTGAAACGTTGAGTAAGTACAGGTAATCAAAATAGTTGTGGTTGAAGAAAATCTTAATTCATATATTATAATATAATATTACATCAAGAAGTCACACTACAGTTGACCCACCGAGCCTGTAGATGGCCGCTGGTAGTCCGCGGTCCATTGCTTTCAGCACCAGTTGTTCAGCCACCCACTTAGACTGTGAGTACCCGTTGGTGAGACGCGTCGCGTACTGTGTCATGTCATCATTCTCTCCGCAGTCGGTCAGGCCACTCGGAAATACTGCGTCAGTGCTGCGTGGAACAATCTTAGGGTCAATTCCAATTCCGAAATTGGTATTTTGTTTTTAAAAGTAATTGGAATTGGTGAAAATGTAATTGGTATTTTCACTTACTTTTCAATTACATTATGTAAGTTTTTAACTCAAGATTATTCGCACCAAATAATCAATAAAATATAATACATTGCGTATGTAATATTAAATAAAATAAAATAAAGCTGCTGTAAAAATAGATGTCATTTTTGGGTGTTGAGTATGTCTATGGTTGCTCTGTTCAATTTTATTTCGATACAGAATTGATTATTGGAATTGTTATTTTGGAATTAGTATTATTGAGGTGGGACTGGAACTGGTGTGCATAATTGGAATAATGTAATTGACGTGGACCATAAGACTTCCTTGTACAGCCAAAGCACCACTTGAATCTACTCTTAAATACAGAAGCAGTGCATTAATACTTTAATGAATGTATATGTTCATCCATGATTAAACTTCAGGTTCATTGAGGGTAACATTTGTAATTTTGTACCAGGTAACATGCATGGTTATTTTAATAAAAGGGTACATACTTTTGTTAAATCATTGAAGAATTGACCTTGATCGTTCAACCGGGTAACCAGAGAAAGTGCGAATAGCCTTATGTTATAGTACATAAAGACAGACCACTTTTGCCCTTTTTTCTGTTTAATTTTGATCGGATCAGATAATAATAATAATGATAATAATATGTAATAATTTATATCTCCTAGCAGCTGAAAATGGAGTTTTCCCACCTGATGTAGTGGAGAGGTTTGATCTTGCTGCTGCAGGCAAACAGGATCACGTTCTGCGTACCGAGGACATTCGGACCATGAAGGGCCTGCAGCAAATTGAACGAATATTGCTAAGACCTACTGAAAATACTTATTAAGCCCATCTCACTGAGTCTATGATACTTTGTCCCTCACGAGAGGCCACCCCTGTTATAAGGTCTTGTACCTTTACCTTATAAAAGGGGACTATAGCATCACCTTCAAACAATTCATTAATCACTTTTACTGTAATCATAAAAGGTTGAAAATTATTCTTGTTATAATGAACATGATGGGCCAAATTCTTTCATATATCCGATGATCCTTACATCCATGCATACATAAAACAGGGCAGACTGGAACGGGTTCTCAAAGGTGTTCGTCTTAAGTACATGTACCTTGCATCGGCAGTACTAATAGGGAGAATCATTTGTTTATCTACTCTATATTACCAACAAGTCTGATTATAAAACATAAGGTGCAGCTTCTGAAAGCAGATGAGTCTGTTTATAAGACCGCTCCCATCAATCAATTCTGTGAATGAATGTGCTATGTGTGCTCGCAAAACATTGGTTGATGTTAATAGAAATCACTGGTGACATAAGGTTGGTTAATGTAAATTTTCACTCACCTGATAGGGATAGATGAGATTGACATAAGCGGCGGCATGGATGATGTAGTCAATCTCTGTACACATGTACATGTAGTCGTCTTTGCTCATTCCCATGTTCACCAGCCCCACATCACCTACGGCAAACCACAACACCATATTCACCAGCCCCAAGTCACCTACGGCAAACCACGACAATTTGTTCACCAGCCCCAAGTCACCTACGGCAAACCACAACAATTTGTTCACCAGCCCCAAGTCACCTACAGCAAACCACAACAATTTGTTCACCAGCCCCAAGTCGCCTACGGCAAACCACAACAATTTGTTCACCAGCCCCACGTCACCTACGGCAAACCACAACATGTTCACCAGCCCCACATCACCTACGGCAAACCACAACAATTTGTTCACCAGCCCCACATCACCAACGGCAAACCACAACATGTTCACCAGCCCCAAGTCACCTACAGCAAACCACAACATGTTCACCAGCCCCACGTCACCTACGACAAACCAAACAACTTCTTCACCAGCCCCACGTCACCTACGGCAAACCACAACAATTTGTTCACCAGCCCCACGTCACCTAAGGCAAACCACAACAATTTGTTCACCAGCCCCAAGTCACCTAAGGCAAACCACAACAATTTGTTCACCAGCCCCACGTCACCGAAGGCAATCCACAACAACATGTTCACCAGCCCCACGTCACCTAAGGCAAACCACAACAATTTGTTCACCAGCCCCAAGTCACCTAAGGCAAACCACAACAATTTGTTCACCAGCCCCATGTCACCTAAGGCAAACCACAACAATTTGTTCACCAGCCTCACGTCACCTAAGGCAATCCACAACAACATGTTCACCAGCCCCAAGTCACCTAAGGCAAACCACAACAATTTGTTCACCAGCCCCAAGTCACCTAAGGCAAACCACAACAATTTGTTCACCAGCCCCACGTCACCTACGGCAAACCACAACATGTTCACCAGCGCCACGTCACCTACGGCAAACCACAACATGTTCACCAGCCCCATGTCACCCATGGCAAACCACAACATGATCACCAGCACCACGTCACCTACGACAAACCACAACATGTTCACCAGCCCCACGTCACCTACGACAAACAACAACATGTTCACCAGCCCCACGTCACCTACGACAAACCACAACTTCTTCACCAGCCCCACGTCACATATGGCAAACCACAACAATTTGTTCACCAGCCCCAAGTCACCTATGGCAAACCACAACAATTTGTTCACCAGCCCCACGTCACCTACGGCAAACCACAACATGTTCACCAGCCCCACATCACCTACGGCAAACCACAACATGTTCACCAGCCCCACATCACCTACGGCAAACCACAACAACATATTCACCAGCCCCACATCACCAACGGCAAACCACAACATGTTCACCAGCTCCACGTCACCTATGACAAACCACAACATGTTCACCAGCCCCAAGTCACCTACGGCAAACCGCAACATGTTCACCAGCCGCATGTCACCTACGACAAACCAAACAACTTCTTCACCAGCCCCACGTCACCTACGGCAAACCACAACAATTTGTTCACCAGCCCCATGTCACCTACGGCAAACCACAACATGTTCATCAGCACCACGTCACCTATGGCAAACCACAACATGTTCACCAGCCCCACATCACCTACGACAAACCACAACATGTTCACCAGCCCCACGTCACCTACGGCTAACCACAACATGTTCACCAGCACCACGTCACCTACGGCAAACCACAACACGTTCACCAGCCCCACGTCACCTACGACAAACCACAACAACTTCTTCACCAGCTCCACGTCACCTACAGCAAACCACAACAACATGTTCACCAGCCCCAAGCCACCTACGACAAACCACAACAACTTCTTCACCAGCCTCACGTCACCTATGACAAACCACATGTTCACCAGCCCCAAGTCACCTACGACAAACCGCAACATGTTCATCAGCCCCACGTCACCTACAGCAAACCACATGTTCACCAGCCCCACGTCACCTATGACAAACCACAACAACTTGTTCACCAGCCCCACGTCACCTACGACAAACCACAACATGTTCACCAGCCCCACTTCACCTACGGCAAACCACAACATCAGCCCAGTCATACCTTTTCAAGCCCAAATATATACAATTTGCTTCAGGTAACCATTTTTTAAACTGGATTCTGTACATGCATAGGAGGTTGCCTAGTAGCAGCGTAACAGTAAAGGATAGACCAATAATAGAATATATTTTCTTAAAGCTACATTAATGGGCTATACAACCAATCACAATTTATTAATGAAACACAGGTGCATGGCAGTTGCCATGGAAACCAACAACAAAATGAGCCTGGTTGAAAGGCACAGTCTGAAAGTCTAACTGTGTTTTAATGAACCACATTATGTGACCGTTATGTTTGATCTTAATGTTTAACATATTTGCATCACAAACTACTTTGCCACTTTCCCCTATTTTCGGTTCAGTCAGACCAAAATTAGTTAAATAGTTTGTCCAATGATTTCATCAAAACTAGATAAATAATTTGAACCAATGAGCTAGCATGTCGTACGAGATGTTTCATGCAGGTGAGATTTTTCACGAAATGAGCCAGAGTTGAGATGAATGAAAAATCAAATTGAGCAGTCAGCTTTAATCATTATATACACAAATTCACCCAAGGTCAAATCCTGATACCTTTTAATGCTGCCACACGACTTGTCAGCTCCGCCTCCAGGTGGCGCTGGCTGTCTGAAGGTTCAGTCCCAGAGGGTGCCAGGATGCCATACTTAGAAAGTGTAGAGCGAATTCGAGAGATTCCATTCTGATCAGGGAGTTCTCGCACCAGACAGAAAATGTGTGTCTACAAATATAGAGCACAATGCTAGAACAATAATTATGTCATTTTTGTTATATTGTTATATTTATTTTAAAATAGTAATAATTATTAGTAGTAATATATTAATCTATTTATTTATTTAACAATTCTAGACAGTGATGTTTATTGTTAATATGCTGTGAAGCGCTACAAACAATCTTGGATCTGGTGCTGTATCAAATATAACATATTATTACTATTGCTTATATGGTGCATATTACTTATATTGCACTTCAGGAGAATAATCTGAAGACGTGTGTATAAGTATGAAGCACATTACTGATGTGGCACTTCAGGGGAATGATCCGAAGACATGTGTCTACAAGAATGAAGCACATTACTGATGTGATACTTCAGGGGAATGATCCGAAGACGTGTCTGCAAGAATGAAGCACATTACTGATGTGATACTTCAGGGGAATGATCCGAAGACGTGTCTGCAAGAATGAAGCACATTACTGATGTGGCACTTCAGATGAATGATCCGAAGACATGTGTCTGCAAGAATGAAGCATATTACTGATGTGGCACTTCAGGGGAATGATCCAAAGACATGTGTCTGCAAGAATGAAGCACATTACTGATGTGGCACTTCAGATGAATGATCCGAAGACATGTGTCTGCAAGAATGAAGCACATTACTGATGTGGCACTTCAGGTGAATCATCAGAACGCAACATGTACCATCCATAATTATTACAGCAGCACAGCCAATGTCCATAGATGAATCGGTGGTCGGCTCCCAAAGTACGACATCTTCTGCTTTGCGATTAGTGAATGAGTTGGGAAGGCATGATCGATTGTTGTTATTGAATTGCTCACCAGGGGCTGACCTGGAGCAGCTGCGTCGGATCGCCAAAAACAAAATCCAGTGGAGCAAACTACAAAGAACAATTGAAGAGAAGCGGCGTAAGCGGGCATAACTGCAAAAGACACTTTTAATAAAATAAAAAAATTGCTCAGTGTGAGTACTTGAGAGGTGATCCTATTAGTTGGACACAAACAAGCACGTATTGCGTGCTGTCGAGACAATACACGTACCTTGGTGTGAAGTAGGAGATCGCGCAGCAGGAAGGAACCGAGGAAGCCAGTGGTGCCCGTGATGAGGACGCGACAGTTGTTCCAACGTTCTGCGTGGTACTGCATGGACCGCCAGAACGCTCGCAGTTGGATGTCCATGCTGCAAGGACACGTGGGAAAGTATTGACCTCATTAATGCACTGCAGAACATCTCTATTACAATCATATTAGACATGGTATTTTATTCTCCGAATATTTCGGCAAACTCACTTGACCTTCGCTGGTGGACTGACTTTGCAATATTCCGAGAATATGACTAAATTTCTTGAGAGGTAAATAACATACTTAACACAATGATCCATGAAACCAGATCATCCAACCATCATACTTAACACAATGATCCATGAAACCAGATCATCCAACCAACATACTTAACACAATGATCCATGAAACCAGATCATCCAACCATCATTCAAAGAACAATCATATTGTTTGCAAAAAATGTCGACAATGGGTAGAAATATTTGTGCATACAGCATCTGTTATAACAAGTAATGCTATTGCTAATTTTTTTTATTAAAATGGATGTCAGAATGATAGAATCGTAGTCAGGATGTGCTCTGAATGTTTAGGTCACGTGACTGTGCAATTATAGTACATTCCATTGATTGTTCAATTAAAGGAATGTAAATAATTACAGTCACACATATCCTTCATGTAATTCAATGCTTTATTCTTGGATTCCATACAACGTACAAATATATTTGGGTTCCATAGCTTTGTGTCAACAGTGAATAAAAATAGTGCAGTTGCTTCAGCCAACAAGAAAGCAGACATGCAAAGATTTAAACCAGTACCTCTAGATTACAGATGGGTATTTAACATCACTGTTAATAATTAATGTTACAAATTAAAACATTTTCAGCACCAACAAACATGTTAACAGTGACATGTCATCAGACGACACAGTGACGCAGCCTCACCGCAACATGTTCTGGTCGTGCATCTCGACCTCTTTTTTGAGGTCAAGGGTCGGCTCCATGACAACCGCATCTCCGCCTGCATTCTGATGTAACTTGCTGTCCAACAACCGGGCCATGACCGACACGGTTGAATGAGCAAACAGGTTGGTCACGCTCAACTCGACACCAAACTTCTCGGCGACTTTCGCGAGCAGCTTGCTTGCAAGTAGGGAATGACTGAAGGGAAGGAAATACAAATACAATGTAGATAAAGTAGTGAACAGATTCAGCAGGAAAACCGCATTTTTACAATTCAATTGGATTTTTCTGAAGAGATTCGTAATGGTAGTATCTTCACGATGATAGTTCCTCGATGCTTGGCCAAGTTTGATAATGCTAGGCATACAATGCTAAACTTTTCTTGCAAATCGTGTGTTTCGGTGACTTAACCCGCATCAGTCATGCAATGTATGCTGGTCCTCAAATAAAAAAAACTCGAGTTGCGTGTTGATTTTGTTGGCACAATAGTTGTTGAACCAATAAAAATATTTTATCACAGCAACAAGTGTTGTGTAACGTGCAAATATCTGACCCAAAGTCGTGCAGTTGCCAGTCTGCAACTCAACAATATTTCAGTTGTGGCAATGGGCATAAATGCTGCTACCGGTGTATCAGATTCAAGCCAAATCACAACACTAGGGGCGTGCGTACATGCTGTTCCAGAAATAACGTTTGGATCTTGGCGGTATGCACGCATATTGCAACAAGTTTTGTTGTGCAATGTACCGCCACAAAATATGAGCAATGTATGAGTGGCATTACATTTTTGCATAGACTACGCATTTAGAAATACAACCGCTTCTACACATGACGGTTACCACGAACATTTCACATAGAACCTATGCAGCACTGACGCATCGAACCCTCCAATTCGAATTTCAAATAAATCTACTTATTACTTTCCTTCAAATTTCAGCAACCATGTGAATTGCACAGAAATACAAGTCTCCTGGCTGTGCTGCCATCTAGTAGTCATTTGTGGAGAAAATTAATTGAAACTATTACAAGATTTTTTAACTTTATGACATGTTCAACAATCCCAGGAAAATAAGTTTACAGACTGCATTTCTCTTTATAATGAGACTTAACCATTGTCATATTCCAGCAAGAAGTGTAAAGGCAAGTATACATGAGTGAAAAACTGTCCAATAGGTCGGCCAACATGGTAAGGGGTGATATCATCGTGCAAGAATCGGTCAAGCAAGCAAGGCCAATACGAACCAGTCCCAATTTGGCCGACAGTCGGCAGTGATGTCCAGACATGTAGCTCGACTAAAGGCACACATAATTTAACTGTCATGTGACATGGTGCCACCTGATCAATAGAGGCGTAAATCGATTGTGGGGTGTGGTGGAGTGGCCGTGTGGTCAAGCGTCAGACTGTGTCCATTTCGAAACTTGGGCAATTTCGTTGACCCCACTTTGCCTGTGTCTTTCGGAAGAGACACTAAAAGCTGTTGGTCCCTTCTACCTGGTGTCTGTGCCAGGGGAAGTAAAAGATCCCACAGGGGGAAATGGAGAAAGGACACTCTGAAATAAACCATCGGTCCTGGTACTTGGTCCTGGGTCTTTGGAAATGTTGCACCTGAAACAAACAAATAAATTGTGCAAACCGGCTTTAAGAACGACAACTAACCCGCCAAGATCGAAGAAGCTCTCCTGCACGTCAATTGTCTTCAGTCTGAGGACTTCGCACCACAGTGGCGCGAGAGCTTTCTCAGTCGGTGTAGTGGGCATTCCCTCCTGGTCAGTCTCGCTGTTGGTGATATCCACGGGGGGCAGCTTGGTACGGTCAAACTTGCCAGATGTGGGCAAGATCGGGATACTGTAGATGACATTAACAAAAGAATGCATTATTTTATGAATATTTTTATTTTAGGTAAGGATTAATACATACAAATATGCATTACAAATTGTTAAAAAATAAGTTAAAACTGCTTAATCAATTCGACGTTTTTGCTCATTTCACTTCAAATTAATTTTGCGGATATCCAAACCTCCCTAGTATCCACAACGATATGATAGCACGTTTGTGCAACTTTGTTATGCATTTTTGGTTAAATTATCAGACAAACTATTGAAATAGTAAAGGCTTGTTTAAGCATTTATTCGATAACCGACTAACTTTTCGATAGAGTAAATCTCGTCACCCTATCACATGATCGGGAAGATGATGGGTCACACCCATGCCCCAACGCCCTTGACCCCGCTTACTCTTAACCTGTTTGATAGATCCATCAGTTTGAATAATTTTTAGCGATTATTTGTCATGGTGTAAGATATATGCCTCCCTCTTCTTATCTTCTTCGGGGCTGCACGCAATGGTTCGGGAGGCATTTCTCACAGATGTAGATGTGTTTTAATTGTCAATCTTCTTTGCGCTCGCCAGGCCGATAATTATTTATAACTGAATTTGTATTCACTCAACCAATGAGTACATAGAGTACTACAGAAGTGTAGTCAATGAATTGTTCTCCAGGTTCGCAGTGATTTTAATCGTGTACATCAGACGGCCACGTACATAGTAATATAATCACTCACAATGACAATGAAAAGAACAGTGAAGACAGATATCACTATAAACTGTAAAGTAAAGTAGTGAGTGTAAACATCACTTAGACACTTAACGTCTAGAAGATTAAAACGAAACATGGTTAAATCTGACCAGTAATTTTGAAGCCTAATGTTAAAGCAGGTTTGGCCCACCACGACCACCCTTACTGAACATTTGGATGCTAAAAACGTAGCTTGTGCCGGCCCTTGCAATCCCTCCTCCTGGGTATTTATATTATCAGTTTCCCAAAATCAGACGCTGTTAGGGGCGCTGTGATTGCTTTAATACCCAATACGCCTTACTATTGGTCAACTTGTTAAATCCATCCACCATCTCAACCGTCCGACAATGACGTCTGCCAGTCTTCTTTGCCCAGTTTGCAAGTTAAACTTTTGAACTCTTGGAGCTGTGCCAAATCCAGGGTTTCCAGGGCTCCCTCCCAGTTCCTCAACTACACTGACCTCTGAGGCCAGAGCAATTTAGCAAATGTCAGGAAGGGCTGGCAACAAATCTTTGGCACCATAATGAATTTTGTCCATATCCACTTCGGTGCTTTAATTATAAACTTTTCGAAACCTGCTTTTCTGTTGCTAATCTAGGCTTAATGCATCGATTAAACACCTCCTAATGACTTACTAACATCAGCTATTAAAAACTAATTAAATCAAACTGGCATATACTTTACATTCCTCCCACACTGTTTTGGTCAAAACAATGTGTTGTTTTTAACACAATTTATAACAAAACTTAAAGGAGAGGTCAGTTTGATTTTGCTACTGTACGCCTAAACAATGAAGTTGCTAGAATACAATGAAGAATGTACTTTCACGAAAGCAGACAATATAAATGTCTTTGACATACCGGAACTATAGACGTTACTACTTATACATGTAGCATACAATGTACCAATCATACAGCATTGGTAGTCACCAGCATTTTACAAGGTACCGTAAAACAAACGTCAGTACATACATGCATCATACAAAGTAGTAGAATAAAACATCGGCACTTAGCAAATGCAAGCGATCATGTAGAATATACGTTCTACTCTATCCAGCACTGATACAAACGCCGATTAAGCAAATCAATGTCCGTTGGCGTATAACCCAGTGCGTATCAATAATACACAGTTGTATCTAAAAGCTACACAATTTCGGTGTCGACATAGTACTCTTATAAAGCATTACAACCATCATGAACAAACACACTATAACAATTGCTACAGTATAGGATACGGATACGTTCCCCACATTAGAAAAATACAATTGGAGACTAGCGGAAGTCAATATACACATTAAATTCTGTCTGTTAAGCAAGTCCTTTGTTAGAAAACCTAATTCTAACTATGCCTTTTGTGTTTCACTTGTAAACCAACAATATTCTGCACTGGCTATTCGCAGAGCAGTTCTGCCAAACCTTTTCTTATTCGCAGAGCAGAAATCAACCAATCACTGTGCACCGCTTTCTTGCACATGAACAGAATGCGGTTTGAGCATCGTGGTCTTTCATTCACTTTGAGGTTTTCAGACGATGCTAGCCTTGGCTCTAGGCGTGACATGTGTTATTGCTTTTATGAACATATATGTATATATGTTGTGATTTAACAATGGGGCCTCTTCTTTTGCAAGAAGGCGCTACCTTCGACACATGGAATTCTTTCCAGACTACAATAGACAAATATTCGAAGGCTCGCCACATGCAATTCTGCTTTGTCAATTCAAGGACTGTTGTGGCTGCTAACAAGTTGCTGACACCCAACAGCACCCAGTACACCACTAAAATTAAATATGCTTACATTAATAAAACACTGTTCTGGTTGTTCACTATATGGTTGCCTTGTGTTCACTATATGGTTGCTTTGTGTTCACTATATGGTTGCCTAATGTTCACTATATGGTTGCCTTGTGTTCATTCATATGAATGTAGGAAAGAAACAGAAAAAAGGAAACAGAAAAAAGAAACAGAAAAAGGGAAACAGGAAAAAAGAAACGGAAAGAAAGAAACAGGTTTTTCAGATTCTATTTCAGTGAAAATACACCAATCATTCACATGACAAATGTTTGAGCCATCCTTCTGGTTCCTGATGATCTCCGTGGTAAAGTATTAGCAGTAGAATGATTACAACATGTACAATAGTATATGGTTGTTCTGAGGAATAGTGCTACCATCGTTTGTTTTTGGGGGGGAGGCAATTGAAATGGAAGCCACCAATTTGGGATCAAATGTCAGTTTGAATCAAGCAAAAGGGATCATCCAAGACACAATTACGAAAATGGCTTCAGGGGTCAATTGGGTATCAAGGGAATGGCTTCATGGCTCAATTGGGGATCAAGGGTAAAATGGGAATGGCTTCAGGAGTGAATTTGTGGATCAATGAGCTATGAATTGCAATTATGAAAACTTAAAATATTTAATATGTTCATGCCATTAGCTTGTAAACCTCAATTGGTCACGCTAATATTTGAAACTTTTTCTTTTCGAGATATTTTAACATCATTACAACGATAAATATAGCATAAATAGGGTGTTTGTTTCTTTCAGTTTCTTTTTTTCCTAGTCAAATTTGTTTCTTTCATTCCAATTCTTTTTTTCCTGTTCCTTTCTTTCCGTTTACCCATTCATATATATATATATATATATATATATATATATATATATATATATATATATATATATATATATATATACCATATGTATAATATGTACTATTCCCTATATCACAGTGTAGCATGGGTGCCAACCTCCCTCTATATAGTACTAAAAAAGTATGGTTCCCGTAACAGAAAATCAAAAAGCATGTGCAGAATGACTGCCGTACTTTTAGCCTAGCGTACTAATTTGGCTCCGAGTGGCACCGCCAATTGTAAACCTCCTGCCTACTACTGACCTGCTTTCTGGAGTAAACTCATAAACCATAGTATTAATGGTAGAGTGTTAAATGTAATATACAACAGGTACTAAGGCCGAAACTTGTATTAAAATGAATGATAGTTGTATGTCTGATTTCTTTGATTGCAATCAACGGGTAAGGCAGGGGAGAATCTCTCACCATTTTAATTTGCATTTTTTCTTAATGACATGAAAGATTTTGTTAGAAATACTGTCCTTGTTTTTCACTACATTGTTGCATTGTGTTCAGTCATATCTATACCATTACCATATGTATAATATATACTATTCCCTAAACCACAATGTGGCAGGGCTGCCAATCTCCCTCTATATAGTGCTAAAAAAGTACAGTTCACGTAACAGAAAATCAAAACGCATGTGCAGAATGACCGGTGTACTTTTAGACTAGCGTACTAAGTAGGTTTAAAGGTACGTCTCCGTAATGAGGCATAACGAGTCCTCCCACAATAACTTGCTGTAATTTATAGAGCTGCTCTGCTAATAAAAATACAATTTGCCGTAATTTGCAAAGCTGCACTGCAAATAAGACCAATTGTTGGCGTAATTTGCAGAGTTGCGAATAAGAGATTTTTGTGCTTTAATTTGCAGCAGGGTTGAAAAAATCATGATTTGAAAAAAAAAATCGGATTTTTTTTATTTAAATAAGATTTTTTTGGGGGGGTCAAAATCTGGTATATAGACATTTACATAGATGTTTATATTTATAAACTCAAACGTGTTCTATTCCAATAGATTTGGGTACTTGTCTTAACAGAGGGTACATGATTTTTTTTTACATAAAGTTCTATAATTATAACATAGTTTGATTTACAACAGCAACAAAACTGTCATTTTAAAATACATGTATAATAATAATATATTTTATTTGATATAGTGCCACATCCAATTTAAAATTGTTCGTGGCACTCATTGGGATGAATCCACCCATTAGACAATGTCCACAAGGCCTTACCCCCTGTAGTTGCATAAGCATGCTGTGTGGCTGTGGCTGTAGCAGTGCTAATTATTGTTTGCTGAGAGGGTGGATTAGCACCTGTCCAGGGCTCTGCCTACTCTAAGGGTCTCTAACCAGACTGCAAACTGGTACAGTATTAGTCTGTAGCCCACACTGTCTCACTTGAGTCAACATACCGAATTGGTAACAACTAGCTCTAAGTGGACTTTAACTCAGGGCTTCTGACTTGAAAAGATACTTCCTCTGGAAGACAAGTTTGTGTGGCTTCACTGCATTCAGAAAGGGAATAGCTCAAACATACACAAAACTTTGTTAATCTCGATGCTTGTAAACAATTATTTGTGTTAAATTCATATAAATCAATAAAAAAACATGCAGAAATAAAAAATCATAAATCAATGATTTTTTTAGTGATTTAAAACAATGATTTAAATCAAACAAATCGGATTTGCAGTTGCGAATAAAAGATTTTTGTGCCGTAATTCGCAGAGCTGCTCTGCAAATAAGAAACATTTCTGCTGTAAACTCGGTGCTCTGCAAATAAGAATTTTTTTCCGTAATTCTAATTCGCATAGCTGCTCTGTGAATAAGAAAAGTTTTGGTAGTTATGTGCAGAGCTGCTCTGTGAATAGTCTGCCATAATATTCTCACGAAACTTCACTAGCTGATCATGGGTTTTAGTTAATTACTGAAAGCATCTGGTTTGCAGAAGGTACAATACGCTAGTTTTGTCGGCTGTAGAGTCGCACTAACGTTGACATTCACGAACGTCGATGTCGGTCGCTGTTCCAAAGAATGTTTTTGACAACTGTTCGAACATGTCGAGTAATCCCGTTTTACCGAGCGCATCGGCTTCGGGGTGGACATTGTCTTTTTTAATATCAGCGATACGCATTGTCTTACTACATCGTGGAGTCAATGACCAATTTGAAACGTATTTTAAAACGTAATCTCGGGATTTCGGTCGGCGTTGCTATCGTAATTATAACTACCCATGTCGCCATTTGATTTCTTCATCGCCTATTACAAGGAATCTGTTAAATAGATAATACGGTTCATAAAAACGTACGTCCCTATGGACGTATTTATTCAACGGCCTGTCGTCGCTGTCAGTTTGGGGTGCAAGTCGTCTGTGAGTAGTGCTAGGAACCTGATGACGAATTAGACGTTGGTTGCACGCATCCCAATTCTGTTCGGGGGTGGGGGGGAGGGGGGTACAAGTCTCGGTGTCTACCCGAAATTACTGTGTTGCCGACGGAATCAGGTTAATTCAGCGTAATATTCTTAACGTTTATTTAAACCGAAATTATTACCTGTTTTGCTGTGTCCATAATAGGCGAAACACACGTAACTTTGGAAAAATAAATGCTTGGGGATTAGTTCAATGTTCTGGCTGTTTTGCTAAGCTCTTATATAGCTAATTAGCTTCATGCGGCTAGCCTAAATAATTATTTCTGCGACATGTTTCTTAGTGGGGACAATCTTAATTTCCCACAACTAAACGTTCTTTAAGTCATCACCCTCATTGACATTAATAATTAGTTAAAGATGTCCATTAATGACCGACCACAGAAAGCTATAATCATCTCTGAGTGAATGGTTGTGCAATTCAACCATCTTAATCATATTAACCATTTTAACCATCTTAACCCTATAGTACCAAAATGTCTGTGCCAGTGGCACGCTGCAGTAATGTTGGTCTATCGTTGGGTTCAACCGACCCGGATTACTCCAATAATCCATTCGAGGATAAAGTTTGCTCCATTTAAACATGGTGTCCCTACGTTTAAACTGTCAAACTATCCGTTGATTTTAAAACCAGCGTCCTGCATTTATCAAATCCTTACAAATTCTCAATTTGTAAATAAACCCAATTATCATAGCAACCATTGATCTCTATTCGATCACACCAAATCCAATCAACGACATAAAAACGGCCATAATAGGACGCATTAATAATAACGTACTTTGGTCTTTTTGGTTTAGTTGCCCCTGAACACTTTAAAAGTGTCTTCATTCACTGTTCTGAGTGTAAACTTGTATTGTTCTCACAACAATACAACTCAACAACCATACTTAATTTACTAGCGCTCTTTTCTTTCAATTAGAATCATGTTCATAATCTTGACTTCAATAAATCATACAGTGGTTTTATAACATAGCCTCACACAAATCTGTAATTAATTATTTCCAGGTAACGTTTTAACTCTATTTATCCACACACAAACGTACAACCACATGCTTTTTAAACTCCCTAAATAATGACCTCTTCAATGTTGAACCCAATATCAACTATACTGGTATATTGTGCAGCCAAACAATTTAGAATATTGTAAGACATTCCGTTAAAACAATTTATAATTTCTATAAATTATACTCAATTTTCACTGTTGCTAAGTATACACTCCTTAAACACAACATCAAAGCGAAACAGATCAGTCAAAATATCGGCAACATGCCATACACGGTCCCGTGCAGGTTTCTCCACAAAACATAGGCCTACGCACAAATGTTTTTTTATGAAGTCTTACTTTCATCTCGTCCCGTCCCTGCGCATCGCTCAGTTATCGACGTATCTGGGCTGTTTTGATATGCTCCCTCGTCGGCAGTCAACGTCCTCGGTTGTTGATTTACGGGGCGCGTGATCTGTTGTCGCGATTGCTGCTTGTCTTCGCACGCTCGTGGGGGGGGTAGGATGTTAGTCGCATCCTCCCGTCTCTGTTGATTCGTGGGCCACAGGCGTTCGTTCGTAGCCTTCCTTCTCAGTCGTCTCTGTTTGTCGCACTCGTTTCAGAACTTCATCGCAAACGTCCGGCACTTATATATCACTGGTAATCATCGTCAATGTACGTTGAATAGTCTCTGGTGCGGTTCGCCAATGTATGTTGTAGGGCACGCTCGTGGGTGTACGTTTAAAAAAATCGTTGGCGCATCTCGTCAGTGACAGTGTACGTTTTAAGGTGCGTTCGTCAGTGTACGTTTTAACGTGTTTTCGTCAGTGTACGCTAAAATCACTCGCGCGTCTTGCCAGTGTACGCTCGTCAGTGTACGCCGAAAAAAAATTGCTGGCGCTGCTCGCCGATATACTTATATATTTATAATTGAATTTGTACTCACTCGACCAATGAGTACATAGAGTACTACAGAAGTGTAGTCAACGAATTGTTCTCCAGGTTCGAAGCGATTTTAATTGTGTACATCAGATGGTTACATACATAGTAGCAATATATATTCACTCACAATCAGAATGAAAATAACAGTGAAGATAGATATCACTATAAAACGTAAAGTAGTGAATGTAAACATCACTTAAACACTTAATGTCTAGAAGATTAAAACGAAACATATGGTTAAGTTAAATCTGAAGGGTAATTTTGAAGCCTAATGCTAAAGCAGGTATGGCCCGCCAGGACCACCCTTACTGACAATTTGGATGCCTAAAAACGTAGCTTGTGCCGGCTCTTGCAATCCCTCTTCCTGGGTATTTATATTACCAGTTTCACAAAATCAGACGCCATCACTAGAGGTGCTGTGGTTATTTAAATATTTAAATACCCAATACGCTTTACTATTCGTCAACTTGTTAAATCCACACACCATCTCGTGAAATTGCATATTCTTATTAATAAAAAGCCAATAGATGTGAAGTAAAAACAATGTCCAGTCATATGAAATAAATAACATTTTACTGACATTTATGATTCCATTGACTAGATAACAAAGATATGCACAAGATAATTATGGGTACAATAACTGCACTTAATGTGTATAATGTAAAAAAAATTATATCATATGCACTGAAAATGCTATGTCAATTATTTGTGAAAAAAAATTAAACCAATGAGAAAATATTATAATGTAAAAAGATGTTTACTTGAAATATGAAATCATATCATGAAAATACAAACAGTTAAATATGTTATGATTCATTGTTAAAAACAACAACACCAGTGTCATATCAATTGCCAATTGTGGTTTGTGTCACAATCACTGCACTCAAGTGTTGTGTATGACATAGCCAATACAATTTGTATTATCATACAAAATGAAAATGTAATATAAATGACATAAAAGTAGAAATATCTGTCTGGAAAAAATTATAATGTAGAAAAATAAATTATACATTATATGAAAAATAAATAAAACTCATCATCATAATACGTAAACAATGTTTATGTATTATATTATAAGTGCCACTGACATTGTTAGAAATAACGAATGTAGCAACGTTTTTTGAATTGGAGAGAAAGACGTATTATTAACTTTTGAAGAATGTGTTGTCACATTTTTCTATAAATACATCTTTCAAGCCCTGATAACAGTTACTTTGTCTGCATTGTAGGTACAGACGGATGTACAGCAAGAAGTCGGGAAACTGGTACACAGTACCAGTTAAGAAAGCAAAGACATATAGTTAAATAATCGACATACAAACTGTACACCCTACTTATATTCACCCATAGTCTGCCATGCCGCCACAGCACAAATTGTCTGTAAGCGGCATGTCGCATGGCTGCTGAGTTATGTCCGGGGTCCTGGGCAAATATGTCTGCCCAGTATGCTATATTAACTTGAAGAACGATTGGTTCCAGGCACACAACATCAATCTCCTGAAAGGGAAAACATGTTTTCCGTAAAAAAGTCAAGCATCGTAGCAGGATTGGAGTCATTATGTGGAGTAATTACGGAGTGTTCATTATGATAATCAGTATATACAAAATCATTTTTAATTAGTTACGTGACATAGGTAAAAAGGCAGCAATTTTCTAGATAGCTGCATTTATACCTGTGGATATCAAGGGAGCACTCATTATTCATCAGGGGGTGGTCAAGAGGAATCGGGGCGCACACTGATTTGAAATCAAGCTCACCCCAAAATCATTTGTACTAGAATGTGACCCACATTTCAGGGGTACTGAAATCTGGCCCCAATTTTATTTAAAAAAATGTAGTTGGCATAATTCTGGATGCTTAAAACTGACCCACCCAAACTCAACACAAATTGACCCCCAAATGCTGTGCACAGAAAACTGAGCCCACCCCGATTCCTCCTTCAATTATGAACATCTTCAATATAATGACTCCAACCCTGATCATAGTCAATATTATAGATTGATTTGATTTCTGCAAATCAATAAAGAGCATAACATGTTTTCTTGACAATATTCATAAATTCATTTCAGTGTGTGCAAAGCGTAACTAATACAAATATTCTTGATTGACATTTCGAGGTGTTGCCTTAGCCTCAAGGTTGAATGACCACGGTAAATGTTGTAATACCAAAATGTTTTGTCATTGTGATGTTAACAGTAGTTTTCCTCGTCAACTATTTGCGGGTTCACAGTGTCTGTCTTTGGCTTCTTCAAGGGTCATGGTCCCTTTAAACAGACAATTTGCACTTTTTTACACAATTGCGGTATGCTGAATTTAACTAGTGTTTATTTTGTTGATGCTAATGTATTGTCAAATACTTACGGGTCGCTGGGATGATATGTACTTTAGATGTAGATTGATTAAATGTCTTCTATATATACCATGAGAGTGTGTGGAACTTTGGTTTTTTATTTGTATTATCATTGTTGCTTAAGGAGGCAACAATGCAAAAGTTACTTTAGTTAATAATCAACTCTTTTTTATGGATAAAAATTTCCTGTACACAGGCCTGTGTGAAAATGTGATGTTTTCCTATGTAAGATATGTTATTATTCTAATGTCATATTTGTGTATGAAACAAATTTATATTTTAATGTGAACATTAAACATTTGTTGATAACTTATATGTGGTTAATTGTTGTATGTGAAATTACCTGGGTCGATCTAACGCGGATCTCCCGCAGGCTGCATATCCTCTCTGTGTTTGCTTCACTCAGTCTCGGGTGAACACATGCTGCCCTTCCTCTGCCACCTCTACCCCCTCTACCACCTCTTCTCACTAATGGGTTGCGGGGTGGCATCTGGCAACATCAAAACATGGAAAATGTCATATTTCGCAACTTAATGATATTTGACATGCTTTCAGTATTGTACATACAAAAAATGTACTTCCTAAATTGTGAAGACAATGCACAAATTCTGGTGAATGCACACTACTAGCAGACCTGTGTCCGTTAAAAGGCATCCCAGGAAGCCAATTAATGTATTGCATATATAGGCATAGTTGTCATATAAAATCTTAATAAGTTTGCATAATTCAAACAGGCAGCAAATCAGCACATTCTGCAGTAATAATAAAACATTCTGAGCCATGTCTATGTACCAAGACGATCTTTTAATCATGATCACCAAGACACCCTCCTACCCTGAGCTTGACGTACTTAATGAATGATCCCTTAGCCATAGACAGTGCTACGCATAGCACAGTAAATACGATTAACCCAATTTTTTAGTGTTGTTTCTCGCCCATTTACTGTCCTATTTATTGCAATAAATGGTCATACTTTCTCTACAACATGCTTACAACACGACATAGTTTATCAATGTGCTCAAGTGTAGGCAATATCAAATATGGCACTTTCCGTCTTGTATGCAATTGACAGTGACGTACATTTAAATGGCGCTAGTATTGCCCGATTCTCATTCAATGAATGACACACCACCATACGTTCTCTTCAATAACACACCAACATACATTCTCTTCAATAACACACCACCATACGTTCTCTTCAATAATACTACATTAATTGTTGCCAACTGTGGCAATTTAATACATACCTTCGTTTCGTTGAAACACCGCTTGCAGTTGGAGTTCACGTGATTACCCTCGATACGCTTTCATGCACGTGTTTTGTGTTGATATTCTCGCGAAAAAACATCTGACCGACAAGTTCAATGGGTCGTCGGCCGGTCAATTGGTTTTCACAAGTTACCACATACAACGACCAAAGTAATTTCTTTCGACGATTTAAACAAAAGTACGCACTTTTTATTAAACAAATTGTGCACGTTACTTAAACTAGTCACACACTACACATCTGCACAGAAAATAACCGGATTCGCGACGGGCTGAACTTTGGATTAAGCAACTTTAAACAATAAATAATAATAATAATAAAAAATTAAATATATAAAAATGGGATGTAAAGTCGCCATTGTACATGACAGAATACTTGTGCCCATCTGAACCACATGGGTCCATCTACAGTCTTAATATTATTAAAATAATTGCGCATATGAACTTAAAGTTTTCACACGCACTATACAACTGAACATTAATGAACATAATACGAAATGGGCTAAATGAATCGAGGGGGGAGTTTTATGTAAAAAAATAGAAAACAATTTGCAGAAAATAAAACACATACACGCTGAGCAGCATGAAGAACGAGGGGATCATGTAGAACGGCAGCCTCTTCTTCAGTTCAGCCCTGATATCCTTCTTGCGCACCTTTCCCTCAGGGACGATGTAGGCCACGAGGAAGCGATCATGACCCTCGTCCCCCATCACCATGACAACGCAGGCGTTGACCATCGAGAGCTCCAGCAGGACTGCCTCGATGGCCTGTACATAACATTAGACCAACTGTTGGACCAGCTTTAACAAGAACAAGATTCAACAAGATTGCCATCCATACCAGCAACAACAAAACAACAAACTCCACATAGCAAGTGATTTAACAAGATTTAACAAGATTTGCCATCCAAGCCAAAGGCCCAGATGGCAAGTGGACAAGGAAGCCATTGGCTTATCGAGAGTCCAACAATGTTCATCTACTTATAACCCGCCCTCCTGAGATATGTGTCAACCTTGTTTTTAAACATATTCACGCTGCTAGCAGTTACACAATCTGTAGACAATTTGTTCCATTCATTTATTGTCCTCTGTGAGAACGAGTGCTTCCTGATGTCCAATCTACATTGATCCTTTACTAATTTTACCTCATGTCCTCTAGTTCTGCTATCCTTCTTGAGTGAGAAAAACATATTTCTATCAATATTTTCATACCCATTCAATATCTTAAAAACTTCAATCTGATCTCCTCTTAACCTCCTTGTCTCTAGAGTTGTTAAACCACATTCTTTCAGGCGTTCTTCATAACTAAGGTCTCTCAGTTCTGGAATCATTTCAGTTGCTCTCCTTTGTATGCATTCAAGCGTATCTATATCCTTCTTACGATATGGTATCCATGCTTGTATACAGTATTCTAAATGAGGTCTAACTATTGCTTTATAAAGAGGTATAATTAACTTTTTTCCATTGTATGTTATGTTTCTTCTAATCAATCCAAGAATTTCATTACCCTTTGAAGCTGCAATACCACACTGCTCTGAAACTTTCATATCAGCGCTTATTGTAACTCCTAAGTCCTTTTCTTTTACAGTAGTACCCAGAACAGTATCTCCCATTTTATAGTTTACATTCAAGTTCCCATGTCCTGTATGTAGGCATTTACATTTCTCAAAATTGATCAACATCTGCTATTTCTCAGGCCATTTCACTAATCTGTCTAGATCGTTTTGTAAATGTTATTTATCACCATCAGTATTAACCTTTCTAAACAGTTTTGTGTCATCCACAAATTTCAGTACGTTACTTGTTATACTGTCGTCCAAGTCATTGATATATATATTAAGAATAATATAGGTCCTAATACTGATCCTTGAGGTACCCCACTCAAAACCGATTTCCAATTTGAAACTTCTCCATCTACTACAACTCGTTGTCTTCTGTCAGTCAACCATTGTTCTATCCAGTCAATTATGCCATCCCCCATACCATGGGCTTTTAATTTAAGTAGTAATCATTGATGTGGCACTTTGTCAAAAGCTTTCTGAAAATCTAAGTAGATAATATCTACTGGCGATCCCACGTCTATCCACTTAGTGATTTCTTCCAAAAAACATAACATATTTGTTAAGCATGACCTCGCTTTAAGGAATCCATGTTGAGATGAATTTAATAATTTATGCTTAACGAGGAAGTCCACCATATGGTCTTTAATTAACCTTTCTAATAATTTACAAATCACTGACGTTAAACTCACTGGTCTGTAATTCTCTGACTTATTTCTCGAACCCTTTTTAAATAATGGTATGATGTTGGCTTCTTTCCATTCAAACGGAACAACTCCCTCTTTTAATGACAAGTTGAATACTCTTGCAAGTGGTATACTGATTTGTTCTACTGTTTCCATTAGTAATTTTGGAGGAATCCCATCCACTCCCGGTGATTTGTTATCCTTCATTGCCTTTATTTTCTTAGCTACCAATTCTGGAGTTACAACTAACGGACCTAAATAGTCAGATTTAGCCTCCTGAAATTTAGCATCAGCAACTGGTAATGAACTAATATCTTCTTTGGTAAACACTGAACTGAAGTAACCATTTAGGTCTTCCGCCATTAAAAACCCCTGTGATATTATATTTCCAGCACTGTCTTCTAGAGGTCCAACCTTGTCTTGTACGTTTTGTTTACTCCTGACATATGCATAAAAACTCTTGCTGTCATTTTTTATGTTACATGCTAGTTTTTGCTCATAGCTTCTTTTAGATTGTCTGATTTCAGTTGTAGCTGCATTAAGTGCCTCTTTGTAATTTGCATAGTCTTCTTCCTTTCTGGTACGCCTATAAACCCTCCACATAGTTTGTTTTAACACTATTTTCTAATAGCCTCTTTTGACAAGTGTTTCTTTCTACACCGTTTTCCTTGTTTTTGGAAGGGAACAAATTTATTGATGATACTCTCAATTTCATAATTTAGAATATTCCAACATTCAATTGCAGTCTTATTCATCAGCATGTTATTCCAATCTAGCTTTGCTAAGTATTTTCTCATATCTTTGTAGTTACCTTTGTGGAAGTTTCTCTTGTATGTTTTCTTAGTTTTACTTTCTGATTTTACATTGATGTCAAAATGTATTTGATTATGGTCACTGTTACCCAATGGTTCAAATATTTTTACATTGTCCACTAATTCTTTTTGTGATGACAAAACTATATCTAATACATTTTCTCCCCTGGTTGGTTCTAGCACGTGCTGAGTAAGAAAGCTATCCTGGATTAAAAATAGAAATTGTTGGTCCTCAATCCCTGTGCTCTCTAGAGAATTCCATTGTATGTGTCCATGGTTAAAATCTCCCATTATGATACATTCCCCTTTACTAATTTTCTTTATAGCATTTTTTATTTTTGTGTTGTCCTCTTCGTTTATGTTTGGACTTCGGTAAACTAATCCAATAGTTAATTTAGAATTTCCTGAAACAATTTTGCACCAAACAGCTTCATCGCAATCTGATTCCCTTTCTAGTTTTATTTCATAAGCCTGAATAGATTCTTTAACATATAAAATAACTCCCCCGCCCCTTCTTCCAATTCGATCTTTCCTAAACATTACGTATCCTGTCAGTCCTAATTCAGCATCTGTTATATCTATGTTGGCCCATGATTCAGTTATACCAATTATGTGAGGGTCAATATCTTCTACCATAATGTTTAATTCGTTTTTCTTATTTACTATGCTCCTTGCATTTAAACATAAGCATCTATAACCTTTCTCAGAGATGTTTTTCGGATGATTTAATATTGGTTTATCTGTGCTAGTGGCCTCTTGTTCTGCTTGAGACACCTCTAGGTAACCCCCCTGCACTTCTAGTTTAAACTTTCGCTGCAGGTAGCTAAACAATCAGTAGATAACCGATTTAATTTATTTACTGTCGTTAGTGAGAATGAGCCCTTTCTCATATCCATTCTACATTATTCTGATACTATAAATGCTACTTTGTAGAATTTTGTTCTACTACCTTCCGTAAGTTCGTAGAAAATATTTATATTAATATCTTCATAACCATCCAATAAAAAAATCTAGTTGATGGATAACAGATTTAACAAGATTGGTCTCCATGCTTGTATACAGTATTCTAAATGAGGCCTAACTATGCTTTGCTAAAGCAGTGAATAAAACAATTCCAGTTAAAGTTGGTGCATTTGTTTGTACAGACATGACAACTGAAATTCAAAAAAGGTAACATGCATGCAGATTTACAAGCACAATTTTTTCAAGACAACACTGACCTGGGTCTCGATCGAGTAGCCTCTAATCTTGACCATCGTATCACATCGGCCACAAATCTCAAAGCTTCCATCACTCAGCATATAACCCCAGTCTCCCGTCTTGTACAATCTCTCGCCCACTTTCTCCACCAGGTTGTCTGGGGTGCAGATGAAACGCTCCACATTCAACTCGGGTCGGTTGAGGTAGCCTCGGGCAAGGGTCGGACCACCCACGAAGATCTGTTAGAATAAGTATGAACATATTCGAGGAACCTACTCAACCTGTTGTCAGGATTTTAGGGCAGGACCACCCACAGTGATCTATTATCAAGCATAGAGCATTGACAAAAAAAATATGTTCTAGGATTTTAGGGCTGGACCACCCACATTGATCTATAAACCACCAAGTAGTAGTAGTACAAGAATGAATGAATATTTAATGATCAAAGCACCTGTGTAAAATGACACTACCTCATATTAATGACAAATAGCCTGATGACAGTTTGACCATTAACTATTGTCCATACCTCGCCGGACACTCCGAGTGGCTGTGGCTCAAGTGTCTCATTGAGAATGACCACCTGGACACCTGGTAACAACTTGCCAACCGGACAGAATTTCTTGCTCTTCATATCGCCCTGGAAACAGTCAACATAACTTGGCTAAACTTTTGTGACAACTTCAGCAAAATGTCTCAACATTCTTCTGGAACACCGACTTTCTTCTGCCAAAGATTACTGTGTTTGACCACTTTATTGCTCAAGGGTGATTAAGTTGAGTTTTTTTATTGAGATGGTGATGGGCACTAATGTGCACAAGAGTAATATCAGGGAATCACAATACCGACCCATGCAAACATTTTTAGAAACAACATAAACTGACTGGAGATTTACAGGATCATGACCGGGCACCGACTTGGCAAGAGGCTCACTTTTTGGGGGTCAATATTACCCAGAACAGATGTGAAATGGCGGCTAAATGATGTGGAATGGCAAATAGCATTCAGTGTGTGCGCGATGTGATGATGTTACTGGCACGTGTAGATAGATAATGGCATAACATTTCATCAAATTGGAAGCAAATATATCTGACAAAGTTACCAACAGCTCTCTCTGGGAAATAACAGCTTCCAGTAGAAAAAGAAATCAAAAAGAGAAAATGGAGATGGACTGGCCATATTCACTACGGAAACCCATAACCAGCATCACCAGACAAGCATTAACATGGAACCCCCATGGGAAGGGGATAGGTAGGGAATAGAGGATGGCCCAGAAACAACTGGCGGCAAGACGTCGATACGAACTGACGGCACAGAACAGGACACAGTGGTGAGATCTTGTGAATAACTCATGCTCCCAGCGAGCAACGGGAGTAAGTGAACTGGAAGCATGTATGTATGTAGATCATGGTATGTTTTCTGCTACAGAATGGCCCGGAATGGCAATCAGTGGCCATGCTTTGGCTACCAGTGATGTAAAAACCTGAAGTATTTTTAGATACGTTTGATTTTTTGGCAAAATGAGTCAAAAACGATGTGACAAGCACCCACAGGTTTTGTATAAGCCCCATACCTTCTCTCGCTGATACCAGTCAGTGAGGTCACAATAGGTGATGTCATGTGCCTCCGACACACTGTACAAGTTGGCATAGCGTATCCATGGAAATGCCTTGACACAGCGCTCCAGCAAGCCCGTTGTGACGACCTCACCGCAGAACAGGATGATCCTGGAAAGAGATGTGTGCAATAGTAATAAAACTGCCTAAATCCTCAGGAATCCAAACTGAGATGCAACTAATCAGAATCGTTAAGCATTATATCATGAACAGGGATGTGTAAAAGCCATTATCACAGCGAGGGACCGCCGAGGATTTAAGGTGGAAATGCAACATTTTTGTTGAAGGTAGCTATAGTTTGTTGAAGGTAGCTATAGTTTGTTGAAGGTAGCTATAGCTTCAGATGATTTTAAGATTCTTGGGAATTTGTTCCAGATTTTGGGTGATTTTGTATATACAATTGTACATGCTACCGCACACCATACCACACACCATACTGCACACCATACAACACACACTACCGCACACACTACTGCACACCATACTGCACACCATACCGCACACCATACTGCACACCATACAACACACACTACCACACACACTACTGCACACCATAATGCACACCATACCATACCACACACCATACCGCACACCATACGGCACACCATACTGCACACGCTACCGCACATGCTAACACGCTACCGCACATGCTACTGCACTGCACACCATAATGCACACCATACCGCACACCATATGACACAGCATACTGCACATGCTACCGCACACCATACCACACACCATACTGCACACACTACCGCACACACTACTGCACACCATACTGCACACACTACCGCACACCATACTGCACACGCTATCCCACACCATACCGCACACGCTATTCCACACGCTACTGCACACCATACTACACACCATACTGCACACGCTACTGCACACCGTACTGCACATGCTATTCCACACGCTACTGCACACCATATTGCACACGCTATTCCACACGCTACTGCACACCGTATTGCACACGCTACTGCACACCATACTGGACATGCTACTGCACGCGCTACTGCACGCGCTACTGCACGCACTACTGCACGCGCTACTGCATGCGCTACTGCATGCACTACTGTATGCACCACTGTACGCACCACTGTACGCACCACTGTACGCACCACTGTACGCACCACTGTACACACCACTGTACACCCCACTGTATACACTTTTGATTTTAACAAAAGTATGATCTTTTTATTAAACCGCCTGCATATATTACTTAATCTATTCACACACTACAAATCAACAAAACTGATTTGTGATGGGCTAAATGAATTGAAGAGGAAGTTTTATCCACTTATCTAAGTGACTCAATTTATTAGAATATTTGACCTCGGTGACCTGAAACTGACCTCAGTGACTTGAACGCCCTCTGAACGTCAACGGTATCAGCGTCAAGAATGGCCTCAAGCAGGGAGGGCGTGAATAGGACACGCGTGATGGTGTTTGTCTGGAGGAAGTCACATAATTGTCTCGGGTCATAGATTATGTTGTCTGGTATAATGTACAGTGGCAGACCTGCGAATCACAACAGTGTTTGTTATTGAATTACTGTGAGTTGAAACAATGTGGCACTTCCCCAAGTGTGAATTTGATTGAAAATTCCACAAAACACATTGACAGTTTTAACTGATTTGATGCTTTCAAATAATCCTTTGCACTACCTGATATTTTCTTGGAAAGATGTTCCACAAGAAAAAGGGTAAATATAGGCCAGAAATTCACAAAACATTACGCAACTAATATATCTGACTTACAGAGCACCATGTAGCATGGAAATCAAGATGGCTGCTAGTCACATGACACTTCTCTTCAGCAAAAGTGATCTGATACAGATCTAATAATACAAATATCACTTAAGACAACAATGAATTTTTTTTATCTTGAGCAACTGGTAGTTTTTCGTGGAATTACCCTTAGCCCAATCATAAAATGCCTCCCTTATTTACAATTTGGTTACTGTCTAAAAAATTTTCATTGTGCAATCATTCTCCTGGAAATTTAGACTTGAAAGGCCCAAGCTAAAAACGTTACTGAGATAACCATCTATGTTACCGCTTTAACAACAACCTATGTTACTCCTATAACAACAACCTATGTATGCTTCAGTCATTCATTAAATGCCATATCAAATTGCAATCCCGTTGACATTATTAATCATTCATACCTTTGAGTAGTGGCCGCAGTATTTCCCACACAAAGAACACATTGCATGCCTCCCGATCATCTGGGGCGTATGGGTACATCTGATAACGCCAGTAGTACGAGAACACTGCGCCTCGATGTGGACACTGTATACCTGCAAGAAATAAACGCATATTGTAGTAACATTAAAGTCATCTCATACGGTGCAGGTGTCCACCTAGGCAAGATGTTTGTGGCACTTACTCCAGTATTAGGGCAAGTTTTGACAGCAGCTAAGGCAGCGCCTGCTATCATGTATGGGGTTTTATAGATGGAGTAGCAGCTAAAACAGACTGTTGTACACAAACACACACTCTATGAATTCTAATTACACATGTCAATTCCAATTCCACCTCAAAAATACTGATTCCAATTCCAATATATAAATTACAATTCCATATTAAAATAACAGTATGTGAACAGAGTAACAATATCAGTTGCAAAAACTAACATATACTTTAAAGCAGCTTTATTTAATTTCTGCATATTATGGTACATAATGGCAAAGAAATATGATACAGTCAACATGTTACATTTTGATTGAGTAAAATTTTTTACATGTTGTAATTGAAAAAGTCACTGAAAATACCAGTTACATTTTCACTAATTCCAAATACTTTGAAAAAGAAAACACCAAAAACAATTTCAATTACAATGTAACTGACCCTGGGTCTGTGTCACACGCGAACACTGATGGGGGACAATACAGGTCAGTGACGGTCTACTGACCAATGCTCCACCTGACGGTCAGTCTAACGATGTCCACAGAATGGTACGTGTGGTATGTGATAGTGCCAATATGAAGGGCAAGGATATGTTCACGGATATGTATCGACATGTCAATGTAATTAAAAGTTTTATGTAGCTAGGAGACAGGGTATGGAGTTAAAGTGAAACCAAAGGCATTGCACCTATACGAGTGCCTAAAACTAACCATATGTAACTCTAATCAAGAATATCATGCAAGTGTTTAACTGGGAATCTGTTCTAAAAGTGCCAAATTCTGGTCTAATGTAATTTTTCGTGGAGGCTGACATATTCATCAGTGTTTGCAATTTCGACCAATCAGCGGCAAGCAGCCCCTTAACCCCAATATATATATATATATATATATATATATATATATATATATATATATATGCATATCGTGTATATTTTTAACGTGGTTGAGATGTGCAGTTACAGTTAACCACATACATGATATTCTTGATTATAGCTGCAAATGGTTAGTTTTCAAACACTCTTATAGGTGCAAAGGCCCCAAAAATGCCTTTGGTTTCACTTTAAATTATCGTTTTTGGGTAGCGTTTGAACATCACTGTTTTGAGGTCACCCCTTAATTTTGGTTAAAAATCTTATTTAAAATACACCTTACTTTTAAATCAATATTTTGAGGTCATCCCTTAGTGTTGGTTAAAAATCTTGACCGAAATACAACCGACCTTTGGGTTTTCCAGTTGTGCCTGATGAGTAGACGGTGTAGGCGAGATTGTCCAGGGACATGTCCAAAGGTGACATTGAGTCCATCTGGCTGGCGTTCTCCTCCTTTACTCTCTCCAACCATCCATCCATCACCACAATCTTATTTGTGGATTCTGTGGCACCAAAAAACTGTTTCATAACTTGCACAAAAATATTAAATTTCATTAAAATGGCTGATATTTATCTAACAATATTTATGTAACAATAAATTTCATCTGAAGATGTCCACTGACTTTGGACAATTTATGTAATCAACAACACGAGTCCAGCATAGATATGAATGGGCCAAATGGATTATGTTTATAACGTGGATTCAGTGACTGCCTTGTTTGGCACACTGTGACATTTAAGAAAAGAAATGAGTGCTCTATAACATATGATTGAGAACATACTAGTTTAATTGGACATAAGGTTCATAGAACACTCATCTTGAATACATAACTTAAGGCAGTAGCAGTAATCATACAACATGCAGAGGAGAGCGGGGCTAGAAGTAACAGGGGCAGGTTGTAACAGTGGGCCTAGCAACAACGTTTGTGATCCAATGTTATTTACCAGGTGTCATTGTCATGCCCTGGTGATATATCATGTATCTCTGTCATGCCCTGGTGGTATATCATGTATCTCTGTCATGCCCTGGTGGTATATCATGTATCTCTGTCATGCCCTGGTGGTATATCATGTATCTCTGTCATGCCCTGGTGGTATATCATGTATCTCTGTCATGCCCTGGTGGTATATCATGTATCTCTGTCATGCCCTGGTGGTATATCATGTATCTCTGTCATGCCCTGGTGGTATATCATGTATCTCTGTCATGCCCTGGTGGTATATCATGTATCTCTGTCATGCCCTGGTGGTATATCATGTATCTCTGTCATGCCCTGGTGGTATATCATGTATCTCTGTCATGCCCTGGTGGTATATCATGTATCTCTGTCATGCCCTGGTGGTATATCATGTATCTCTGTCATGCCCTGGTGGTATATCATGTATCTCTGTCATGCCCTGGTGGTATATCATGTATCTCTGTCATGCCCTGGTGGTATATCATGTATCTCTGTCATGCCCTGGTGGTATATCATGTATCTCTGTCATGCCCTGGTGGTATATCATGTATCTCTGTCATGCCCTGGTGGTATATCATGTATCTCTGTCATGCCCTGGTGGTATATCATGTATCTCTGTCATGCCCTGGTGGTATATCATGTATCTCTGTCATGCCCTGGTGGTATATCATGTATCTCTGTCATGCCCTGGTGGTATATCATGTATCTCTGTCATGCCCTGGTGGTATATCATGTATCTCTGTCATGCCCTGGTGGTATATCATGTATCTCTGTCATGCCCTGGTGGTATATCATGTATCTCTGAATTCACAGTTATTTGATGTTTTTGTGGGGTAAAAAACTGTTTTTTTAATTGTTTGAGGATTTCATTTAGTAGCAAGGTAAGTGTGTGTAGCACATTGAACTACCTGCAGTTAAATAGTCTAGATGTCTTTGTTTACGAGGACCATGGTGCTCAAAGGGAATAGTCCACTGTTTCTGTGATGTGGTGATAACTCTAAGTCATAACACTGTAAAAGTGGTAAGTTGTAACACTGTAAAAGTGGTAAGTTGTAACACCGTAAAAAATGGCAAGTTGTAACACTGTAAAAGTGGTAAGTTGTAACAATGTAAAAAAGGTAAGTTGTAACACCATAAAAGTTGTGAGTTGTAACAATGTAAAAGTGGTAAGTTGTAACATTGTACAAGTGGTAAGTTGTACCAATGTAAAAGTGGTAAGCTGTAACATTGTAAAAAGTGGTAAGTTGTAACACTGTAAAAGTGGTAAGCTGTAACACTGTAAAAGTAGTAAGTTGTAACACTGTAAAAGTGGTAAGCTGTAACATTGTAAAAGTGGTAAGTTGTAACATTGTAAAAAGTGGTAAGTTGTAACACTGTAAAAGTGGTAAGTTGTAACACTGTAAAAGTAGTAAGTTGTAACACTGTAAAAGTGGTAAGTTGTAACACTGTAAAAGTGGTAAATTGACAACATTACAACAATGTAGACATGCCGGTCAATGGTGATACTGCCACCCATCCATGTACTAAAGCTGTCACAATGACATCAGCTGCAAGGAACTAAGACATTTGAAATGTTGATGTTCCTCGTTGGCCTGTATGCCCTTATCTTCATTTGGAAGAACTCTGTTTTACGGCACCATCCTAACCAGCTCGTCAATATCTCGTTTATCAGGTCATGAGATGTTTGAAAGTTTGAATGATGTTAAAAGCAAATAACAATGTGTTGTTCATCATTTATGTTGTCTCCAATTCGTCAGATTTTTAGCTAAGGAACAGTGTAGGTTGGACACGTTAAAGTACTCTTTCTCACAGAGGGTGATAAATGAATGGAACAAACTGTCAAATGATTGTGTTAATGCTAGTAGTGTGAATATGTTTAAAAACAGAATTAACAGAAAGATAAACAAACAGATATCTGATAAGGGTGGGCTATACATAGATGATAAAAATGTTGAATTCTCGATAAAGCAATCTTGTTAAATCTAAAAACACATTTTATCTATCTAAGTTAGAATAACCACAAAGGTGGGGCCATTTCAACATAGGTCACTTAAACATGTGACCAATAGTGCTTCTTTGTTAAGATAGTGAGGATGCAATGTGCAAGGTATCCTGAAATGTTAAAAAGGTTAGAACAGAAAAGCAGATAAACATGGGTAACTTCAGTCAAGAATATATTAAACAATAAGTATGAATTCCAACATAAAATTATCATAGCTACAGTGAGCAAAGTGTGGATAATGATTTTTTTTAAACAAAGACTGGCTGAATATTGTATCAAAGAATGGTGCAGAAAGAAAAAAGTTAAAACCTGAATCATCAAAATGATGTTAAGTTTATTTGAATCTTAACAATATTTGTACTGTGTGCAGTTTCACAGTTCATTCACATCCATTGCATGATTGAGGTGTTCTTGTCATCCTCTGTATTTCATATCAAATATTTAACCAGATCCATCCAAGGCAAGTGAACAAGGAAGCCATCGGCTTATTAAGAGCCCAACAATGTTTCATCTTTATGTCTAAACCGCCCTCCTGAGATATGTGTAACCCGCCCTCCTGAGATATGTGTAACCCGCCCTCCTGAGATATGTGTAACCCACCCTCCTGAGATATGTGTAACCCGCCCTCCTGAGATATGTGTAACCGGCCCTCCTGAGATATGTGTAACCTGCCCTCCTGAGATATGTGTAACCGGCCCTCCTGAGATATGTGTAACCTGCCCTCCTGAGATATGTGTAACCTGCCCTCCTGAGATATGTGTAACCGGCCCTCCTGAGATATGTGTAACCGGCCCTCCTGAGATATGTGTAACCTGCCCTCCTGAGATATGTGTAACCCGCCTTCCTGAGATATGTGTAACCTGCCCTCCTGAGATATGTGTAACCTGCCCTCCTGAGATATGTGTAACCCGCCCTCCTGAGATATGTGTAACCCGCCCTCCTGAGATATGTGTAACCCGCCCTCCTGAGATATGTGTAACCGGCCCTCCTGAGATATGTGTAACCGGCCCTCCTGAGATATGTGTAACCCGCCCTCCTGAGATATGTGTAACCTGCCCTCCTGAGATATGTGTAACCTGCCCTCCTGAGATATGTGTAACCCGCCCTCCTGAGATATGTGTAACCCACCCTCCTGAGATATGTGTAACCCGCCCTCCTGAGATATGTGTAACCGGCCCTCCTGAGATATGTGTAACCCGCCCTCCTGAGATATGTGTAACCCACCCTCCTGAGATATGTGTAACCCGCCCTCCTGAGATATGTGTAACCTGCCCTCCTGAGATATGTGTAACCTGCCCTCCTGAGATATGTGTAACCCGCCCTCCTGAGATATGTGTAACCCGCCCTCCTGAGATATGTGTAACCCGCCCTCCTGAGATATGTGTAACCCGCCCTCCTGAGATATGTGTAACCGGCCCTCCTGAGATATGTGTAACCTGCCCTCCTGAGATATGTGTAACCTGCCCTCCTGAGATATGTGTAACCCACCCTCCTGAGATATGTGTAACCGGCCCTCCTGAGATATGTGTAACCTGCCCTCCTGAGATATGTGTAACCCACCCTCCTGAGATATGTGTAACCCGCCCTCCTGAGATATGTGTAACCTGCCCTCCTGAGACATGTGTCTACTTTTTAAAAAACATATTCACGTTGTTAACATGTACACAACCTGTAGATCATTTGTTCCATTCATTGATTGTCCCCATTGTGAGAATGAGTACTTCCTGATATCCAATCTACACTGATCTTTTACTATTGTTACCTCGTGTTATATGAATAATACATTACTAGAACTAGAAGACAGATTCACGGAATTTGCAAAGTATCTGAATTGAAAAACAAGGATTATCATTTGTAAATTAATGTAACATCATTGTTAATAAAATTTAGTATATCACCACAGTGACAAAGTCAGGTAAATTAGTAGGCTTAGTACTGAGTCATTAAAGTATTCACAAGTGATTATTAGTCCCCAATGTAATGTTGACAATGGAAATTTGGCCCTTACTGACCTGGCTAGATTTACAGTCCAGTGCTTTCCCAAGCCTTAAGTGAATAACAGAAATATTACAGACAGGGGTCATTCCGTGTAAAAAATCAACCAATTTTTAGGTAATAAAAAAATTTATGTCTTAGAATTTACTTTTACCCAATGACTATGTTACACATATGCACTTGTGCAAAAAACTAAGCATCTACATACAAATTGTGTCAGAATTGCTCTATGATTTAAACAGGGGTAAGCAGCAAAAATCGCACCTTATTTTGACCTATTTTCAGGTACCTCTAACTTGAGTTTATAAGCTACATATCTGACATTTGATGAATATGTAAACATACTGTGTAAGTGTGAAGTGGTACAGATTTTCTTCAAGAAGGGTGCACAAAATAGAATTTTGTTTTAGTAAATCAACAAACATTAAAGTACAGTCTGATTTTTTTTGCATTATATAGAATCAGCTGCATCTATTTTAACATGGTAACTGCCCAAACAAGCCACAATTAGTTTAAGATGCTAGAATATTTGATTTTACAATAAAAATATCAGACTTTGTACATTTTATTTAGTCACACACTAGAGTTTTTTAAAACTGTTTCCTATGTATACTTACTCTGAGTTGTTGAGCTATTGGACAGATGGAGTTTTGCATTAATGATTCTATTTGTACAATGATTGTAAGAAACTGAAAGTTCAGATATAGTCCTGGTCTTCGAATCTTACATTTGCCAAAAGCATGGCCCACATGTAAATTAAAATAACAATTAACTTTCCATGACCAAAATTATCTAATGTATTGAGAGTTATATGCAGTGGCCCCCAAGACTTGCAACAGTTCTTTGCTGAATTCTACTCTTCAATTACCATTTTACCGCATGCTGATTCAAACATAAACCACAGCTGCATGCGTTCACAAAATTCACAAACACTTCACCTCTAAAAAAAATTATTTTCTCCAGAGCTTTCCTTGACAAATATCAACACAGGAAAGGCTATGGAAGCGGGGAACAACCTGAAAGTCTTTTAGAAAAAATACAGGTTACAATTTCACTAACAGTTTTAAATATTTAAAATACATGCATATGATCATTTCAACAATATGCAGGTCAATATTTAAAAAATATGCAAAAACTCCTCACCTTGCTATACAGGTAACTGTGTAATGACAATAGTGACTCATGAAAAACTTCAAAGCAACAATTAACCAGCCCTGGGCTATTAAAGTTATTATTTTGCAATTAACGTGTGCTTTTGTGTTAGAAAACATACATAACATTGTTGCGATGCATGTAAGAGCATAACTCTTCTTAGTGTTATGTTCCTATTTAAATTTAAAAAAAAATTTGTTTAATGATACAATTTTTTTAACTCATGATTTATATCAAATAATTTAAATTAAATGACCCTGAACAGGACTAGTAAAGACAAAAGTGTGCCAGGTTCTTTACTGGTCCCACAAATCATAAAAAATATAACCCAAGTTAAGCAATAAAACGTAGGTATGCAAGTCTGAAATGAGTGGTACCTGGTAAGTTCCGCAGAAAATCAGTGCACACGAAGACTACCACAGGAATGACATCGGCTATGATGTCCTCTAGTAACGGAACTGGATATGACACGTCCACAGGTAAGTAGGCTCCACCTAGTGGCAACAATGTAATATTAGAATAAGGTTAAAGACACAATAGTCGGAGGAATGTGGCAGGAATTTGTCAAAACCAGTAAGTTATTTTGTAAGACGTCCATATTCATTGGAATCAGTAGATTATGTGCTTGGAATGGCCCAAATATGGTGCAACGAGTAATGGGCTTTGGTGGATCTGAGCAATAGATGTTGGACGAACATGGCATAAAATGAACAATATTTAACTTATTTGAACTTTTATTTTATTAGTGCCTTTGAGTTGATTTTTTTTGTGGATATAGATAAATGCCTTTTTTATGCAAAGGAGACCTTGCAATGTACGGTCAACAGCATATGAGAAAGAGACAGAAAATACGGATCGACAACGTTCGAAAGTGAACAGGTCTGGAGCTACGGAAGATCTTCGATGCTGTTCACAATCATGCCAGATGGAGGCAGGTTTATGTCGAGGCTCCCTGGTGCGCACCTCAAACGATTGACCCGGTCAAGGTATGAGTGAGTTACTTTCGTGACTGTCAGTGTATCGTGCACGCAACTTACCAGCCTTGAGAATGGCGATGTAGCATAACACATACTCGAGGCGGCGCTCCATGTATATGCCAACCACTGAGTCGGGGACTACTCCCTTTGATCGCAGGTTCTTCGCCAGGTCATCGGTCACTGCGTCCACCTCTCTGTAGGTCATCGATTGACCTTTGCCCCCCACAATGGCGACATTGTCTGGTGTCACCCTCGCTTGGCGGGAGAACTGTTCATGAAGGAGACCTTCTCGCTCGTAATCCATCGCTACCTCGGTTCTGTACGTGAGAGGGTCTCAAGTCATCCGGTCAATCAAAATCTGAAACTGTAAGCAACTTATGAATCTGGAAAGATTACGTTCTTTTTCTGGTTTACGAGTCTTCCCTCTCTCTTCCCTAAACTTGATATATTGCTTATTGAACAACCAGCGAGAACAGCCATGCAAATCGTTTCTATGTGAGACCAGCGCAAAGATTGCAGCAAAATATCCAAGCAGATTCTGCTTAATGGATGGTGGCTGCCTAACATAAAGAAGATTAAAAATTTTATTAGTAGGAATTTTACGAAATGGCGCAAATGACTATATGAATGTTACAGAATGGTGCAGATATAATTTACGTGCAATTATAATGAAACAAATTCTTCAACTAAACAAATCTATTAATCATTTTAGTAATAATATCTTTAGACTTAGTTTGGGCTGTGATGTTATGATAAAATAAATTTTCACTTCAATATTATTCATCATGTTTATGTCAGCAATAGCTGAACCATCGATATATTTGTGGACACTAGCATCGCTATACACTGCCTAGTCGGGTCCTGGATGGTTCGGCCCATGACGGGTTCAGCCCACGCAGACGGACAGTTCAGCCCACTTCACTGAACACCGCATCGCTACTGAATTCAGCTACAGTCGATTCGGCAGCTAGTAGCAGAATTCAAAGCGGAGGGATTCTAAGAATGGTCGTTTCGGCCCCCGACTTGGTTCGATAAAAAAAGGAAATTATGATTGCACATAGAGACATATGCACACACTCACATGCTAATGAAATAATAATGTATAATTATTATAGAGCAATATCAATAAAATAACGGAAAGTGATTGACATAATAAAATGACCCAAAAGTAAGTAATTAATGTCTAAAGTAATAAGTAATAATTTGTTGTGTTGTAGTGTAATATATATATATATATATATATATATATATATATATATATATATATATATATATATACAGCACAAATTATCAAGTACAACTACAAATACAGCGCTTTTTAAATTATCAAATACAAGTACAAATACATTTCTTTAAATACATTTCTGTTCCATGTAGTTTATATTGACATATTTTCTGTTTCATATCTTTTGTCATCTTCTTTGTAACATAACAATGCCTGGCATTGTCTTCTGCGTAAATTATATTATCATTAAATTCACACTCATTACAACATTCATGATTACATTTCACAAACACTAACTGCTAAAAGTGGTCGTTACTGAAGTTGCACAGGTCAGGTCAGAAGATTTTTTCCAGCTACACTGAACAGCTGCTCGACAGGGGCAGAAGATGCTGGGGTAGAAAAGTGCTGACAAGCCAATCCAGCAAGCTGTGGGAAATCTGAGGATTTCTGCTTCAAGTACTGCAGGAGGGCCCCCCCTCCCCCCCCCAGTCATCTGACTAGGGTTCATGCTGCTGTGTCACAGCTGAGTAAACAATTGTGCCTTTTCTACTCATCTGATCCAGGATGTCTGTTTGTTACTGATGATGCTGTGAAGTCTGTGACTGCGTGTCAGTGTGCTGGATCTTTATCTCAGACTTAAGATAAAAGTGGAGGATTTGACCTGCATATGAATCAAATACTTCAAATACAAGGAGCAAATACAAATATGTCACCTTTGCAAAAGGCAAATACAAATATGAACTTTGCTATATTTCAAATACAAATATGTATTTCAACCCATCCCCGATATACAAAAAAAAAAAAATATATATATATATGTATATATATGTATATATATATATATACATATATATATATATATATATATGTATATATATATATATACAGTAGATATATATTACAATATACATAAAATCAATGTGTTATATTGCGTGGTGGTCACATGTGTTGTACTGCTCCCATTTCACAGCCAACAGGGGATGGCGGATTATATTTAATTGAACAGATTATTGCTAAAGTCTCCATTTAATAGTAATCAAGACCAAACAACAATCCCAATTTACACATCTCTTCACACAAGATAAAATAGCTGGCTTATAAAACAGTTGCACTTAAGTAAAATTGAGAGCATCTTAAGGTGTAAAATAAGTTACAAAAAGAGAGTGCTATCTGCATACGTATTACCCTAGCATGTACCCTGCCCGAGAGCCTTCCTCACAACCACCGACCTAAAACTTACCTGGAAGAAGACCTTCTCCCTCCAGTGTCCCCTCCTTTTATACTGGGCGCCCTCTAGAGGGTAATTAAATGATGTTTATACCGGGTGCCCTCTAGTGGGTAATTACATGTTTATACCGGGTGCCCTCTAGTGGGTAAATACATGTTTATACCAGGTGCCCTTTAGTGGGTAATTAAATGATGTGTGGCGCCCTCCAGTGCCTAAATATATCTATTAACCCTACGATAAATGACTCACTGCTGATCAATGGCTCACTGCCGTTGTGGTGTCGGTTGTTCTATTGTAATAGCACTAGAGTGTGAATCCAAACACACATTGACATGAGCTTACCAGCCGAAACAAGATACTTCCACAATTCCATGTGGTTTGAATGGTTGGTGGTTTTAAACAATTCTAATTGCATTCCACACATTTAGGGTTTATACACTGCACTGAACGAGGGTATTCATCTGAGTATAGTAATATTTAGATAACACGTGTTTAAACTTTGACCTATGTTTGATATTCTGTATCTTATTACCTATACTATTCCACATTTGTTTGTAAAATTATGTTTAGGCAACTTAGACGAAAAATGTGTTCTGGGTATCTCTTTCACAAGAAGTTATGTTGTGTTGTCATGTAACTTATATACATCTACGATTTTAAGTATGTTTTGAGATTTAAATATGGGACCAGTGTGACTTCTATATTGTTAATTATTCGTATGGCACATTTTTGTAAAGTTACTAACTTACTTATAGTGTTTCCATTGCCCCATTGCCCCATGCTTGTACACTGTACGTTATATGACTATGGATTAGAGTATAATACAGTGATTTTAATGTTTTGTGTGGTATGATATGTTTCACTTTATTAATTGCAAAAATTGCTCTAGATATTTTGGAACTGATTTTGTTTATGTTCTTTCCATGTTAAACATGTGTCTAAATGTAGTCCCAGAAATTTCACAGATTCTTCTTTGCTGTTCTTGCCAACCTGGTTAATGATGTCATTGTTTATTTTAATACTGTTATTTACATTGCTTTTGGTGTTTACAGGGCTAAAAATGTAAACATTTGTCTTTTTTGACATTTAGAGATAATTTGTTGGTACAGAACCAGTCATACAATTGTTTTAATTCGTGATTCATATTATTAATTAAATCATCAATATATGAACCTGATTGGTAGACGTTTGTGTCATCAGCGAAAGATAACAAATATAGAGACGTAGAGTTTATTATATCATTAATATAAACTAGAAAGATAACTGGTCCTAATATGGATCCTAGAGGTACTCCCATTTGTTATGCTTTTCAATGACGATTTTCTCTCAATGTGAGCTTGAGGACGCAGAATATTATTATTTTAATCCTATTTTGAATGCACCTCCAGAAGCAAATACAAACATGAGATCTATGTCAGACCTGGGGCTGAGTAGTACATTTTCATGAGTAAAGTACGAGTACATTGGTGATGGCTGAATACGAGTACGAGTACATTGGTGATGGCTGAATACGAGTACATTGGTGATGGTTGAGTATTAGTATGAGTACATTTCCACAAGTACGAGTACATATTGTATAATATTATAGTAACTCTGTAACTGTATAACTCTGTAACTTTATAGTAATAATAACGCATTTTAAAAATAAACATTAATTAATTAATTTATATAATTCAGGAAGAGTTGATTAGGCAACGGCAGTTGATCAGACTTTTTTTATGAGGAAAACTGTAAAAAACCTCTTTATGTTTGGGACCGAACTGGGGGTTGCATTCCATTCAAAGGTGCAATTCGCATTCAAATGCAAATGTTCAGGGTATGCATTCAAATATGGGTTAAAATGTATTTAAATTGAAAATACTTTTTTTTTTAATTATATTTTAACAAGATTTAGCAAGATTGCCATCAAAGACAAAGGCCCAGATGGCAAGTGAACAAGGAAGCCATTGGCTTATTGAGAGTCCAACATTTTTAATCTATGTGTAATAATTTCAGTCATTCTTCATAACTAACGTCTCTCAGTACTGGACTCATTTTAGTTGCTCTCCTCTGTATTCTTTCAAGCATATATATATATATATATATATATATATATATATATATATATATATATATATATATATATATATATATATATATATATATATATATATAATATATTTATATATATATATATATATCCTTATTACGGTATGAGGCCTAACTACTGCTTTATCTAGATGTATAATTAGCCTTTTCTCCTTGTATGTTATGTTTCTCCTAAACAACCCAAGAATTTGATTACCCTTTGAAGCTGCAATACCACACTGCTCTGAAACTTTCATACTCCTTTTCTTTTAAAGTAGTATCCAGAACAGTATCTCCCATTTTATACTTTACATCCAAGTTCCCATGTCCTGTATGTAGGCATTTACATCTCCCAAAACTGAACATCTGCCATTTCTCAGAACATTTCACTAATCTGTCTAGATCGTTTTGTAAATGTTGTTTAACACCATTGTTAACCCTTCTAAACACATTTTTACATCATCCACAAATTTCAGTACATTGCTTGTTATATTATCGTCCAAGTCATTGATATATATATATATATATATATATATATATATATATATATATATATATATATATATATATATATATATATATATATATATATATATTATATATATATATATATATTAAAAATAATAAAGGTCCTAATACTGATCCTTGTGGTACCCCACTCAAAACTGATTTCCAGTTTGCAACCTCCCATCTACTACAACACGCTGTCTTCTGTCAGTCAGCCATTGTTCTATCCAGTCGATTATGCCATCCCTTATACCATGGACTTTTAATTTAAGTAGTAATCTTTGATGTAGCACTTTGTCAAAAGCTTTCTGAAAATCTAAGTATATAATATCTACTGGTGATCCCTTGTCTAGCCACTTGGTGATTTCTTCTAAAAAACATAACATATTTAATCATGATCTCATGTTTAGGAAACCATGTTGAGATTAATTTAATAATTTATGCCTAACAAGGAAGTCCACCATATGCAGGGCTGTGAGAATAAACAAAATGAATTAGAATTATTCAATTCAATTCCTGAATTTGAATTGAAAGATTTTGAGCATGTTGAATTTGAATTTGAATTGAAAGATTTTGAGCATGTTGAATTTGAATTGAAAGATTTTTTGAGTAAGTTGAATTGGAATTGGAATTGAAAAAAATGAATTGAACCTCATTTTCTAGTGTTGGTGTGATCTGGTTTTATTTCCAAAGTGATCCTCAATCCAACTCTAAAAATGAATATGAACTAAAAGTCTTTGTAGCAGCTAAACATACATCTTAAGATCTGAGGTGAGAACATTTGTCCAAATTTGAACAAAGGGCCTGCCATGTGACAATTGGAAAACTCAGAAGTTCTGCTCAAATCAAACTATGGTGGGGTGTGATGAGCTTACTTTGAATTCAACACAGGTTGCAGCTCCTGCTCTAAGATAACATTTGTTGCCTGCCTGCACATATCTGAAACCATGCCCTTTGTGTCTGCTAGGAATGTGTGAAGCCATAGCCACTCCAATGGGGCATCCCAACAATTAGTAATTTACTTGCTACTCTTGCATTGTTTCATTGAGCAGGTATTTCTGAAACCATAAAATGATCAGCCTACTGGTCTTTTTATGTTGTTTGAATAACAGCTCAACCATAGTCTGTACATTGTTTACAATTAATAGCAGTTGGAATAACATGCAAACAAACCTGATATTTTGTAAAGTTGCAGCAATAGATGAAATAAAAAAGTAATATACTATTATCTATTACTTTAGGCTCTATTACTATTACTTTTGAAAAAGTCACTACTGTCACACAGTTGTGAGCACGGTTCGTAAATACTCTACACACATTTATATATGGCTAACATAGAGCTCTGAGCTTAAATGGAAGAAGAAGGTCTTCTATTACTTTTACAGAAAAAAATGCCTATTACAATTACATATTACTATTATCCCATGTGTTTGCTTTGGAAAAACTCCTATAGAATTAATTTGGAATTTTGATTGAATTGGATTTGAATTTGAAATGAATTGGAATTGAAAAATTTGAACTGGAATTTGAAATGAAAAAAATTAATTGAATTGGAATTGATTAAATTGAAAGGAATTTGAATTGGAACTGATTAAATGGAATTGACCACAGCCCTGACCAATTAATTTGATTAATAGCACAACACAACAAGAGAAAACATAAAGATGGCTGGCAGTGACCACAAGTCCACAACTAATGTTTGCTGAGAAGGTGGATTAGCACCTGCAAATGTCCAGGGCTCAATATCCTCTTTATACTTTAACCACACTACAAATTGGCACCAGACAATACTGGTGCAGGCTGTCTGACTTGAGTCACCAAACTTCTTCAGAAGAAGACTCAGCTAGCAGTACTTAGCACTGTCACTTGAGGGAGCAAAAAAGGCGTTTATGGCTAACTGATGGATGACCCTTTCATTATGGGCTTACCGGACTTCCTGGCTTAATTAAACAAAAACAAGGATGCTGCCTCTTGAAGGGAAGCCTGTGTGGCTTCAGTGCATTGAATGTGCAGAAAAGTGATCCACGGAGTGAATTTGTGAAAACTCATCAATACAAATTAAAAATGAAACCATATTTACTACATGTAACAATACTAATTATTACAAATCAAGAGCTATTACATTGCAATTAATATCATGGTTATTGCAATAGAATTGACATAATAAAGTGTTTTTAATGATCCCGTATTAGAGAACACGTACAACTCAGCTGCAATGCATGCAAGAACGTAAACAATTTGTTTGATTCATATGCAGGTAATACAATTTGCTACCGTACTTTTTGAAATTATTGTTGTAGTTGTTAATTATTTGATAAAATAATTTTTTTAATAATTTTCACAATATCATATTGAAAAAGTACTCCGATATACTCGAGTACATGACCATAATTAGGTACACGACAATCGGCCTACATACGCGCTAATCGCTTTGGCCGCGACGTCGATCTCCGTGCTCGTTCGTTCGCCCGGTGACCGTGTTTTTGCTGCGCGTTTGGCTGGGTTATTTTAGGAGCTCCCGGAGAACACTCATTGTGATGATGTAGTTAACATGTTCCGCTGACGCGTCGTTTTCGAAATTTTCCAATCCAATTTGTGGAAGTCAAAAAATATTTACGTCAAACTTTTTGACTGTCAAAGTCATCGACCATTTACCTGAAGGTAGCTAAATTTTTCTTTCAAACCTTTATAATTTGTATTTCCATATACTTGTCTATGTGTGTGCCAAATCTGAGGCAAATTAAACTATTAGCACATTGTTTTCTAGAGTTACCAAAATTTCATGTCAAACCGACAAATGGTTGATCGGGTTGAATTTTACAGCGACAATCCCCTCTGTTTGTCATCATTTAAATGACCGTGGCCCACCATGATCATACTAAAATAATTCTTTTTGGTGTATTTTAATAGTTTCCCGATGAATTTCACGAAAATAATGGCTTAGTAACGCCGATGATTGAAGATTTTGAAGGATACTATTCATGCTTAAAATAGAGCTATTCCTGGCATTTAGGTCACGTGACCCTATTCTTGCAATGTGATTGGCTGATGCTTTTGTTTACAAACACAAGGGACCATGTGCTTTTATTGCTGTATTATTTAGCACCTTCTATTTTATGAATTTAAGTTAATTTTGTGGATTGTTGATTCTGCTAAAAAAATTATCATTACTTCATACATTTACTTGAACTTTCTAAACATTTGTATCTACCTTATTCATGATATTAATAGTAACCCTACCCAAGGTTTTTAGGCTGGGTAGTTATCGAGTAAAGTTTTGAAAAAATACATGAAAGACCCCTCAAAAATCAATCAAAACTAAAAAAAAAACGTCTGTGTCATCACATATGGGCCAGTGAGTCGGTCGATTACGGCAGACAGTTAATTAAGGGTGACCTAATTATAATATCTTGATATGCAGAACCTTACATGTCTTTACTTTGCATGATTTTTACTTCAGAGGTTTATTGAATTCAGGTTTGCCCTGAAACGGTTGATATTCACTAATTTAGCTAATTATTAAATAATAATAACATCAAGTTATTACCAGAAAGATAGAAAAAAGCTAAAGAAACAGTGTGCTATGATCACATTTGTTATTTCTTGGTATAGATGCAATAAAAAAAATACTATAATAAAAATTGGGCGGAAATGTTGCATTCTGATATTTTCATTTATCAATGAATGCGTATTGTTTATCAATCAAAGTAATTAAGATCATTAATTGATGATTTAGTTAAATCATGAATTAAGTGAAGACTGCATCAACAGTTTGTGTTTTAAAGGGGCTATCTCCCCTAAAGTTTCATTAGAATCTCTTCAGTATTAAACAAGTTATGACACTTTGTATTCTCAAAGTGAACCATAATTGGCCCAAAAGGTCACAACTTTTCTTTTCTTTTTCTAGTAAAACAAGGCCGAAAAACGGGTGGTGCACCTAATCTTTAAAATGTCATAACTTGTCTAATATTCAACCTAGAACAAATATCTCAAAGGCATTTTAAAGTTTTTTTCAAGCTCTGTACAATGATACTCAATTGATGTCTATTCATGTAGGTTGAATTTTTTTGTCACATACCTACCATAATTTCTACGAGTACGAGTATTTCATAACATTTAATGTACTCGAGTACCGAGTACTCCTGCCCCAGGTCTAATCTACGTTAGCGAATACAAACATGAAATCTACGTTAACCATTTTGTAATATAAGCTACGATCGTCGTGAATGTCAGAATGGTTTTACACCTACATCGCCCGATGCCAATTCCACTACTATCGAATGCCAGGTCGTATTAACCACGAGCGATATTATCCGAGTTTCAAGACGACCACTGGACGGAGCTGCCCCCTACCGCAAACATTTGACATTAAATAATATGAGACGGGCGCTACCTACTGGCGAGTGAATCAACAGCAGTAACGTGAAACGGGGTGGAATTAAGACCTCAGACAACCTTCACTTATAATCATTTATACGGTTTAGCCTGAAATCAGAAAGGCGAAACAAGGACTCGAAGGGGACTCACATTAAAATAATTAGCAAAAATACGCATCCTCCGGGCGGGATGACATCGTAGTTCGTAATTAAGTGATTGTCACGACAACAATAATTTTTGTTAAACACATTCCGGATACACAACATTATCGTAGATATCGATCTATGTCGCGGTACTTGGTGCTGCCATATATATATATATATATATATATATATATATATATATATATATATATATATATATATATATATATATATATATATATATATATATATATATATATATATATATATATATATATATATATATATATATATATATATATAGTTGTGTGTGTTAGCCTATCGGCTCGCCCTCAGCCCGAAGAGGCAAGGCGGAATCTAGGAAGAAGAAGAAGGACACCTTGATGCACGCCCACCCGCCCTCCCGCCCGCACGCACACTCAAGCTGGAGCATAGTAAGATCGTGGAATTGTTTTGTACAGGCGTGACATATCGCAACGTTGACTTTTGACTGGGGTCACAGGGGTGTAACGTTAATGAGCCCTCCCTGGGTTGGCTCGGTGTTGATCTGTGGGCGTTGTCGGCTGACAGCGACTGTGTGTGTGTCTGTATGATATATCGCTAATAAACGAACTTCATTACCGCGTTCTAATGTACAGGTATTTGACTGACGTAGCAAAGAACGTGACATGGTGTCAGGAAGTATTATCGAACTTATACATTTCACGTTTGAAGTGAAATTGTAGCCGCATTGACATTGACGTTGTTACGCTAACGATAAAATTGCAAATGGCGACATCGAATATTCCTCCGCCCAAGCCCCTGAATATTAACGACAAGTCAGCGTCTAGTCTATGGAAATCCTGGAGGAAAACATGGACTAGGTTCGAGATAGCAACTGGAATTGATGAAGCTGCTGAGAAAAAGCGAGTGTGTACACTTGTCTGTCATTGGCGAGGACGCAGTTAAAGTGTTTGAAACTTTTCAGTATGCGGAAGGGGAAAGTGACGATAAGTTAGCTGACGTGCTTAAGAAGTTCGAGGAACATTGTAATCCTAGACAGAACACGATATATGAAAGGTACAGGTTCCAGTGCAGGAACCAAGAGGCTGGTGAAACTGGTTCACACTACCTGACGGAGTTACGACACGCCGCAGAAAGCTGCGATTTCGCAAATATCACAACCAGTCAGATAATCAGGGACCGTTTCGTGCATGGCATGAGAGACTCGAAGGTCCGAGAGAGGCTACTTCGAGAGAAAAATCTAACTCTGGAAAGAGCCTACGAGATGGTACAAGCAGCAGAGGCAACCGCAGAACAGACGCATGTCATGTCAGGCGAGCAGGCAGTCTGTGCTGTGAAAGCAAATAGCGGACGAGGTCAAGGACATAAGGGACGCGGCGGACCCGGTCAATTACGTGACTATGTGAACAAACAAAAGAAACCAACCACTGATTGCAAATTTTGCTCATACGAGCATGCACCAAAACAGTGTCCGGCCTACGGCAAGGAATGTCGTAAGTGTGGTAAGATGAACCACTTCCAGAGTAAGTGCAAGCAGCATAAGTACGTGAAGCAAGTACAGGCTGCTGTTTGTGACAGTGAATACAATGTTGGAACATTGTCTGTATTCAGTGTGGGGAAGAGACGCCGTGCTATGATAACACTGAATCTGGGTGACAGCGGCGTGCCAGTACCATTCCAGATCGACAGTGGATCTGAGTGTTGCGTGCTGCCACTTAACGAGTACGTGAAAGTGACTGGTGACAGATCACTAGCAATGCTGCGGCCAGTGAAAACTGTCATTGTGACGTACAACGGAACACGCGAGAAATCGCTGGGTCAGTGTAAGCTGTCTGTGGTCAGGAAAGGAGTGAAACACAGACTAGTTTTCAACGTCTTGCAAGGCAAGTACACGCCAATACTTAGCCTGGACGCATCAGAGGGCATGGGAGTGCTGAAAATCAAGGATTCGGACCCCCTGGACTATGTGTACAACACACACGAGGCTGTACAAGCGAAGAAACTAACTGCTTGTGCTGTGAAAGCCGAATACCCAGACGTGTTCCAAGGCCTGGGAAGGCTGAAGGACAGTTATTCCATCGAGATCGATGAATCGGTAAGACCAGTGGTGCACGCACCGAGACGTGTACCCGTACCAGTGCGTGAAAAGGTACGCAAGAAACTTGACGAGCTAGAGTGTGATGGAGTATTGACGCCAGTCACAGAGGCAACGGACTGGGTATCAAGTATGGTGATTGTCCAGAAACCAAGCGGACAGATCAGGATATGCATAGATCCCAAAGATCTGAATACAGCAATCAGACGTGAGTACTACCCGATGCCAACCATCGAAGAGGTCAGTACACGGCTGAAGAATGCAAGACTGTTCACTGTGTTAGACGCCAAGAACGGGTTTTGGCAAATCCCGCTGGATGAGAAGTCCAGTATGTTGACGTGTTTCAACACGCCATTTGGTCGGTATCGGTGGCTGCGGATGCCTTTCGGGATTAACTCTGCACCCGAGATCTGGCAACGCACGATGAATCAACTTGTAGAGGGCCTGACAGGCACAGAGGTGATCCACGATGACTTCCTGATAGTAGGTTGTGGTACAACTGACAAAGAGGCAGAGATAGACCACGACAAGAACCTGCGAGCGTTCTTGGATCGCGCTCGAGAGCGCAATCTTCGACTGAATGCAGAGAAGATGAAGCTAAAGATGACGGAAGTCCCGTACATTGGTCATCTACTCACACGCGAAGGACTCCGTGTGGACCCGAAGAAAGTAGAGGCAATCGAGAAAATGCCTGAGCCAGGGGACGCCAAAGCTGTACAGAGACTGCTTGGCTCGGTGAACTATCTGGCAAAGTTCTTCCCACACCTGTCAGATATACTCGAGCCCCTCAGACGGCTCATGGACAAGGATACAGAGTGGTGTTGGTTGCATATACACCAGGAGGCTTTTGATCGCATGAAGAAAGCTCTCACGAGCACACCAGTACTGCAGTACTATGACGTCAAGAAACCAGTGTGCATCCAGTGCGACGCGTCAGACGGAGGTCTTGGCGCAGGGTTGTTGCAGGACGGACTCCCTGTAGTGTATGCATCCCGTGCACTTACTGCCACTGAGAGAAACTATGCGCAAATCGAGAAGGAGTTACTAGCTATCGTATTTGCATGCGAGAAGTTTGATCAATATGTGTATGGAAGAGAGAAGGTGCATGTGCAGAGTGATCACAAGCCGTTAGAAGTGATCTTCAGGAAACCACTCGTGACAGCACCCAAGAGATTGCAGCGCATGCTCCTGCGTCTCCAGCGCTACAGTCTGGATGTGACATACACGCGTGGGTCAGAGATGTACATCGCGGACACGTTGAGCCGTGCGTACATTCCGGGTGAACCAAGTGTTCACGCTGTTGCACTCGCTAAGATTGATATGACAGAGGGACTGTCGGTGTCTCCCAGGAGACTGGAAGAGCTGCGAGCAGCCACCGCTAGTGACTGTGCTCTCCAGAAACTGATGCAGGTGACCATGAAAGGCTGGCCTGCACAGAAGTCGGACAGTGACCTGGACGTTCGTGCGTATTACAATGTGCGACACGAACTGACCGTGCAGAATGGACTCGTGTTCAAAGACTGCAGGATCGTAGTGCCGACTAGTTTACGCAAGAACATCATCGCCACGGTACATCGCTCGCATCAGGGTATACAGGGATGTATACGTCTCGCCAAGGATGCTGTATACTGGCCACTGATGAACCAAGAGATCACCGATTATGTGAGTCAGTGTAGTGTGTGCAACATACACAGACCAGAACAGTGCAAGGAGCCCATGTTGCCTCATGACGTTCCAGGCAGGCCTTGGGCAAAAGTTGGTGCTGACTTGTTCGAGCTGCAGGGACAGCACTACCTGCTGTTGGTCGACTATTTCTCCAATTTTTTCGAGCTGATGCGACTAAGTTCGAGTACTCGAACGAAGTGTGTGATCGATGCAATGAGGTCACAGTTTGCGCGTCATGGAGTGCCCGAAGTAGTGATGTCGGACAATGGTCCACAGTTCTCCTGCGGCGAGTTCAGAGAGTTCGCGCAGAGATGGGACTTCGAGAATATCACGAGCAGTCCGAGATACCCCCAGAGCAATGGCCAAGTTGAGCGAGCCATTGGGACGGTGAAGAACCTCGTGAAGAAAGCGATGGAGGATGGCAACGACGTCCAGCTGGCGTTGTTGAACTTTAGAAACACTGTGCGTGAGGGTTTCAGTGCATCCCCAGCACAGCTGTTGTTCGGTCGTAGATGCCGAACACTGCTTCCAATTCAGCGGAGCAGACTGATTCCGAAACTTGCAAATGACGTGTATCGTGACAAGAAGATTGCCAAGAATGCGCAAATGGCACAATACAACAAATCAGCGCATCACCTGAACCCGTTAGTACCAGGCGATGCGATTCGTATGAAACTGCCTGGACAGGACACGTGGACGCTTGGAGAATGTACAAAGAAGCTCTCCAAAAGATCGTACGTGGTTCTCGTTCAAGGACACACGTACAGACGCAACCGACGTCATCTGCGTGTTGTATACGAGAATCTTCCGCTACCCGACAGTGAGCCGTGGGAAGTGAGTGCAAATCCACCGCCACTAGAAGCTGGTTCGATGTCTCGTACACCGCCTCGTGCAGAAACGAGAATGCCGATATCGGAGTTACCACCAAGCGAAGAGCCAGTGCCGATGCAGGATACACCACTGCCACGTGTGAACTCGACACCAGTGCGCAGAGGCACACGTACCAGGAAACCACCAGCGTACTTGGCAGACTATCAGTAAAGCAGAAAACTTTCGTAATGTGAAGATAACTTTTCTAATTGGCACTAATTTGCACTTGACATTTGTAAAAGGAAAGGGATGTAACGTTAATGAGCCCTCCCTGGGTTGGCTCGGTGTTGATCTGTGGGCGTTGTCGGCTGACAGCGACTGTGTGTGTGTCTGTATGATATATCGCTAATAAACGAACTTCATTACCGCGTTCTAATGTACAGGTATTTGACTGACGTAGCAAAGAACGTGACAAGGGGGTCGGACGACCAACCTCGACCTTGCGCAATACGGACCTATCCTTGTACGTCGTACGTCACTGAATGCATGCGATGTCATTTCAACTCGTTCCACACAAAGAAACACGCTAACTTATGACGTTTTCAATGGGCAGTTATTTTTAGAAATAAACAGAAAGTCTTCCTGGTTATAAATCGGGAAGTACACTTACGAAATAGGCGCACGCCATAAGCACAAACAATTGCAGGTCTCCATACAATTACCAACCTTGTGTTTAAGTAGCCTACGACAGTCACTTGGTTAAATCTACCTACCGCCGAAGGACAAGGAAAACAGGTTGTCCACTGATAAAGACAGACGTGTGTGTAGTGAGGTATTTTTTTTACACATAACGTGTTCTTTGGAATTTGCGTAGGAATTTAATGATACCGTTAGCGTTTGCTAGATAATGAACCAAAATTAATTACGTAAACACGTTAAATACAGAAAGAGGACAAGTACAAAGGCATGGAACTCATCAACCAATTTCGTCTTGCAAATGTGTTTCCAACGAAGTGTGCAAATAAATGTGCAGTACGTGGGTTGTATACATATAGTAGTATCAGGGTTTAGCAATGTTCAAACGCCCAGTAACACACTCGTTCACATTGGTGGGCAAATGATCTAGGACCATGACACTCTGATGACATGTTCTTTAATAGAGAGTTTTTGCAAGCGCACCGATCTCGGCTCCCTTCCCGATTATGACAGCATATAAGGCTCACCTTTAATGCTTAAAGGCATGTCTTTAAATAATTAAAGCACGCCTTAAATTAGTTAAAGGCATGCCTTTAATTATTTAAATACGCGTATGTAAAGTTAAAGGCGTGGTTGTAACATTAAAAGCATGCCATTAATTAATTAAATACGCGTATGTAATGTTAAAGGCATGCTTTTAATTAATTAAGTACGCGTATGTAATGTTAAAGGCATGTCTTTAAATAATTAAATACGCGTATTTAATTGTAACCAATCGGAACCAGCGAAGTGTATTGATAGAATGTTGTTTCGTTGGTTCTGATTGGTTACAATTAAATACGCGTACTTAATTATTTAAAGGCATGCCTTTAAATAATTAAGTACGCGTAGTTAATTGTAACCAATCAGAACCAGCGAAAAAAAAATTGCTATCGATAGACGTTGAATGTGTGTGTGTGTGTGTGTGTGTGTGTGTGTGTGTGTGTGTGTGTGTGTGTGTGTGTGTGTGTGTGTGTGTGTGTATATATATATATATATATATATTTATATATATATATATATATTTAGAGTCTCGTGACCTATTTTTTTAGCTGTGCAGTCCACTGGCGACCTCAGCTGTGTTTACGCCTGTGTAAAGAATAGGTTTTTGTTTTGTTTTTGGGTGTATTCACATAATTGACACCAAATTGGTATAAATTGTTCTGTTTTTTGATTGACAAAATATGTTAAAGGTGAGTGAGAAGTTTTATATCTAAGAATGTTCACAGTACTCGTTTGAGTGCTGGTAACAACTGGACCCTAACTGGATACCACGTAATATCGCTCGCCTACCGTCATGTCTTCCACTGCTAATGCAGAACATTTCTATATAATTCTCGTTTAAATCATGTATATTTAAAAGATGAATAGTTACAATCACAGTGTGCTACAATCTTATGATGGAAACTCTACCTTTGCGAGAACAATAATATTACACTGGCTTCATGTTGAAAAAGTCCTATTGTTTTGGAAGCACCAGGACATAGTTCTGTTGTCTTGAAATTCCAGCTGCAGCCCTGCTCACAGCATCTTTTTTCCTAGAACTAAGCTCAACCTTGGTATATATAATATATATATATATATATATATATATATATATATATATATATATATATATATATATATATATATATATATATATATATATATATATATATATATATATATATATATATATATATATATATATACATATAAAAAATATATATATATATATATATTTTTTTTTTCCCTTGGTATATATATATATATATATATATATATATATATATATATATATATATATATATATATATATATATATATATATATATATATATATATATATAATATATATAAATATATATTCAAACTATCTATGTAACCGTGGAATCGCATGAAGACGGGAAATGGTGATTTCCTTTATTTTGTATAACAAAAACTATATAAAAACCTGTAAAACATACCAAAATATTATTACTACAAAGGTTACACAGGATCATTAATCAACAGAGTCAAAAACATCTATTCCCTGCATAACACTGATACATAATTATTACCTATAGATTATCTCAGACACCAAATAGCAGGTTGGCACCTGTGGTATTTGTATCTAGATTTCTATCCAGCAAGATATCAAACACTTGATCCCTGTTTACAAGTTACTATCTAGTGTGGCGCCAGCTTGCTCTCAAGCACATGTCCCTTGGGAATATTTCACACACCCTACCCAGCCAGTGCCACATGGTGATTAATCAAGACAACACCAAAGAGAGGGAGAGTGCTCCAGTCTTATTCTGGCTTAACTGCACAGAATGTTATATAATTATACCGCACATGCACAGTCCCTGCATAATGTATTTTGTCTATCATAATACATTAACTATGTAACAGTACTAAACATTAATAAACTTAACTTTCTAACCTGTTCTACCAGCTACTGGCTACAAGCTTTCAAAATGTCATTAAGCCCTAGCTGTTAACAGACAGCTGGTGGGGACATTCCTCCCTAAGGTCCAGACAGTTCATTTGCTCCCCATCTTCTTAGCACATCAGTAATCCAAGTCACTATTAAGTAATTACAAATGAACATATAAATATGTTTACATAGAAAGATGGAAAATTCTCTAGTAGACATTTTGGTACCATTGTAAATTAAAAGAATTAATTTTCTAAGGTATAACATATTATTTAGGAACTTACCAAAACAGGGTTGTTGTCTTGTTGACAGTGGGAACAAGCCTGGCCCACTGGGACACAGCCCCTCCCCCTGACCACATGTGACCCCTGTCTCTGGGGTAAAAAAAATTATTTAAACAACTTAATTATTAGTAACAGGGCCAGCAACCTACACAGTAAATGCAATTAACCATAAGATAAATAGTTATAATAATAATAACTAATTAACTAGATTCTCTATAGATTACCCAGAGTGCTGCCATATGGTGGCAAGTAATGGCACCATCAACCCTGTGCTCCTCTGGTATCCTCGCGTGACCTTTGCTGGGTGACCGGTGGGGTGATTGGTGGGGCAATTATAAATATATATATTATAATAATTTATTTATTCTTCAGACTTACTTTCACTTAAAAAATTACAAGGTGTGATGATCTTATTTGGAAATCAAAACAGAAATAGCACCTGCTCTAAGTAAACATGTAATTTCTGGGACAACACAATAAAACTTAAGGTAGATGTAGATGGCGCCATACGCGTATATCGGGTTACGTTGGCGCGTGTTGCAAAAACTCTACTCGGTCCCCGATCTCCTACTCACCGCACCGATCGCGCGCGGGATCGGGATCGGGAAGGGAGCCGAGATCGGTGCGCTTGCAAAAACTCTATTAATATCGCTAGTTTTGACGTTGCCTATCCGATAAACTTTTCCATTTAACAAGGTTTGCCATCCAAGCCAAAGGCCCAGATGGCAAGTGGACAAGGAAGCCATTGGCTTATCGAGAGTACAACAATATTCATCTACGTGTAACCCGCCTTCCTGAGATATGTGTGAACCTTTTTTTTAAAACATATTCACGCTGCTAGCAGTTATACAATCCGTAGACAATTTCTTCCATTCATTTATTGTCCTCCGTGAGAACGAGTACTTCCTAACATCCAATCTACACTGATCCTTTACTAATTTTACCTAGTCCTCTAGTTCTACTATCCTTCTTGAGTGAGAAAAACATATTTCTCTCAATATTTTCATACCCGTTCAATATCTTAAAAACATCAATCTGATCTCCTCTTAACCTCCTTGTCTCTAGAGTTGTTAAACCACATTCTTTCAGGCGTTCTTAATCACATTTACACAGTTGTTAAACCACATTCTTCCACGTGTTCTTCGTCACATTTACAGAAGTATTGGCTAATTATGACATAATAACTACTCAGGCCCTGTTATCCACCAAATATTGTGGAACCTTAATGGTATGTGTGAAAGCGTCAGCTGTTGCTTACTTTCAGACGGACGTATTTTAAATCCAAATTCTTATCAGCCATTGTCACGGTGGCTTTTTCCCGTATGCAATATACGCCGCTATGAACATTCTAAGTATACATGAACATATATTAGCTATCTGGTAAATATAATTATGAACATTCATTGGATCATCAAAAACGTCTATGCTTTATAACCACAAAAATGTGCATTGTATAAGATTTCTACTGAACGCTTGAGTGGAATAGGTTGTTTCCTGGTAAGTAGTTTATAATGTTACTACCAGTGACTCTGTAGGTTCATGTAACGTATTGTATCTTTGTGTTTATTATACTTCTCAGCAAAGCAACACATTTTGTTCTCCCGCTGGAGAATATAACGAAGGCCCTTTCAGATTAATAAAGGTGTGATTTTGTCTGCCGCTGTTTCCGCAATTGTGCAGGTTAGTAATGATTGTCGACTCATCACCTGTGCACGTGAGAATGCACCCACGTGAACGCTACGCGTAGGGAATAAAAAATGGATCCTGTTGGAGTCGATGAAAGCTATCAAGAGGAATTCATAGTAAAAATGAATAAGGAAAAGTGTGCACAGAGACAGTGTTTTGCCAGACACAATTACACAAGCATCGTGGCAGCAGTTTGGACGTATTTTAAATCCAAATTCTTATCAGCCATTGTCACGGTGGCTTTTCCCCATATGCAATATACGCCGCTAGGAACATCCTAAATATACATGAACATATACTAGCTATCTGGAAATATAAATATGAACATTCATTGGATCGTCAAAAACGTCTATGCTTTATAACCACAAAAATTTGCATTGTATAATATTTCTACTGATTCTCTGAACGCTTGAGTGGAATAGGTTGTTTCCTGGTAGGTAGTTTATAATGTTACTACAAGTGACCCTGTAGGTTCATGTAACTTCTTCTCAGCAAAGCAACACAGTTTGTTCTGCCGCTGGAGTTACATAACGACGTCCCGTTCAGACGAAGGAAGGTGTGATGTTGTCTGCCGCCGTTTCCGCATTCGTGCAGTTTCTAATGCCTGTCGCCTGATCACCTGTGCACGTGAGAACGCACCCACCTGAACGCCACGCGGAGGGAATAAAAAATGGATCCTGTTGGAGTCGGTGAAAGCTATCAAGGGAATTCATAGTAACAATGTATAAGGAAAAGTGTGCACAAAGACTTTTTCGTCAGACATAATTACACAAGCATCGCGGCAGCAGTTTGGATGAATCATATTGCCCGTTGCCGAAGGCCATTAACTTGAATACGAACCGTACTGTATGTGACTTTTCCTTATTCCTCGTTAGCTTAGCTTCCTCGTGAAACACGTGACACGTGTTTGCTCTATAAAAAGCTGGAGTAACTATTCCGAAGTCAGAACTTCAGCGATCGTCGGCTAAGTCATCAGAAATCTTCTAAGACTGAAGATTACTTCGAGCTGGAAAAATCAACACGTGTAACAGTTATTTTTTGCTGTTCTTCGTCAAACGGGGTTTTCTAAATATTATCGATTCAGCCGCAAATAATGTATATGCTCAAGCAGTTAATTTTTTTTACAATGTTACCATGCAATGTTCAGATAATCGGCAGACAAGGTAGCCGTTGGGTTATCGAAATTCCAAAAGTGTTTAATATAATATTATGTGTTGCCCGTTCTTTTAACACTACAAAGTTGTTTTTGAACGTAGTCACACTGCGTTATTGTAAAGCGGGGTAGTGTAAATCAAAATAATAGCAATATTGTGTTAAATGAAATTTGTTGTCCTGATACAACGCGTTTATCAGAATAGTTTCAACTGCGCGATAAACATATTTATGCTGGGACTCGCATTGATGGGTGAGAGATAATGATAACGATTCCGGTAGTCTAAGGCGGGTTACTCTATTAACCCTTGCATGGGGCTTTTACTTCCCAGGGAAGAATGGCCTAACGTTTTAGTGCATCATCCAAAACACCTCCAATTTCTTATTCGTAGCCCGTGCGAAAACGTCGTTAGCTAGGCCCAACATTATATCATATTAAAAACGTCGTTAGCTAGGCCCAACATTATATCATATTAAAAACGTCGTTAGCTAGGCCCAACATTATATCATATTAAAAACGTCGTTAGCTAGGCCCAACATTATATCATAGTAAAAATATATAACATTGGATTTTATCATAGATTCACAACTGGACGCACATACTTCACATACTTGTGGATGACACGTATTTGTGGATGACACGTACTTGTGGATGACACGTATTTGTCTTTGACAGCCGATTTAAGTTATTAAATCAAGTAAAAACTAGTTTTCGTTTCAAACAATTTAGTTCATGTGATTTCAAGTAACAAAACCAATAATTTATTTTCCCGGCAATTCATTATTTCTTTTCTACGTATATAAAGATGAATACTAAATGAAAATTTCGGCCAACTTTTACTGAAATGACATTAATCCTTGTGGGTAAAATGTTGGCTTTGCTAACAGTTTTGCTAATTATTCTGCATGATGTGGCTATCGCTATGTCAGATATTTAAAAATTTTGGACGGGACCCCCAACTTTTTGTTGTCCTTTTGGGGTTTAATGGATTCCAAACCACCTATAGAATCTCATTTCTTTTATTTTAGGGTAGTCGGCCAACTTAACACATATTTCGCTACACCTTTCAGCTACACATTCGAGTTAGCCTCTCTGCCTGGTTGAATTTCTGCATCGACGTGACAATGCGGGCAATCGTCGTTCTGTTTCTGGTGTGCAGCGCGTCGTTGCAGGTAAGTGATCATATTGTAATTAGTTCTAGTTCTAATTAGTTTACAGTTTCAGATAGTTTAGTCACAGCGTGTGTTGCTGTACGAAACGTTGATAGTTACCGAAGGTGTAGCTCAATGAAGCCATTGCATACGCTTAACATCTCGTTTAATAGCCCACGGGGATGGTTTAGTGCACACGGGGATGGTTTAGTGCACACGGGGATGGTTTAGTTCACACGGGGATGGTTTAGTGCAAACTGGAATGGTTTAGTGCCCACGAGGATGGTTTAGTGCACACGGGGATGGTTTAGTGCCCACGGGGATGGTTTAGTGCACACGGGGATAGTTTAGTGCACACGGGATAGTTTAGTGCACACGGGAATGGTTTAGTGCCCACGGGGATGGTTTGTACATTAAAACAAAAAAATTCCTCCGAGGGTGGGGCTATTACGAAGAAACCCATGTGGACGTTTGACGTAGATTACGCAACTCAGAGCAGTATTAGTTCGTACTTACGTTTCATTGTTAGTAGTGCTATGTGTGATTTCTAATTTTTTTCCCGAGTTATGTGATATATATCAAACATCCACATAAGTTCTTTAAAACAGTACGAACGCTTCGTGGAACCCGCAGTTGTACTTGATCTTTGGGGCATGACGTTGTCATTGCTATTGGCATTGCCCTACCAAAACTTGAATGGGTAGTGCAAGGATTTTTCTTCCGTGCAACGGTGGGCATTTCTACTAGTAAAATGTAATTTAAGTAACTCTTCTGGTTTCATCAAATGGTTTCGTAACATGTCTATGCATGCAGACTTTTATATTAAACACATCTATAGGTAATCACAGCTAATGATGCCGTTTTGTTTCCAGACCTGGTCGAAGGCGCCTCCTTTGGTTCGAAAGCCACAATCAGGTAAGATATGCTTCATATTCGGTAGTATCTGCGATAGCGTAACGTTGTGCCTGGTGTCACGTCGCCTGATCTCACTTCGCCTGGTGTCACGTCGGCTGGTGTCATGTCACCTGGTGTCACATCGCCTAGTGTCACGTTGCCAAATGTTATATCGCCTGGTGTCAGGTCTCCTGGTGTCATGTCACCTGGTGTTACGTCGCCTAGTGTCACGTCGCCTGGTGTCACGTCGGCTGGTGTCACGTCGCCTGCTGTCACGTCGCCTGGTGTCACGTCGCCTGCTGTCACGTCGCCTGGTGTCACGTCGCCTGCTGTCACGTCGCCTAGTGTCACGTCGCCTGCTGTCACGTCGCCTGGTGTCACGTCGGCTGGTGTCATGTCATCTGGTGTCACATCGCCTGGTGTCAGGTCTCCTGGTGTCTTGTCACCTGGTGTTACGTCGCCTGGGGTCACGTCGCCTGGTGTCACGACGCCTGGTGTCATGTCGGCTGGTGTCATGCACCTGGTGTAACGTCGCCTGTTGTCAGGTCGCCTGGGGTCACATCGCCTGGTGTCACGTCGCTTGGTGTCATGGCGCCTGGTGTCATGTCGGCTGGTGTCACGCGTCTAGTGTCACGTCGCCTGGTGTCGCATTGCCTGTTGTCATGTCGCCTGGTGTCACATCGCTTGGTGTCACGTCGCCTGGTGTCACGTTGCTGGGTGTCATGGCGCCTGGGGTCACGTCGCCTGGATTCACGTCGCCTGGATTCACGTCGCCTGGTGTCACGTCGCCTGGTGTCACGTTGTTGGGTGTCATGTCGCCTGGTGGTGTCACGTCACCTGGTGTCACGTTGCCCGTCGTCATGTTGCTTGGTTTTACGTGGCCTTGTGTCTCGTCGCTTTTATGAAATTGAGAGTATCATCAATAAATTTGTTCCCTTCCAAAAACAAGGAAAACGGTGTAGAAAGAAACACTTGTCAAAAGAGGCTATTAGAAAATAGTGTTAAAACAAACTATGTGGAGGGTTTATAGGCGTACCAGAAAGGAAGAAGACTATGCAAATTACAAAGAGGCACTTAATGCAGCTACAACTGAAATCAGACAATCTAAAAGAAGCTATGAGCAAAAACTAGCATGTAACATAAAAAATGACAGCAAGAGTTTTTATGCATATGTCAGGAGTAAACAAAACGTACAAGACAAGGTTGGACCTCTAGAAGACAGTGCTGGAAATATAATATCACAGGGGTTTTTAATGGCGGAAGACCTAAATGGTTACTTCAGTTCAGTGTTTACCAAAGAAGATATTAGTTCATTACCAGTTGCTGATGCTAAATTTCAGGAGGCTAAATCTGACTATTTAGGTCCGTTAGTTGTAACTCCAGAATTGGTAGCTAAGAAAATAAAGGCAATGAAGGATAACAAATCACCGGGAGTGGATGGGATTCCTCCAAAATTACTAATGGAAACAGTAGAACAAATCAGTATACCACTTGCAAGAGTATTCAACTTGTCATTAAAAGAGGGAGTTGTTCCGTTTGAATGGAAAGAAGCCAACATCATACCATTATTTAAAAAGGGTTCGAGAAATAAGTCAGAGAATTACAGACCAGTGAGTTTAACGTCAGTGATTTGTAAATTATTAGAAAGGTTAATTAAAGACCATATGGTGGACTTCCTCGTTAAGCATAAATTATTAAATTCATCTCAACATGGATTCCTTAAAGCGAGGTCATGCTTAACAAATATGTTATGTTTTTTGGAAGAAATCACTAAGTGGATAGACGTGGGATCGCCAGTAGATATTATCTACTTAGATTTTCAGAAAGCTTTTGACAAAGTGCCACATCAATGATTACTACTTAAATTAAAAGCCCATGGTATGGGGGATGGCATAATTGACTGGATAGAACAATGGTTGACTGACAGAAGACAACGAGTTGTAGTAGATGGAGAAGTTTCAAATTGGAAATCGGTTTTGAGTGGGGTACCTCAAGGATCAGTATTAGGACCTATATTATTCTTAATATATATATCAATGACTTGGACGACAGTATAACAAGTAACGTACTGAAATTTGTGGATGACACAAAACTGTTTAGAAAGGTTAATACTGATGGTGATAAATAACATTTACAAAACGATCTAGACAGATTAGTGAAATGGCCTGAGAAATAGCAGATGTTGATCAATTTTGAGAAATGTAAATGCCTACATACAGGACATGGGAACTTGAATGTAAACTATAAAATGGGAGATACTGTTCTGGGTACTACTGTAAAAGAAAAGGACTTAGGAGTTACAATAAGCGCTGATATGAAAGTTTCAGAGCAGTGTGGTATTGCAGCTTCAAAGGGTAATGAAATTCTTGGATTGATTAGAAGAAACATAACATACAATGGAAAAAAGTTAATTATACCTCTTTATAAAGCAATAGTTAGACCTCATTTAGAATACTGTATACAAGCATGGATACCATATCGTAAGAAGGATATAGATACGCTTGAATGCATACAAAGGAGAGCAACTGAAATGATTCCAGAACTGAGAGACCTTAGTTATGAAGAACGCCTGAAAGAATGTGGTTTAACAACTCTAGAGACAAGGAGGTTAAGAGGAGATCAGATTGAAGTTTTTAAGATATTGAATGGGTATGAAAATATTGATAGAAATATGTTTTTCTCACTCAAGAAGGATAGCAGAACTAGAGGACATGAGGTAAAATTAGTAAAGGATCAATGTAGATTGGACATCAGGAAGCACTCGTTCTCACAGAGGACAATAAATGAATGGAACAAACTGTCTACAGATTGTGTAACTGCTAGCAGCGTGAATATGTTTAAAAACAAGGTTGACACATATATCAGGAGGGCGGGTTATAAGTAGGTGAACATTGTTGGACTCTCGATAAGCCAATGGCTTCCTTGTCCACTTGCCATCTGGGCCTTTGGCTTGGATGGCAAATCTTGTTAAATCTTGGTGTCATACCCCCGGGCATCATGTCGTGACCCCTGTGAATATAGATAAACCTTTCTGTAGATACCACCACACGCGATATAACTCAGTCAGGAACATATTCATGAATGTTTGATATGCTGGTTGACTGCGTCTTCTGCTTCTTTTATCATCTTGCGCCGAACGCGTCGCACAGGGCGGAAACAATCGCACGTCACCTTCCAGTGCCATGAGTTGCAGCGGCCATTCTGCCTATTGTTTTCATATTTCCATTCCCCTCTCTTAAAAAGGTTCCTTTCAAATGTTCTTCCTTTTTCTTTGCCCAGGTAAATCCCATATAAGGGCTACTTTTGGTAATCGTTCTGGTGGCATTCTCAGCGGATGGCAGCATGCATTAATGGAAGCTTAATCGCGTAGTTCACATACATAGACGTGCTTTCAATGTCATACTGATAACCACGTTGTATTTCACCACAGTGGGCCCTCAGACCGGGATGAAGAGTCAATCTTCGGGGTAGTGGACTTCGTCACGCTCCAGGCCACCTTCAGGTAAATATACGTCAATTCACCAGCAGACATGTTTATTCGAACATTTGTTCCAGATTAATTGAACATTAGTACACGAATACGAACTGCCTAATTGTCCCTACCCTACTGACTAGACCAAAGCACGGAGGGCAATTGTGACTTAGACAAGTAACACAGACTGTAATCGCCAGAAAGTGGAACCAGTTCCAGTTTCCTCGTTTAGGAGCCTCGAGTCCTGTCATTGTGTCACTGTCATTGTGTCACTGTCATTGTGTCACTGCGCAATGTGTTGTCACATATACGGACGCTGTTGGATTTAATGGATATCATATAATACAAGTAAACCATTTATATTGTAACAAAGTGTTTTGTGACTTTCATGCTCCATTTTAAGCACAAACATTGACTTGCACTAATCTTTAATCATTCAAAACGTACAGTTCGGTGATGCGTGAAACATTGTCAAGATCGCATAGTGTGGGCTTGCATGTACACGCAACAATTTTGAAAATTTAAATTTATTTATTCAGCTAAGAACAACGATTACTACAACAATCAATCATAATAACAATAATATCAATGACAATATTAATATTAATGATAATAGTAATATTAGTGACAATAGTAATATTAATGACAATAGTAATATTAATGACAACAATAGTGACTTTGACATTACTGCACAATACAGGAACATGCAGCAGTCCGCATCTGTTGAGCGCAACAGGACGGGGCAGTCTGGGGTTTGGCACCGTAGGTTCCACGTACCAAAACAACGAAAACTGCTGGTGGAAGATTCAAGCTCCTACCGGAAAGGTGAGAAGTAATGTGAGTGTGTGTGTGTGTGTGCGTGCGTGCGTGCGTGCGTGCGCGCGTGCGCGCGCTCGTGTGTGTGTTCGTGCATGCATGCGTGCTTGCGTACGTGGGTGCGTGCAATTGTATAGCAAGACACTTCCATATAAGCATAATGAAGCAAATAGGAATCGCAAAATAATAAATATAATAACCATAACATATAATATGTGTGTGTGTGTGTGTGTGTGTGTGTGTGGCGTGCGTGCGTGCGTGCGTGCGTGCGTGCGTGCGTGCGTGCGTGCGTGCGTGCGTGCGTGCGTGCGTGCGTGCGTGCGTGCGTGCGTGCGTGCGTGCGTGCGTGCGTGCGTGCGTGCGTGCGTGCGTGCGTGCGTGCGTGCGTGCGTGCGTGCGTGCGTGCGTGCGTGATGTGCTTGCTGGCGTGCGTTTCTGCATTCTAATTTACAATGTAATACTTCCAGTTTGTGACGATTAGCCCCGTCTGTTTATAGCGAGTTAGACTGCATTTCGACAGTTTCTATCTCGAGTCGCACTCTTCCTGTCGGTACGACTCCGTCAAGATCTACGACGGAACAAGTGCAAGCGCCCGCATGTTAGGAGTATACTGCGGCAGTAACTTACCGGCGGACGTCGTGTCCACGGGGAACTCTCTGTACGTGAAGTTCAGGTCCGATTCCTCGGTCACAAAACCCGGCTTCATGATTCGGTATTCTGTAGGTGAGAAAACATGTTAACATATCTTGAGACTCACTTGTTTAATCTCTAAAATAGTGCAAAACAGTTAACGGCAGATATAAAGTTATATAAAAATGTCATATGTAGACACATTACTGTAAGCCTTCTGGGGGCAATTCAATATTGGCTTAATGACTAAGCAATATATATGTAATATATATATATATATATATATATATATATATATATATATATATATATATATATATATATATATATATATATATATATATATATATATATATATAGTAAGTTTTACGTTTTGTTCCACGTAGCGTCCTGTGACAAGCTGAAGGTGTTGACTGGGTCAGTGGGTGGCTTTGGCACGGTGGGATCACCTTATGGAAACTTCGAGAGTTGTTCGTGGAAGATCCAAACATCATCAGGCCAGGTAGGATAATTACTATCTGTATTTTGTATTGCGTCGAAGACAATATATAAATTTACGGTTTCTAATTGTTGCACCGGCCCAGCTGTTAACCCGTTTCACTTCTCCCTGTCGACAGCCTTCCCACTTTACGCAGTCTTCCAACCTAAGTTGCCGTCTTCCCTTATCCCATGGCCTTGTTATTTCCAATGGCCTTGTTATTTCATCGTGTATGTTTTCAATAGGGTGTTTGTGGGGGATTCGATAGTTAGGAAGACCGACAGAGTCTTAAACAAGGGAGATGATGTGGTGGTCTGCTTGCCTGGAGCCAAAATAGAGGCGATAACTGAGAGGGTAAAAAACATCGTAGGCTCGGGTAAGGGTGGATCTGTTTTAGTACACGTAGGGACAAATAACGTAGAGAGGGAGGGTACAACTGCCATAGTTAGGAAATATAGGCAGTTGGTCAGAACACTAAAACAGACGCGGGTTGAGCAGGTAATACTGTCAGGGATTTTACCTGTAATGGGCAGGAGGGGTCACAAATATCGAAATTGTCGGGGGATGGCAATTAACATGTTAGTCCAGAAGTTATGTAGGGAAGAGGAAGTTGGATTTGTGGATTTATGGGGAAGTTTTGTTGGGAGGGCTGATATGTACATGAAGGATGGGCTTCATTTAAGTGGAAAGGGGGCGGCAGTATTCGCGGACAAACTTTCAGCAGCAGTAGATAGTGACTTGGGTACAATGACAAATATTTTTGGAAGTAAACATTCTTTAAACTAGAAGTGCAGGGGGGTTACCTAGAGGTGTCTCAAGCAGAACAAGAGGCCACTAGCACAGATAAACCAATATCAAATCATCCGAAAAACATCTCTGAAAAAGGTTATAGATGCGTATGTTTAAATGCAAGGAGCATAGTAAATAAGATAAACGAATTAAACATTATGGTAGAAGATATTGACCCTCACATAATTGGTATAACTGAATCATGGGCCAACATAGATATAACAGATGCTGAATTAGGACTGACAGGATATGTAATGTTTAGGAAAGATCGAGTAGGAAGAAGGGGCGGGGGAGTTATTTTATATGTTAAAGAATCTATTCAGGCTTATGAAATAAAACTAGAAAGGGAAGCAGATTGCGATGAAGCTGTTTGGTGCAAAATTGTTTCAGGTAATTCAAAATTAACTATTGGATTAGTTTACCGAAGTCCAAACATAAACGAAGAGGACAACACAAAAATAAAAAACGCTATAAAGGAAGTTAGTAAAGGGGAATGTATCATAATGGGAGATTTTAACCATGGACACATACAATGGAATTCTCTAGAGAGCACAGGGATTGAGGACCAACAATTTCTATTTTTAATCCAGGATAGCTTTCTTACTCAGCACGTACTAGAACCAACCAGGGGAGAAAATGTATTAGATATAGTTTTGTCATCACAAAAAGAATTAGTGGACAATGTAAAAATATTTGAACCATTGGGTAATAGTGACCATAATCAAATACATTTTGACATCAATGTAAAATCAGAAAGTAAAAATAAGAAAACGTACAAGAGAAACTTCCACAAAGGTAACTACAAAGATATGAGAAAATACTTAGCAAAGCTAGATTGGAATAACATGCTGATGAATAAGACCGCAATTGAATGTTGGAATATTCTAAAATATGAAATTGAGAGTATCATCGATAAATTTGTTCCCTTCCAAAAACAAGGAAAACGGTGTAGAAAGAAACACTTGTCAAAAGAGGCTATTAGAAAAATAATGCTAAAACAAACTATGTGGAGGGTTTATAGGCGTACCAGAAAGGACGAAGACTATGCAAAATACAAAGAGGCACTTAATGCAGCTACAACTGAAATCAGACAATCTAAAAGAAGCTATGAGCAAAAACTAGCATGTAACATAAAAAATGACAGCAAGAGTTTTTATGCATATGTCAGGAGTAAACAAAACGTACAAGACAAGGTTGGACCTCTAGAAGACAGTGCTGGAAATATAATATCACAGGGGTTTTTAATGGCGGAAGACCTAAATGGTTACTTCAGTTCAGTGTTTACCAAAGAAGATATTAGTTCATTACCAGTTGCTGATGCTAAATTTCAGGGGCTAAATCTGACTATTTAGGTCCGTTAGTTGTAACTCCAGAATTGGTAGCTAAGAAAATAAAGGCAATGAAAGATAACAAATCACCGGGAGTGGATGGGATTCCCCCAAAATTACTAATGGAAACAGTAGAACAAATCAGTATACCACTTGCAAGAGTATTCAACTTGTCATTAAAAGAGGGAGTTGTTCCGTTTGAATGGAAAGAAGCAAACATCATACCATTATTTAAAAAGGGTTCGAGAAATAAGTCAGAGAATTACAGACCAGTGAGTTTAACGTCAGTGATTTGTAAATTATTAGAAAGGTTAATTAAAGACCATATGGTGGAATTCCTCGTTAAGCATAAATTATTAAATTCATCTCAACATGGATTCCTTAAAGCGAGGTCATGCTTAACAAATATGTTATGTTTTTTGGAAGAAATCACTAAGTGGATAGACGTGGGATCGCCAGTAGATATTATCTACTTAGATTTTCAGAAAGCTTTTGACAAAGTGCCACATCAAAGATTACTACTTAAATTAAAAGCCCATGGTATCGGGGACAGCATAACTGACTGGATAGAACAATGGCTGACTGACAGAAGACAACGAGTTGTAGTAGATGGAGAAGTTTCAAATTGGAAATCGGTTTTGAGTGGGGTACCTCAAGGATCAGTATTAGGACCTATATTATTCTTAATTTATATCAATGACTTGGACGACAGTATAACAAGTAACGTACTGAAATTTGCGGATGACACAAAACTGTTTAGAAAGGTTAATACTGATGGTGATAAACAACATTTACAAAACGATCTAGACAGATTAGTGAAATGGTCTGAGAAATGGCAGATGTTGTTCAATTTTGGGAAATGTAAATGCCTACATACAGGACATAGGAACTTGAATGTAAACTATAAAATGGGAGATACTGTTCTGGGTACTACTGTAAAAGAAAAGGACTTAGGAGTTACAATAAGCGCTGATATGAAAGTTTCAGAGCAGTGTGGTATTGCAGCTTCAAAGGGTAATCAAATTCTTGGATTGATTAGAAGAAACATAACATACAAGGGAAAAAAGTTAATTATACCTCTTTATAAAGCAATAGTTAGACCTCATTTAGAATACTGTATACAAGCATGGAGACCATATCGTAAGAAAGATATAGATACGCTTGAACGCATACAAAGGAGAGCAACTAAAATGATTCCAGAACTGAGAGACCTTAGTTATGAAGAACGCCTGAAAGAATGTGGTTTAACAACTCTAGAGACAAGGAGGTTAAGAGGAGATCAGATTGAAGTTTTTAAGATATTGAATGGGTATGAAAATATTGATAGAAATATGTTTTTCTCACTCAAGAAGGATAGCAGAACTAGAGGACATGAGGTAAAATTAGTAAAGGATCAATGTAGATTGGACATCAGGAAGCACTCGTTCTCACAGAGGACAATAAATGAATGGAACAAATTGTCTACAGATTGTGTAACTGCTAGCAGCGTGAATATGTTTAAAAACAAGGTTGACACATATCTCAGGAGGGCGGGTTATAAGTAGATGAACATTGTTGGACTCTCGATAAGCCAATGGCTTCCTTGTCCACTTGCCATCTGGGCCTTTGGCTTGGATGGCAAATCTTGTTAAATCTTGTTAAATAGTACAGTCCACACCATCCAGCTTCTTGCTATTCTTCCAGGTAAGTTGAACTCCTGTTGTCAAATAAAGTGGACTCCGCTTAACAGAATCAAGGATAACAGAATCTATCGTTTGGTAGAACGACTGGGACGGAATCACTCCATATTCCTGCTTTGTTAAAATGCGCCAAATCACATCCGCCGCTTAGTAGAATCAAGTACCGATACGCGCCAAATAACAGGTTGTTCTGGAAAACATCAATCTGGGTCCAGTTTCTTTTCGGAAATTCGTTTAAGAGAATCAACCGTTTAACAGAATTAAATTGCGGTGTCCCGAAGTGATTCTGGGAGGCGGAGTCCATAATACCAACTTGCCGTGAATACTGTTGTTCAAGTCAATACCAACTTGCCGTGAATACTGTTGTTCAAGCCAATGCCATGAAATACTATGTATGTTCACAGCGCGTCAGGCTGAACTTTGAGAGATTCGACCTCGAGTATGGATCTAGGAGTTGTCCATACGACAAAGTCAAGATCTACGACGGAAGCAGCGCCAATGCCCCATTGAATGGGATGTACTGTGGCACTCATTCACCTGCCGACATTGTTTCCAGGGGGAACACAATGTTCGTAAATTTCACGTCTGACCATTCGGTCACATAATCCGGCTTTAGGATTCACTACTCCGTAGGTGAGACAAGTTTTCGAATTTAACATATATACTGGCCAGTCAGTAATGCCAATGTATTTGTATTTTGTTATTATGCGCATACTGTAGTTATCACAATTGAGTGTGTGTATAAATATAAATATATATGTGTGTGTGTGTGTGTGTGTGTGTGTGTGTGTGTGTGTGTGTGTGTTTGTTTGTGTGCGTGTGTGTGTGCGTGTGTGTGTGTAGATATACACTGACAGTTTACTAATATTGTTGTTTTTGTTTACCACAGTGTCATGCAGCAGGCTGACAGTGTTGACCGCATCACAGGGTGTGTTCGGCACGGCCGGATTATCGTATGGAAACAATGAGAGTTGTTCGTGGAAGATCCAAGTGCCATCAGGCCAGGTGGGACATGCACGCACGAACGCACAAACACAAAAGCACTCCAACACACACACACACGCGCACGCACGCACGCACGCACGCACGCACGCACGCACGCACGCACGCACGCACGCACACACACACACACACACACACACACACACACACACACACACACACACACACACACACACACACACACAACCTATAATGCCCGAACCTGTCTGGTTACAGAGGATGAGGCTGCACTTCAGTAAGTTTGATCTCGAGTCTGAAAGCAGCTGCACCTACGACAGAGTGAAGATCTACGACGGAAGTAGTGCCAGTGCTCAGTTGAAAGGGTCATACTGTAGTAGTAACACACCAGGGGACGTCGTGTCTTCCGGGTCTACCATGTTCGTGTCCTTCACGTCTGACTACTCCGTTACAAAATCAGGCTTCGAGATACGATACAGTTTAGGTGGGTCTACGTTAGTGTAACACAAATTAATAGCTTTTTTGGAAACAATAATGATAATGTCTTTTACAATTAAATGTATATTGCAATGTTTATGATATATTTATTTAATTGAAGTGTCGTGAATCGGTGGTATTATGGTATTCGGGGCAAATGAAACAGATAATAAAATACGGTTTACGAGGGTCCCCAGTTTTGCACGGCAGAAACCCACTTAAAACTGTTTTCTTTTTTCATTGCATCACCGTAATGTGTTTCCAAAACTTCTTTTAGGCCGATAGGTTGTTGGGTGTGACTTTGTGCTGTACATGCGAGTTGGACGCATCGTCATGTTAACATTGATAACAGTTTGTGTAACAACTTTGTCATTGTTTATAATATATTATTGTTGCTTTTCGTTGCAGTGTCGACATCGTCGTCGTCTTGTAGCAGGCTTAAGGTGCTGACTGGGTCAGTGGGATTGTTCGGCACCGCGGGGTCCGGCCATGGAAACAATGAAAGGTGTGCGTGGAAGATTCGTGTTACGGGAAACAAGGTGAACCTTCGCAGTTTTCATATAATATCTTTAAGCAACGTTATGTTTGATAAAGCGTTTTACCGTTTTCCGTAATGTATGATTTTATCCACTTTAAATGCTTGTTTTTACGAGGTCCATATCACATATAAATAACAAGTATGTATTTTTATAGTAAAGCACATGCATGTTTGAATTAGTGTATTAAATAAATAGTAACCAATATATGCTGATCGCTTCATTTCTTGCTGAAAACCGGAAACAATTTGTGGTGAGCACACCTAGTGAGATCCCTTTATGTACACAGCACGTGCGGCTTCACTTCGTCGGGTTCGATTTGGAGTCACATCGTGCATGTTCGTTCGACTCAGTGAAGGTTTATGACGGACGCACCAACAGATCACCACTGAAAGGAACGTATTGCGGCAGTAGGGTGCCAGCAGATATCACTTCTTCCGGGAGCGCCATGTTCGTGTCATTCACGTCTGACAGCTCGGTCACAAAAGCTGGCTTCAGGATCCGGTTCCAGAAAGGTGAGACAGATGCTACGTTAATATTGTTACACATTTTTTTCTTAAGGGGAAACAAAAGTCAGGGTTTTGGGCCTAAGCGCCTATAAAAAATATAACGATTTGCAACTACAATTACGAATATCACGCCAGTGGTTTACCAGGAAAAGCTCGTTGAACACGCAGCATTTTATATTCATGGGCCGCGCCACGAGTCACGAGTGCCTGTAGTCGGGCGATATTCACACACCAAATGAAAATCTAATCATATTCTTGCCAATAGGATGTTGCAATGCTGTTTGCTTCCAAACTCAACTGAATTTTTAAAAAATGTGTATCAAACTAGTCTCTGACTTAACAGCGCATCTGACAAAGAATTTTCGTTAGTTGTGTATATACCCGTCGCCCTTAATATGTCACAGTGGTAATCTAGGTCAATCGATTTCTTAGAACTGGGCAGGCGCTGGCTAACACGTCAGCCCCCAGATAAAAGGAGGTTTGTTCAGAATCTCCCATTTTAAAAACAAATTCTGAGTAAACCACTGGAGCTATATTCTTGATTTTATTTGTCTATATTTATTTGTTATTAACACTTTTAACTTGCATAGCCCCAAACCATGAATTTTGTTTCGGTTTAAATAAAAAGAAGAAGACTACTTAAAACGACATTACGGATGTATAGCGGCGACACCATTATTGATATTTCTACATGTAGCAATAAAGATGTGTTGCTTAAACGGCTCCAACGTTGTACTTTGATTAGTAATAATATCCTGTGTACAAAATGGTATTATTTTGTGTTGTATATTTACCAATTATTACGCATATGCATATGTTGCTACATTGTACTACTTCTCAGCAGTTGTCACGTCATCAACATCAACCTGCTAATTTATGTAATTGTTTGTTCAACTATGACGACAGTTTTGTGCATATGTTGTTTGCACGCTTTGACTTGTGAATGTTTACAGCAGTTGACCTTTGTATGTCAATTTTGTTTATAGTCTATGGTCGTTGTTGTCCATTGCAGTGTCTTGTAGCAAGCTGGAAGTAAAGACTGGATTGGTGGGATCCCTTAACACTGGGGAATCCGGATACGAAAACTATGAGACATGTTCGTGGAAGATTCAAGTTCGCGAAAACAGGGTGGGCCGTCGCAGTATTTATTTTGTAATTTTGTTTAACCGCTTCCATGTTATATTACCCGCTTCGTCCGCATATTTTATAAGGAGGTTCATATTTACATAATCTCTGGACGTTTAGACCAAATTAGGTGAATTAAATATATGAATTAAATTATACATACATTAAATACATTCAGGGCGGATCCTGAGTTTTTGTAGCTAATGAATAACACCATATGCTGTTTGCTTTATTCACATTAACGACTTTTTTGACAAAACAAAAAGTAAAGTCCAAGGTAAAATATTGAAGCGGGGAGTTCCATATAAATGAGGGAACCACGAACCGTCTCTTTAGCACCATAGAAATTAATTCATGAAACAAATATACATATATGCATATGTTGTATGTATGTATGTATGTATGTATGTATGTATGTATGCATATATATATATATATATATATATATATATATATATATATATATATATATATATATATATATATATATATATATATACATAATATATATATATATATATATATATATATATATATATATATATATACACATAATATATATATATATATATATATATATATATATATATATATATATATATATATATATATATATATATATATATATATATATATATATATATATATATATATATATATATATATATATATATATGTAAATACATATATGCATATGTATATTAATAAATATTGGAAATTCTCACCAGGGGTGGGGGTTAAGAATTGCAAAGGAACCTATGTGGACGTTTGAAATAAATTACGTAACCCGGGACAGTAGGATTCGTAGTTACATGATCTACATCAAACGTCCACCGAACGTTTCGTTAAACCGGCATATGTACGTGATTTTGGGGGCGTGACGTTGTCACTGCCCTACCAGAACTTGACTGGGCAGTGCAAGGAATCATAAGCTGTTATTGTGACTGCCTTTTTTCCCGTGTCACGCCGGGCAACTCGGCTAGTATCTAGGAAAACCTTCTATGTTTACAGAGAATTCGGCTTCGCTTCTTCAAGTTCGACTTGGAGGAAGATTCTTCTTGCAGCTACGACTCGGTAAAGGTCTACGACGGAAGCAGCGCCAGTGCCCGATTGAAGGGAACCTACTGTGGCAGTAGGAGACCAGCAGATATCAGGTCATCGGGGAACACGATGTTCGTGACCTTCACGTCTGATAGTTCGGTGACGGGATCAGGCTTCAGGATTCAGTACTCGAGGGGTGAGTCAGAACGTAATGTTAAACCTATGTATCAATTAAACATGGTTTCTTTTTACTTTTGATTAAAACTGTCAAGTATACATAGTTATGTAGTACACAGACTGCGACCGAGAGACACAGAATTACTCCTACCAACAAATTCCGACTAAGAAATAGTGATTCTGTGCAATAAATTTTACATGCGGAAAGTTAATTATTTCATGTTAATTTTAGGAAGGGTTTGTCATTTATTATTGAGAGAATTAGTTTCAGTAATGATATCGTAACGTAAACAACTGGATGTTTTCCAAGTGATTAACTATTGTTGCAATTAATAAATGTGACGGTCAGTAAAATCATCACGTTATCGCTCATTATTGACATTAAACTTTAAATAAATAAAACCACACTTTCCTACTTAATGCTTGTTTTATACGTTTTGATATTACATTACCATTGCAAGGTGAATGTTTTTGAAAATGCAGAATTTACCAAATATTAAATTACTTGGTTTTTAATTGTCCAGTCTAGAGTGACAACTGGACGCACTGATGACCAAGGGGAAGTGACCCAAGAACACAGCCTACTGACTGGATCCTTATTCAAATGCTGCTACTTCGAAGACGCCGCCGTTGTTAAACCGGATGTCATATATAACCGAATGTTGACCCAAAGCTAACAATGACAGTCACGCTCTAAATCCGCAAAATTTCCTAAGGTATACTATATACGTAGAGCTTTTGGACCCAGTCTTCGACACTGAAGTGGGATAATTTGCACAGAAGGCGCACGCACATCATTGATACTAATATAGGGTTATTCCGTACAGTACGAAGTTTTGATATTTAACCGGAAGTAGTTGATGCCAACCGTGTGGTGGCGCTGACGATCACTTTGCGAAATGGCGCGGGCTTGAACGACGCAGCAACAGTATTCATTAGTTCTAAACACTATCTCATATATAACCGGATGTCACTTATAACTTATAATAATTTATATATATTATAATACTTTGAACGTTATACAAACATGTTTGTTTTGTATTGTGTTGTCAGTGTTTGAATAAATATATAAGTTAATCAGTTAGATAGATCAATTGATGTGTATTCTCTCCTTGGCCGCATCAAATTGAGCCAATATGCCAGAACTTTGATTTACGCTTGTACTAGTTCCGACAATAAAACTAATGAAGACAAATGTTGATACTTGTATTGTGTTGTTTTAGTAGTTAGTGTGTGTTTTGTGTGTGCGTGTCTCTGCGAGTGAATTTGTGTTTATGTAAGTAAGCACAGCATTCAAATATTCTGCATTTCAAGTAAGTTTATTTGGTTGTGCGCAATATTTGTAATAGCCTCTCTTGACATGCGTTTTTTATGATTTCATTATTCTTATTATGTTGCCGTTTTTCTTCAATAATGTTTTCCAATCTATGTTTGCTATATATTGTCTTATAATTTTATTTTTTTACTTTTGTGGGCCTTTATCCTCGATTGTTTTTCATATTTATTCTCCGATTTTGCTTTCATATTAATTGGGATTTGGGTATGAGCTATGCTACCCAAAGTCGGCCTACAGGCACTCTGATATTGGAGTTAGTTTTTGTTGATAAGTCATAACCATAGCATTCTCCCAAACTCGGGATGGTTCCAAACATGTGGAGTAGATAAACAATCTTGTATTATATTTTTACATATAGTTAGTCTTTATGTCATGCACTCTCTAGCGATTTGCATTGTTCATGTACATGGCTAACATTTCCTTACAAATATTGTCCTTACACTGTTATTCCTTATATTGTTGACCTTACACTGTTATTCCTTATATTATTGTCCTTACACTGTTATTCCTTATATTATTGTCCTTACACTGTTATTCTTTATATTATTGTCATTACACTGTTATTCTTTATATCATTGTCCTTACACTGTTATTCGTTATATTATTGTCCTTACACTGTTATTCGTTATATTATTGTCCTTACACTGTTATTCTTTATATTATTGTCATTACACTGTTATTCTTTATATTATTGTCCTTACACTGTTATTCGTTATATTATTGTCCTTACACTGTTATTCGTTATATTATTGTCCTTACACTGTTATTCGTTATATTATTGTCATTACACTGTTATTCTTTATATTATTGTCCTTACACTGTTATTCGTTATATTATTGTCCTTACACTGTTATTCGTTATATTATTGTCCTTACACTGTTATTCGTTATATTATTGTCCTTACACTGTTATTCGTTATATTATTGTCCTTACACTGTTATTCGTTATATTATTGTCCTTACACTGTTATTCGTTATATCATTGTCCTTACACTGTTATTCGTTATATTATTGTCCTTACTGTTATTCGTTATATTATTGTCCTTACACTGTTATTCGTTATATTATTGTCCTTACACTGTTATTCGTTATATTATTGTTATTATTATTGTCCTTACACTGTTATTCGTTATATTATTGTCCTTACGCAATTCCTTATTATATATTCTCTTCTGGTTCTTCTTCTTCTTGCTTGTGCTCCCAGCATCGTTGTCATCACCGTTGTCTCCATCGTCGTCATCACCGTAGTCTCCATCGTCGTCATCACCGTAGTCTCCATCGTCGTCATCACCGTAGTCTCCATCGTCGTCATCACCGTTGTCTCCATCGTCGTCATCACCGTTGTCTCCATCGTCGTCATCACCGTTGTCTCCATCGTTGTCATCACCGTTGTCTCCATCGTCGTCATCACCGTAGTCTCCATCGTCGTCATCACCGTTGTCTCCATCGTCGTCATCACCGTTGTCTCCATCGTCGTCATCATCATCATCACAATCAACATTATCACCATTACCAACATCAGCATCACCATCGTCAACATCGTCATCACTATCATAATCATCATTGTCATCGTCATCATCATAATCATCGTCATCATCATCAACATCACCATCGTCATCACTATCATAATCAACATCACCACCATCACCAACACAATGCAATCAAAGGCTTAAGTTGGTCTGCTTGAGCCACTCGCCCGTAACCGCCCGAGTAGATGGTCAAAATTGGCAGCTTCCATTGATTACCTAGTCAGCCACAAAGGCCGCTCAGGCCTTTTATTAATCGCTAGGTGGCGTCGCCTTCACGGTGTCGCCGCCTGTATTTACATCACACAACACCATAACGCGGTTTAACGGCGAATGAATGGTAAATAAAGTCACTGCATTGCATGTAAAATGTTGCGAAATTATTTATGAATGGAGTACGTACCACAGGGACCAGCAGTATTTAATATTATCATTACATATATACCTAAATGATAATAGCAAAGTACTGAAGATTGCGGATGGTATTTAGAAATGTTAAAAGAGGTTTGATCTACCATTCACGCCGTTTAAGCGCCTGGCCGTGTCGTGTCGTGTAAATATATTATTGTATTATGGAAGTATGCTATGTGACTGAATAACGTTAATTCATTGGAACACTTATATATTTCATTTTATTGAGTGTGTCGCGAAGGTACAAGAATATTCATAACGACTGTTAAAGAGAAGCTTGACTAAGTTATTCAGCGATGAGTAATACTATGCTATTAATAGCACTACCGGACCGGAAACAGTGCAGCATCTTCACTTTTTATGTGTGGCGTCATCAGCCAATTGAGAAGGTACACACCGAGGCCCTTTCGTTGAAGACCGTACCGGAAGTTCGCGATATCATGCCGGAAGTCGTCGCAATGCACGTACTTTGCCTCGTCGGCGGGTTCACATTACATTTCCAGAATTATGTTGTACAAAGCAGGCATACATTGCAGTCGTACCTTAAAGAAACATATTTTGTTTTGTTTTAGTAATATCATTATTTTTATAATTATTTATACGCGCCCAATGATAAGCAGAGTTTACATGCAATACCAAAATATAAATGTACTAGTCGGCACAGATGATAATAAAGTAGAAATATTGGAATGCCAGGAGATTATGTGGAGGAAAATCTGAGTGTGTTTGGGAGTACAACATTTCAGCCTCATACATGCGAAACTGACGAAGATACGAGGGAACAAACAGACAAGCAGAAAGACAGAGTCACAAACTACTTTATATAGACGCACACAAGTATTCTGGCATGCACGACGAGAATGTATGTGTGCGTACGTGTGCGTGCGCGCGCGTGTGTGGAAATGTATGCATGCATGTATGTATGTATGTATGCAAAAATATGGCTTTGTATATAAGAATATATATGTACTAGTTTACACCCACTCAAATAGGCTGACGTTGTAAAGTTTCTCAGGATGCTTGCAAAATGTGTCCTACGATTTGAGTTTCTTCAACATTTCACAGCACATTGAAGCTCCATTAACAAACAAACAAAAACGAAGGTAGTTATCTAAAGCTATTTTCTACCTGTCGGGCAAAGACGGACACAGTGAACGATGTGAGTGTTGAACCACTCTGTTGCTTTTGTTGGCCGACGAGACCACATTTACGATCCGTAAATCCGCATGCATACATTTACATAAAGAATCCATAGGATAGTGACGTATGCGCGTTATGAGTTGATTTATGAGTGAATGTTATCATCGCCAGTTGGTAGATCAGAGGCCACTGGCGCAAGGAGGCGAACATAGACAGAGGAACATAGACAGAGGCGAGTGGTTGTCGACGCCAGGGAAGCGATGTTGCCATACTGCCCCAAAGTTAGTGTATTAATATGTACGTTTGTACATTCCTCCACCGAGATGGTCACTGATATCACCAAACTGAAGAACCAGTGCGAATATTTATCTTGTGGACATCCTCTCATGGCAAGAAAACCTGTGAAGTGGCTCATCTTCCATTTCTAACGAACAACTGAATTTTATGGAAACGGCTCGACAGTGCTGAATGATAATGATGATGATTATGTTATGCAAAGTCATGCCTTCGTGTTTCCGGGGATTTGAATCTTCCATGAACAATTCTCAGTTTCCGTAAGCGGAACCAACAATGCCAAAGGACGCCGCTGGTGAAGACAACCGTTATCTGGTTGCACGTCACTACAATGGAGAATAAATGGGGAATAAATATGGCATATAAATGCCCAACCTTGCTTGGAAGAATTTTCCACGAACAACTCTTATATGTGTCCATACGGTTATCAACAGTGCCAAACGCAAGCTTGCCGTTATTGCTTTGAATATTGGCTACATGACACTGTCGTTAACAATACTAGAGGAATGTCGCTAACGCGCACCCCCACTTCGTTTTTTGTCAGTAATTTTGAACATGCTGTTTAAAAATACGGTTTGCTTTTATTACGGGTACACTAATTAAACAATGTATATGCATATCAACTGATAATTATAAAAAATAAAAATTATATTAGAGAAAGAAAGAAAACAGCATCTGGGGCACTTTGAGGAAGTGTGCCCCCAAAGCGCCCCATATACTTCCCAAAAGCGCACCGACGATGCGAATAAAATTATATAGCATTTCACTGCAACTAAAGCAAACGTAAGTAGTAGGTTAGTCGTTTATAAGGATTAATTGTGGCGGCAATTTTGGTGGCAGCTAAAAATAGATGGTAGCTAAAAATAGACATTGGGAAAAACCTACATATCGCTGACGTGGCGTTTAATTTTAATTTTAAATTCAATGAAAACCCAGGTGGAAAACCCACATATCGCTGACGTGGAGGTTATTGAGGGAACATCCAGGGAAAAAACCCATATATCGCTGACGTGGCGGTTAGTTGGGACAAACCCACTTTAAGAATTAGCAAATGAGGGGCCCATTTCAGAGGTTACTAAAAATAGCCTCGTCACTAAGATACAAAAACACGGATGAAAGCGTGCATATGAATATTTAGCAACAGTTGCATATTGTCAGTGGAATGTTGGTATCTTGTCATTAATTTTCACATTTATGGAAATTCTGACTCGACTACAAAACAAGGAATACAGCGACACAGCTGTGGCGGACCCAAGTATGTCCACATCGGAGGGTAATTATTCGCATGCCGAAACGCGGGCATCTTAAGAAAGGAGCAAACGCAGTCGGTCGTGTGCACACACACACAATCATCTTTTAATTACATAACAATACAGATACTATCAGCTGGTAATTACTACCACTACATCGAAGCAACAAATAAGCTATGCTGTATTACAGTTTACCCTATCTCAGAGTCTTAACCCAATCAAACACGCGACAATCGTTAGCGACTAAATCGCTACCAAATGAATTGACGAAAGCGTTCATCGGTATGCCGTTACACCGAAGCAGCAAATAAGCTATGCATTATTGTCCGCACACGTTAGATAGAGGACTCTGAAGTCTCTTGGCATTGTGACTCCACTCGGAACAATGTTCGTTCAGGAACACGCGAAATGCGCCGTGTAGCGGCGGTAGTCCGTACGAGCAGAAGTATTCACCGCGTCTGTCGGCATCCACGTAGAGAGCGATCCAATGTTGACCGGGTTTATCGCCGTCGTGAGTATTGCATACGTAAGCGAACGGGAAAGCATCGATCATCGTAGGCAGTCCGTCTTTGGGTACGACGTCGCGAACGATCGAACGAGTTCGTGCATATCTCGCCAGGAGACGCGCAATCTGGCTTGTCTCCATCAGAAATCGTAGATGACGTTCCTGCTCTTGTCGATTTCAGCACCGATTCGAATTCTGCGTACACGACGACGTTGATGGTCTGTTGGAGCGCTGCAGCGAAATGCATCTCGATGCGCAGGTTGCCCTTTTGTACCAGATGGAAGCACGACCCATCACACGCGTCCGGGGTCAGGTCGAAACCAAAGAAGGTGTACCCATCACGGAAGTCGTCACGAGTCAGACCGTTCCCTTCGTTCTGTGATACCTTGCCAATCGAGGTGAACAGGTTGAGGCAACTTCTGATGAATCGATTCTCGTCGAAATTCGGCTGGAGAGGTTTGGAGGGTACCTGTCGACCATCCACGTAAACGGCGAGGAAGTTGACGTTGTTGTGCTTGGCGTGAAACGGGTTCTTCGCGTACGAACCGTTGTACGCGTCGTTGTCGATGCAGCATAGCACCAGACGTTTCGGTAGGGTACCGAGGAACAGGTTTTCGTGCGTGTGCGACATGGCCCCTGTGGGAATGGAGTATACTTTGCAGTCGACGGAACGCAGCGGGTACTTGGCCGTGCCCTTGTCCAGTGCCTTGATGTGCGCCATCTGAACGGTCGGATTCAGTGTGGCTTTCCTCGCGAACATGATGGCGTTGCATTTTAAATTACAGAGTGTTGTACTTTCTCGTTGCCAAAATGTAATTTTTTTGGTAAATGGCCATCAAAGATTGAATAACAGCATTGATTACTTGCTAGAAGAAAGTTTAACCATGAAAAAATTCAGTCATTGTAATTGTAATTTATATAATTATGTGTAATTGGACCCACCCCTGGCCATGTGGCACCAGCCAATCATAATAAAAACAAAATAATACAAGTGAATATTTTAAGAATAAGCAAAAAAGTAATAATTAAACAATGTAAATCAATATGTTTGTGTCTGCATACTTTTCTAGGCTGGTGTACAAACCAATTTCAGAATCAATGTATTCAACAGTGAAATGCTGCAAAACATTGACGCCTGTTGTGCAGCATTTCTCCGCCTCCTGAAGAGGTGTCTGCCGCTTTTGGCGCCTTCGCCTCATGGTGCCACTAGATCAACCCACGTACATGAAACACAAATCATTACGTACATTCTTATTATATATGCTACCTTTTAATGTGGCATCACATACACGGGAAATGCAATGTATCACAGAAACAGATTTAATGTTGTAACTGAATATATTGATGGTCGCTAAAAATGTATTATTTACAGAATTGCAACAGTAATGCATCCTGAATGCATCTTTGCCATCCAACAGGATTTCCCAGTTAGAATTTGTTAGTCGTTTCAGCCCATGGAGCCCTCTGATACCGGTTGTATAGATGGATGGTTTGGCCCATGCTAGCGAAAACACTTCATGATTCACCAGTCGCGCCGTTGGATGGTTCGGCCCATGGGCTGAACCTGTTATGGGCCAAAACATCCAACACCCGCCTAATCTAAGCCCTAGCACTGCTAGGTGCTATTACATAACAATCTTGGATCGATCTCTCCCCGATATGCGTAATGTCATTGTGTATCAATGTGTATTGAATTGATGTTGAGTTACGATTTTTTATGTTATGCGAACAGCCTTATCCATGCAGAAATCAGCTTGGTTTTAACAGGTCAAACTGTAACCCATATCCTGCTCTCAATGTGAGCTTGACTTTGAGGACGCAGAATATTATTATTTTAATCCTATTTTGAGTGCACCGCCAGAACTTAGCAAATACAAACATGAAATCTATGTCAGACCTGGGGCCGAGTACATTTTAATGAGCAAAGTACGAGTACGCTGGTCATAACTCTATATGGTAATAATAACGCATTTTAAACACGTGTAAACATTGTGAATTAATTTATATAATTCAGGAAGAGTTGACTATGCAATGGCAGTTGATCAGACTTTTTTTGGAGGAAAACTGTAAAAGAAACCTGGGTGGGTGGATTAGCACCTGCCAATGTCCAGGGCACAATATCCCCTTTGTACTTTAACCACACTATACAAATTGGCACCAGACAATACTGGTGCAGGCTGTCTGAGTCACCAAACTTCTTCTTCAGAAGACTCAGCTAACAGTACTTAGCACTGTCACTTGTGAGAGCAACAAAGGCATTTTATGGCTAACTGATGAACAACCCTTTCATTATGAGCTTACTGGACTTCCTGGCTTAATCAAACAAACACAAGGATTGTTGCCTGGACTGGTAACTAGTACAACTATGGATATGAACTAGGGGTTTCTGACTGAGAAAAGAATCAAAAGATGGTGCCTGTTGAAGCGAAGCCTTTGTGGTTTCAGTGCATTAAATGTGCAGAAAAGTGATCAATGGTGTGAATTTGTGAAAACTCATCAACACCAAGTAAAAACGAAACCACATTTACTACATGTAACAATGATAATTACTATAAATCAGGGGCTATTACATTGCAATTAACATCATGGTTACTGCAATAAAATTGACATAATAAAAGTGATTTTAATGATCCTGTATTAGAGAACATATACAACTCAGCTGAGATGCATGCAAGAACATAAACAATTTTGTTAATTTGATTCATATGAAGGTAATACAATTTGCTAAAGTACTTTTTGACATTATTGTTGTAGTTGTTAATGATAATGAATAATTTCACAATATCATTAAAAAAGTACTCAAGTACGTGTACATGACCATAATTTCTACGCATACGAGTACGAGTATTTCAAAACATTTAATGTACTCGAGTACACGTGTACCGAGTACTCCAGCCCCAGGTCTGATCAGGGCACGGACCACAGTCAGAATCCATCTGCCATTACATACATAAAGAGTTCCAAGGAAAAAATGTATTGTGCAGTTAGGGTTTATTTGTGAGAGCAGAAATTTTGTGGATGAGTGAGTGGAAGTGATGTTTTTGTGCACAGTAGCATCTAAGCTTTGAAATGATGCCATTTGTCAGTTGGTATACCTGTTGCTTAGCCTTAAGGACACGATGGCCATCAGGCAAGATGCACTCATATTTTGGAAACTGGTGAATTTCATTGCAAAAATGCAGGGGTGTCATGCATTGAAGCAATTTGTACGAAAAGGAGGTGTAATTTTCACGAATTTCACACACCAGGTGTCTTAGTGGGTCTGTCATTTGCTGTGAATAAAACAAAAATTGTAGGATAAATTTTCAATGTAGGCGTTAGAGGAGTCAGACCACAGTTGAAAATTGCATTGGTGGCCATGTTAACGTTTTGTTAGATTATAAGAAAACGTGACCACTAAAAATTCTGAAACTTTTTCACAGCATCTGCCATCATCTCATTGACATGCTGACCAAGTTTGATCAAAATCACATACCTCCAGCTCTTTTAAAACGCCCCGACGTGCGATGCCCATCAATTTTGACAAAAATAGCCTTGTATTCATGCGCCCACGTGGCCCATAGCAGAAAAATTCCCATAAATCCCTCCGCCTTTTAAACTCTCAAAAAATGCACCATTTCACAGCCAATAGCTTCTACAAACAAACCTGTGAATATGCCTGCTCAATTGCACTTATGTCACATCATATGAATTCTTTAAATTCACATATCGCAATTTAATACGCCCTACATTCGTGTGAAACAATAAACAGGAAGGTCAACTGTGGTCTTACCCCTAGAACGTTATAATGGTCGTCGATACTATGTCTATGGGAAAAGTGACTGTGGTCCGTGCCCATCAACGTTAGCGAATACAAACATGAACTCTACGTTAACCATTTTTAAATATAAGCAGCGATCGTCGTGAATGTCAGAATGGTCTTACACTTACATGCCCGATGCCAGTTCCTCTACTATCGAATGCTAGGTCTATTAACCACAAGCGATATTAGCCGAGTTTCGAGACGACCACTGGACGGAGCTGCCCCCTACCGCAAACATTTGACATTACATAATATGAGACAGGCGCTACCTACTGGCGAGTGAATTAACAGCAGTAACGTGAAATAGGATGGAATTAAGACCTCAGACAACCTTCACTTATAATCATTTATACGGTTTAGCCTGAAATCAGAAAGGCGAAACAAGGACTCAAAGGGGACTCACATTAAAATAATTAGCAAAAATACGCATCCTCCGGGCGGGATGACTTAGTAGTTCGTAAAGGACTGTCACGACAACAATAATTTTTATTAAACACATTCCGAATACACAACATTATCGTAGATATCCATCTATGTCGCGGTACTTGGTGCTGCCAGTCAATAATAAAAGATAATTGAATATATATAGTTTTGTGTGTTTTAGCATATCGGCTCGCCCTCAGCCCGACGAGGCTAGGCGGAATCTAGGAAGAAGAAGGACACGTTGGTGCCTTCTTGGAATACAACTCAGCGACGCCCTTGTGTTACGTACCGGTAACTTGGGACAATCGTAAAAAAGACGCACGATGTTATGAACAATTGTACGCAGTTATTCGCAGAGCGTTGCGGACAATTGTATGTAATTACTCAAAGGGTAATTCGATTGTTCAAATAAAGGATAATCGAGGGGTGAATTTCGAATAATAAAACTAGTATGACGACCCGACCGCGGGGTCGTAGATGAACCCTGAAAGTTTGGCGCCTGAAATGCAAAGCGTTTAGGAAGAGTAGCATAACGCGCACGCCCGCACGCCCGCGCGCCCGTCAGCCCGCCCGCACGCACGCACGCACGCACGCACGCCCGACCGCCCGCCCGCCCGCCCGCCCGCCCGCCCGCCGGCACGCACGCACACTCAAGCTGGAGCATAGTAAGATCGTGGAATTGTTTTGTACAGACGTGACATATCGCAACGCTGACTTTTGACTGGGGTCACAGGGGTCGAACGATCAACCTCGACCTTGCGCAATACGTATACGGACCTATCCTTGTACGGCGTACGTCACTGAATGCATGCGATATCATTTCAACTCGTTTCACACAAAGGAACACGTTAACTTATGACGTTTTCAATGGGCAGTTATTTTTTTTAGAAATAAACAGAAAGTCTTCCTGGTTATAAATCGGGAAGTACACTAACGGAATAGGCGCACGTCATAAACAGAAACAATGCAGGTCTCCATACAATTACCAACCTTGTGTTGAAGTAGTCTACGGCTGAATATCTCATATGGTAATCATTTGATTAAATCTACCTACCGCCGAATAACAAAGAGAGCAGGTCGTCCACTGATAAAGACAGACGCGGCTGTTGTGAGGTATTTTTTACACATAACGTATACTTTGGAATTTGCGTAGGAATTTAATGATTCCGTAAGCGTTTGCTAGATAATTAGGAACTCATTAACTAATTTCGTCTAGCAAGTGTGTTTCCAACGAAGTGTGCAAACACTTGTGTAGAACGTGGGTTTTATGCATATAGCGGTATCAGGGTTTAGCAATGTTCAAACTCTCAGCAACACCTCGATCTTGGTAGAAGTGTTAATTAGAGCAACAACACAATTGTCTATGGAAAGCCATTGGGGCAAAGTACTCAACAATGCGAGGGTACTAATGTATACCGCTGAACCCACTGGGGCAAAGTACTCAACAATGCGAGGGTACTAATTTATACCCCTGAACCCATTGGGGCAAAGTACTCAACAATGCGAGGTACTAATTTATACCGCTAAACCCACTGGGGCAAAGTACTCAACAATGCGAGGTACTAATTTATACCCCTGAACCCATTGGGGCAAAGTACTCAACAACGCGAGGGTACTAATGTATACCACTGAACCTATTGGGGCAAAGTACTCAACAATGCGAGGTACTAATTTATACTGCTGAACCCATTGGGGCAAAGTACTCAACAATGCGAGGGTACTAATTTATACTGCTGAACCCATTTGGACAAAGTACTCAACAATGCGAGGTACTAATTTATACCGCTGAACCCATTGAGGCAAAGTACTCAACAATGCGAGGGTACTAATTTATACTGCTGAACCCATTTGGACAAAGTACTCAACAATGCGAGGTACTAATTTATACCGCTGAACCCATTGAGGCAAAGTACTCAACAATGCGAGGGTACTAATGTATACCGCTGAACCCATTGGGGCAAAGTACTCAACAATGCGAGGGTACTAATGTATACCGCTGAACGCATTGGGGCAAAGTACTCAACAATGCGAGGGTACTAATGTATACCGCTGAACGCATTGGGGCAAAGTACTCAACAATGCGAGGTACTAATTTATACCGCTGAACCCATTGGGGCAAAGTACTCAACAATGCGAGGGTACTAATGTATACTGCTGAACCCATTGGGGCAAAGTACTCAACAATGCGAGGTACTAATTTATACTGCTGAACCCATTGGGGCAAAGTACTCAACAATGCGAGGTACTAATTTATACTGCTGAACCCATTGGGGCAAAGTACTCAACAATGCGAGGTACTAATTTATACTGCTGAACCCATTGGGGTAAAGTACTCAACAATGCGAGGGTACTAATGTATACCGCTGAACGCATTGGGGCAAAGTACTCAACAATGCGAAGTACTAATTTATACCGCTGAACCCATTGGGGCAAAGTACTCAACAATGCGAGGTACTAATTTATACTGCTGAACCCATTGGGGCAAAGTACTCAACAATGCGAGGGTACTAATGTATACCGCTGAACCCATTGGGGCAAAGTAGTCAACAATGCGAGGTACTAATTTATACTGCTGAACCCATTGGGGCAAAGTACTCAACAATGCGAGGTACTAATTTATACTGCTGAACCCATTGGGGCAAAGTACTCAACAATGCGAGGGTACTAATGTATACCGCTGAACCCATTGGGGCAAAGTACTCAACAATGCGAGGTACTAATTTATACTGCTGAACCCATTGGGGCAAAGTACTCAACAATGCGAGGTACTAATTTATACTGCTGAACCCATTGGGGCAAAGTACTCAACAATGCGAGGGTACTAATGTATACCGCTGAACCCATTGAGGCAAAGTACTCAACAATGCGAGGTACTAATTTATACTGCTGAACCCATTGGGGCAAAGTACTCAACAATGCGAGGGTACTAATGTATACCGCTGAGCCCATTGGGGCAAAGTACTCAACAATGCGAGGTACTAATTTATACTGCTGAACCCATTGGGGCAAAGTACTCAACAATGCGAGGTACTAATTTATACCGCTGAACCCATTGAGGCAAAGTACTCAACAATGCGAGGGTACTAATTTATACTGCTGAACCCATTTGGACAAAGTACTCAACAATGCGAGGTACTAATTTATACCGCTGAACCCATTGAGGCAAAGTACTCAACAATGCGAGGGTACTAATGTATACCGCTGAACCCATTGGGGCAAAGTACTCAACAATGCGAGGGTACTAATGTATACCGCTGAACCCATTGGGGCAAAGTACTCAACAATGCGAGGTACTAATTTATACTGCTGAACCAATTGGGGCAAAGTACTCAACAATGCGAGGTACTAATTTATACTGCTGAACCCATTGGGGCAAAGTACTCAACAATGCGAGGGTACTAATGTATACCGCTGAACCCATTGAGGCAAAGTACTCAACAATGCGAGGTACTAATTTATACTGCTGAACCCATTGGGGCAAAGTACTCAACAATGCGAGGGTACTAATGTATACCGCTGAACCCATTGGGCAAAGTACTCAACAATGCGAGGTACTAATTTATACTGCTGAACCCATTGGGGCAAAGTACTCAACAATGCGAGGTGCTAATTTATACCGCTGAACCCATTGGGGCAAAGTACTCAACAATGCGAGGTACTAATTTATACTGCTGAACCCATTTGGACAAAGTACTCAACAATGCGAGGGTACTAATTTATACCGCTGAACCCATTGAGGCAAAGTACTCAACAATGCGAGGGTACTAATGTATACCGCTGAACCCATTGGGGTAAAGTACTCAACAATGCGAGGTACTAATTTATACCGCTGAACCCATTGGGGCAAAGTACTCAACAATGCGAGGGTACTAATGTATACCGCTGAACGCATTGGGGCAAAGTACTCAACAATGCGAGGTACTAATTTATACCGCTAAACCCATTGGGGCAAACTACTCAACAATGCGAGGGTACTAATGTATACCGCTGAACCCATTGGGGCAAAGTACTCAACAATGCGAGGTACTAATTTATACTGCTGAACCCATTGGGGTAAAGTACTCAACAATGCGAGGGTACTAATGTATACCGCTGAACGCATTGGGGCAAAGTACTCAACAATGCGAGGTACTAATTTATACCGCTGAACCCATTGGGGCAAAGTACTCAACAATGCGAGGGTACTAATGTATACCGCTGAACCCATTGGGGCAAAGTACTCAACAATGCGAGGTACTAATTTATACTGCTGAACCCATTGGGGCAAAGTACTCAACAATGCGAGGGTACTAATGTATACCGCTGAACCCATTGGGGCAAAGCACGAGTGACCGGAATTTAATATAATTCGTAAGGCAGCCATACGATTCGAAGCCCGCTACTCTCGATTAAGATTCTGACGTTCTACCATTCTACTAGCTCGACAGTGATATCATTTCATGAAACTAATTTTTAACGACATGCGTGCAACGACGCTATAACAAAACGTATTCGAGACAGTAAAATCTAATTCGTCGTCGTTGCTACGATCAGAAATACAACATACTCAACACAGAAAACAACGCACAAATGCATGTAGTTTCCAGCATGAATTATTATTTGAACAGACAGCTACCCACCCCGTGTAACTAAACTTTACCCCGTAGACTGGATATGGATATAATATTATGGAATACAATAGTTTATCATGTACAAACGTAAATGCTTAGACATCGTGCGTATGGTATTACAGTTTGCAGTGGTGTCAAAGAAACCAATCTCAAATAACGACACCAAACATTGCAACAAAACACACGACCCTGAACTCAGTCATCTGCATATGTCAAAGTTGAGATTGCTATCTAGCTTGAACTCCTTGCATAAGCCCTTCGTGTCTGCCACGACGAACTCCAGAAACAAGCTGAACAGAATAGGTGATAACAAACAGCCCTGCATCACTCCTATTTCAACTCTGAACCATTTTGTCAGCTGACCATTGATGACGAATGCATGTTCAGCATTTTCACGCATAGCTTCATTTAATTTTATTTAAAACAGTGCATGGAAAGCAAAACCCTGTAGTGCGAATGGCTGGGTGTTAGCTGTCTGTATGAGAGTTGCAACTCAGGCGAATATCTTATCGCTTTAGAATAATTCCGTGGCCCACAGATCATATTAATCTGTTGAAAAGAAACTAATTTAATGTTATTGTGATATACATAGAGCAGTATCACTGACCACCACAATACGGATGCACGTGCACTTGGGTTTGACCCGTGCCACACATAACCATAACCATGACCACAGAACATAGTCACTGTCCTCAAACACGGGCAATTAGCTCTGACGTGATTTCGCCCGAGGCGCGTGGCTTTAAACACCGACAAGGAAACATAACCGAAATCTCAACAGGTTGACTTATGTGAACACCGTGGCAGCAACCAGGGCAGCCTTCTTCCCCACCTGTCACCCTCCGCTGAATTTCTTTACGCAGTAATCCCAACGTGGAGCGGTTTCCCTCCTTTTCCAACAGCCTAACTGTTTCCTATCACAGCAGTTTCCCAGACCAGCTGTGGGCAAAAAATCAGATCACGCTCGTTGATCTTGGTAGGCAAGTGATCTAGGAGAAGGACACTCTGGTTACATAAGTTCTTTAAAATCAATACTTTTGAATAGAATAATTCCGTGACCCACATATAATATTAATCTGGGGAAAATAAACTAATTTAATGTTCATGTGAAATACGTATAGCCGTATCACTGACCACCGCCGCAAAAAAGATCCACATGCACTTGGATTTGACCCGTGCCACATATAACCATAACCACAGCCATACCTATGACCGCCGAACATAACCACTGTCCACAAACACGGGCAGTTAGCTCTGAAGTGATTTTCGCCCGAGGCACGCGGAGTGAAACACCGACAACTGAGATCTCAACAGCGCGTCCATAAAGTTCAGGTTGAGTTGTGTTTACACCGTTGCCGTTAAATATTCAATAAAGAACGAGCTCCTAATGACAAATGGAGAAATAATACATTGGCTCATGGAGAGTTGAACAATGTTTCATATGTCATAATTAACATATTTAACAATTATTTAACATATTCACGCTATTCAGATTTGTATTCTCTGTCCTTCCTCGTTGCTGCCTTTATAAAGGGTTGAGGCTGGTTGATGTATCGCTGCACCGCCCCAGCTGTTATCCCTTTCCACTCACCCCCCCCCCCCCACTGTAAACATTTGATGTTAAATAATATGACAAAGGCGCTACCTACCGGCGAGCGCCGCGACGCGAGCAACATGGACTACGAGTATATTGGAATACATGAATCAATAGCAGTAACATGTGAAATGGGGTGTAATTAAGACATCAGACGACCTTCACGTACAATCATTTATACGGTATAGTGTTAGTGAATACTATTGCAGAAACGTATGATTTGCGAGACAGCCTGAAATCTGAAAGGCCCGATCAGTTCGTAAATGACTATCACGATAACAACATTAAACAAATTAAGGATGCACAACATTGTCACAGAAATATCCATTTATGTTGCGGTACTTAACGATTAGCGACACCTTGCCCTTGTGTTGGAACAATCGTATGAGCAACTGTATGCAGTTGTTCGAATAGCGTTGCCGACAATTGTACGCAAAGGATAATTCGATTGTTCGTATAATGGGTAATTGAGGGGTGAATTTCAAAAAATTAAACTATGACGACCTGTCCGCGGGGTCGTAGAAAGTTTGACGGCCAAGGTGTAAAGTGTCTAGGAGGAGTAGCATAGCACGCACGTACGTACGCACACAAGAACGCACGCACGAACGCACACACGAACGTACGCACACACGAACACGCACGCACGAACACACGCACGCACACCGAAGCTGGAGTATAGTAAGATTGTGGAATCGTTCTCTACAGACGGGCATGTCGCAACGATGATTTTTGACTAGGGCCACAGGGGGCGGACGACCAACATCGACCCTACTTTGACAGTACGAACCTATCCTTGCACGTCGTACGTCACTGAATGTATGTGAAGATATTTCAACTCGTTTCACCCAAAGAAACACGCTAACTTAGGACGTTTCCATTGGGCAATTATGTTTAAAAACAAATAGAAAGTCTTCCTGGTTATAAATCGGGAAATACACTTATGAATCATACAATTACTAACCTTGCATTGAAGTAGGCTACGGCCGAATGAATATCTCACATGATAGTCATTTGATTAAATCTACCTACCGCCGAAGGTAGTTTTATCTTTAACAAGTATGCTTTGAAATTTGCGTAGGAATTTAACGATACCGTTAGCGTTTGCTAGATTATGAACCGGAATTAATTACGTAAACTCGTTCTATACGGAGCTCATTAACCAATTTCGTCTTGCAAAATGTTTATAACGAAGTGTGCAAACACATGTGCAGAAAGGGTGTTTGTACATATAGCAGTATCAGGGTTTAGCAACGTTCAAACGCTCAGTAATACCTCGATATTGGTAGACCTGCTCATTAGAGCACCAACACAATTGTCTATGGAATGTATTGAACCACGCTATAGATACTGCGCAAACTATTTTTACGCACATATTTCCTCCAGCGTTACTGCTGTGGTACGAATTTATACAGGTGAACCCGTTGGGGCAAAGCGAGGAGTGACCGGAATTGAATAGACTTCGAAGGCAGCCATACGATTTGAAGGCCGCTATTCTCGATGGAGATTCAGACGTACTACCATTGTACTAGCTCGTCATTGGTTTCATATCGAATACATAGTATTGACGTTAAATTACGAAACAAAAATGACACGTCTCCAATTTTTAACGACACGCGTGCAACGACGCTATAAATAAACGTATTCGAGCCGAGAAAATCTAATTCGTCGTCGTTGCTACGGTCAGAAATGCAACGTATACAACACAAAAAACATAAACGTATGGAGTTTCCAGCATGAATGATGATTTGAACAGACAGTTACCTACCCCTTAAAGCTAGACCTTACCCCGTAGACTGGATATTATGCAATACAATAGTTTCTGATGTACAAACGTAAATGCTTAGACATCGTGCGTATGGCATTACAGTGTGCAGTGATGTCAAAGAAAACAATCTCAAATAAAGACACTAAACATTGCAACAAAACACACGACCCTGATCTCAGTCATCTGCATATGTCAAAGTTGAGATTGGTATCTAGCCTGAACTCCTTGCATAAGCCCTTCGTGTCTGCCACGACGAACTCCAGGAACAAGCTGGACAGGACAGGTGATAACAAACAGCCCTGTATCACTCCTATTTCCACTCTGAAACATTCTGTCAGCTGACCATTGATGACGACTGCACATTCAAAATCATGCATAGTTTCACTTAATTTTATTTAAAACAGTGCTTGGAAAGCAATTTAGTACGAAAGGCTTTGCGGTAACAACGTGTAGCAACTCAGGCAAATATGTTATCTCTAGAACCCACATATCATGTTAATTTGAGGAAAAGAAACTAATTTAATGTTATTGTGATATACGTAGAGATGTATCACTGACAACCACTATACGGATCCACAAAAAAACCATGTACTTGGAATTGACCTGCTTCACATATAACCATATAAATAACCACCGAACATAGCCACTGTCCACATGCACGGGTAGCTAGCTCTGACGTGATTAACCCTTTCCTTGCTCCCTTTATAATGGGGTGAGGCTAGTTTATGTACTGCTGCACCGCCCCAGCTGGTATCTCGTTCCTTCCTCCCTCTATAAAGGGGTGAGGCTAGTTCACATACCGCTGCACCGCCCCAGCGGTTATCCCTTTCCTTGCTCCCTCTATAAAGGGGTGAGGCTAGTTCACGTACCGCTTCACCGCCCCAGCTGTTATCTCTTTCCTTGCTCCCTCTATAAAGGGGTGAGGTAGTTCAAATACCGCTGCACCGCCCCAGCTGTTATCTCTTTCCTTGCTCCCTCTATAAAGGGGTGAGGCTAGTTCACATACCGCTGCACCGCCCAATCTGTTATCTCTTTCCTTGCTCCCTTTATGAAGAGGTGAGGTAGTTCACATACCGCTGCACCGCCCCAGCTGTTATCCCTTTCCTTGCTCCCTTTATAAAGGGGTGAGGTAGTTCACATACCGCTGCACCGCCCCAGCTGTTATCTCTTTCCTTGCTCCCTATATAAAGGGGTGAGGCTAGTTCACATACCGCTGCACCGCCCCAGCTGTTATCCCTTTCCTTGCTCCCTTTATAAAGGGGTGAGGCTAGTTCACATACCGCTGCACCGCCCCAGCTGTTATCTCTTTCCTTGCTCCCTCTATAAAGGGGTGATGCTAGTTCACATACCGCTGCACCGCCCAAGCTGTTATCTCTTTCCTTGCTCCCTTTATGAAGGGGTGAGGTAGTTCACATACCGCTGCACCGCCCCAGCTGTTATCCCTTTCCTTGCTCCCTTTATAAAGGGGTGAGGTAGTTCACATACCGCTGCACCGCCCCAGCTGTTATCTCTTTCCTTGTTCCATTTATGAAGGGGTGAGGTAGTTCACATACCGCTGCACCGCCCCAGCTGTTATCCCTTTCCTTGCTCCCTCTATAAAGGGGTGAGGCTAGTTCACATACCGCTGCACCGCCCCAGCTGTTATCCCTTTCCTTGCTCCCTCTATAAAGGGGTGATGCTAGTTCACATACCGCTGCACCGCCCCAGCTGTTATCCCTTTCCTTGCTCCCTCTATAAAGGGGTAAGGCTAGTTCGCATACCGCTGCACCGCCACAGCTGTTATCCCTTTCCTTGCTCCCTCTATAAAGGGGTGAGGCTATTTCGCATACCGCTGCACCGCCCCAGCTGTTATCCCTTTCCTTGCTCCCTCTATAAAGGGGTGAGGCTAGTTCACATACCGCTGCACCGCCCCAGCTGTTATCCCTTTCCTTGCTCCCTCTATAAAGGGGTGATGCTAGTTCGCATACCGCTGCACCGCCCCAGCTGTTATCCCTTTCCTTGCTCCCTCTATAAAGGGGTGAGGCTAGTTCGCATACCGCTGCACCGCCCCAGCTGTTATCCCTTTCCTTGCTCCCTCTATAAAGGGGTGAGGCTAGTTCGCATACCGCTGCACCGCCCCAGCTGTTATCCCTTTCCTTGCTCCCTCTATAAAGGGGTGAGGCTAGTTCGCATACCGCTGCAACGCCCCAGCTGTTATCCCTTTCCTTGCTCCCTCTATAAAGGGGTGAGGCTAGTTCGCATACCGCTGCACCGCCCCAGCTGTTATCCCTTTCCTTGCTCCCTCTATAAAGGGGTGAGGCTAGTTCGCATACCGCTGCACCGCCCCAGCTGTTATCCCTTTCCTTGCTCCCTCTATAAAGGGGTGAGGCTAGTTCGCATACCGCTGCACCGCCCCAGCTGTTATCCCTTTCCTTGCTCCCTCTATAAAGGGGTGAGGCTAGTTCGCATACCGCTGCACCGCCCCAGCTGTTATCCCTTTCCTTGCTCCCTCTATAAAGGGGTGAGGCTAGTTCGCATACCGCTGCACCGCCCCAGCTGTTATCCCTTTCCTTGCTCCCTCTATAAAGGGGTGAGGCTAGTTCGCATACCGCTGCACCGCCCCAGCTGTTATCCCTTTCCTTGCTCCCTCTATAAAGGGGTGAGGCTAGTTCGCATACCGCTGCACCGCCCCAGCTGTTATCCCTTTCCTTGCTCCCTCTATAAAGGGGTGATGCTAGTTCGCATAATGCTGCACCGCCCCAGCTGTTATCCCTTTCCTTGCTCCCTCTATAAAGGGGTGAGGCTAGTTCGCATACCGCTGCACCGCCCCAGCTGTTATCCCTTTCCTTGCTCCCTCTATAAAGGGGTGAGGCTAGTTCGCATAACGCTGCACCGCCCCAGCTGTTATCCCTTTCCTTGCTCCCTCTATAAAGGGGTGAGGCTAGTTCACATACCGCTGCAACGCCCCAGCTGTTATCTCTTTCCTTGCTCCCTCTATAAAGGGGTGAGGCTAGTTCACATACCGCTGCACCGCCCCAGCTGTTATCTCTTTCCTTGCTCCCTTTATAAAGGGGTGAGGCTAGTTCACGTACCGCTTCACCGCCCCAGCTGTTATCCATTTCCTTGCTCCCTTTATAAAGGGGTGAGGCTAGTTCACATACCGCTGCACCGCCCCAGCTGTTACCCCTTTCCTTGCTCCCTTTATAAAGGGGTGAGGTAGTTCACATACCGCTGCACCGCCCCAGCTGTTATCTCTTTCCTTGCTCCGTTTATGAAGGGGTGAGGTAGTTCACATACCGCTGCACCGCCCCAGCTGTTATCCCTTTCCTTGCTCCCTCTATAAAGGGGTGAGGCTAGTTCACATACCGCTGCACCGCCCCAGCTGTTATCCCTTTCCTTGCTCCCTCTATAAAGGGGTGAGGTAGTTCACATACCGCTGCACCGCCCCAGCTGTTATCCCTTTCCTTGCTCCCTCTATAAAGGGGTGAGGCTAGTTCGCATACCGCTGCACCGCCCCAGCTGGTATCTCTTTCCTTGCTCCCTCTATAAAGGGGTGAGGCTAGTTCACATACCGCTGCAACGCCCCAGCTGTTATCTCTTTCGTTGCTCCCTCTATAAAGGGGTGAGGCTAGTTCACATACCGCTGCACCGCCCCAGCTGTTATCCATTTCCTTGCCCCTTTATAAAGGGGTGAGGCTAGTTCACGTACCGCTTCACCGCCCCAGCTGTTATCCATTTCCTTGCTCCCTTTATAAAGGGGTGAGGCTAGTTCACGTACCGCTGCACCGCCCCAGCTGTTATCCATTTCCTTGCCCCTTTATAAAGGGGTGAGGCTAGTTCACATACCGCTTCACCGCCCCAGCTATTATCCATTTCCTTGCTCCCTTTATAAAGGGGTGAGGCTAGTTCACATACCGCTTCACCGCCCCAGCTATTATCCATTTCCTTGCTCCCTTTATAAAGGGGTGAGGCTAGTTCACATACCGCTTCACCGCCCCAGGTATTATCCATTTCCTTGCTCCCTTTATAAAGGGGTGAGGCTAGTTCACGTACCGCTTCATCCGCCCCACCTGTTATCCATTTCCTTGCTCCCTTTATAAAGGGGTGAGGCTAGTTCACGTACCGCTGCACCGCCCCAGCTGTTATCCATTTCCTTGCTCCCTTTATAAAGGGGTGAGGCTAGTTCACGTACCGCTGCACCGCCCCAGCTGTTATCCATTTCCTTGCCCCTTTATAAAGGGGTGAGGCTAGTTCACATACCGCTTCACCGCCCCAGCTATTATCCATTTCCTTGCTCCCTTTATAAAGGGGTGAGGCTAGTTCACGTACTGCTGCACCGCCCCAGCTATTATCTCTTTTCTTGCTCCCTTTATAAAGGGGTGAGGCTAGTTCACGTACCGCTTCACCGCCCCAGCTGTTATCCATTTCCTTGCTCCCTTTATAAAGGGGTGAGGCTAGTTCACGTACTGCTGCACCGCCCCATCTGTTCTCCCTTTCAACTTTTCCCTATCAGCAGCTTTCTCCCTCCACCTGCGATCCTCGTCAGCCTTTCTTTACGCAGTCCTCTCTTCCCCTTATCCAACAACCTCTCTGTTTCCCATCACAGCGGTTTCCCCGATCAGCTGACCACACTCGTTCACATTGGTGGGCAAGTGATCTAGGAGAAAGACACTCTGATTACATATTATGTTCTTTAAAATTGATAGTTTTGACGTTGCCTATCCGATAAGCAGTTCCATTTACCGAAATATTGGTTAATTATGACATAATAAATACACAGGCCCTGTTATCCACCACATATTGTGGAGCATTAATGGTAAGTGTGACATTATTGTTACCACTTGAAAGCGTAAGTTGTTACCTACTTTCAAACGGATGTTGTTTAAACCCACAGGCTTATCAGCCATTGTCACGGTGGCCTTTCCCCGTATGCAATATACGCAGCTCGGAACATCCTAAATATACATGATCAACTATTAGTTATATGGTAAATATAACAATTAACATTAATTTGATTATCAAAAACGTTTATGTATTATAACCACAAAATGTACATTTTAAAGAGATTTCTACTGATTCTCCGAACGCTTGAGTGAAGTAGGTTGTTACTTGAGAGGTAAGTAATACTACTACCATCAAGTAACGTATTGCACCTTGTGTTTATTATATTTCTCAACAAGGTAACACATTTTGTTCTCCCACTGGAATATAATGGTGGCCATTTCAGAGTCAGAAAGGTGTGGTTTTGTCTGCCGCCGTTTCTGCATTCAAGCAGGTTACTAATGATTGTCGCCTGATCGTGATCTGTGCACGTGAGAATGCATCCACGTGATCGCCAGAGAATAAACAATCTATCCTGCTGGCGTATGTGTGAGTAATCAATGTAAGATCATGGTAACAAGGAATAAGGAAAAGTGTGCAAAGAGCCAGTCCTACATCAGATACAATTACATAAGCATCGCGGCAGCAGTTTGGATGAATCATATCGCATGTTACCGAAGGCCATTCATTTGAATACGAACACATTAGAGCAATTACATGAGTCACATAGCGTACATATTTTGGCGCACGCGACATTTCCTTATTCATTGTTAGCGTGAATTCCATATGACGCACGTGACATATATGTGCTCTATAAAAAGCTGTAGTAACCATTCGGAAGTCAGAACTTCAGCAATCGTCGGCCAAGTCATCAGCAATCTGTTAAGACTGAAGAATACTTCGAACCGGAAAACTCAACACGAGAACGTGAGTGTAAACAATTATTTTTTGCTGTGCTGATCTTCGCCAAACGGGGTTTCCTAAATCATTATCGATTCAGCCGCAAATTATGTAGGTGCTCAAGCAATTTTTTTTACAACATTGCCATGCAATGTTCACTTAATCAGCAGACAAGGTAGCCATCAAGTAAAAACGAGTTTTTCATTGTAATATTTAACGGCAGTGGCGTATAAGATCTCGCAAAGAGAGCTAACGATGTGGGGGGGTGCTAGTTTAATTCCCCATTAGTTCACGATGCTACCGGGCAGTGGCATAACAGCTTACGTACGAAAACGACCAAAAACGTTAAACCAAAGGAGCATAGCTAATGTCCCCCCCCCAATATTCCACTAATTATCGAAGCAGGATATGTCTTCAATTGTCATTTCAAATGAACAACCTTTCATGGAATGAACCTTCGCCAGCGGAGTGTGTACGGTAACTTCTTATTAGGGGCTGCGTAAAATAGCTAAATATACTCTGGTTAAACCACCTTTTTGTTCGAAAAAGAATGCACGCCAACTTAACTGGCCTTATTATGCCTTAAATTACATTTCGATGCGTGTGACTGGACTGAAAAGAAACCAATATATTAACACGCGCATTCACTAATACCAGATACGAAGGCAATCCGTGACAACGGGGTCACCTGTGTTTGGTTATATGCCCTGAAAAGAAACCAATATATTAACACGCGCATTCACTAATACCAGATACGAAGGCAATCCGTGACAACGGGGTCACCTGTGTTTGGTTATATGCCCTGCAGGACATTGCAGTGATTACAATCAAAGATTACTCATATTTAGACAGATAATATACGGGTCGGGTCCACTTTGGAAAATGCATCCACTTTGTGCCTGCAAATTATAAACGGTCAGTAATGATATTATATAAATTGTAATTAGAAAACGTGTGAACTCAGATACGCATACAAATTAAAAGGTTAGTCACTATCGAAATCTGTATACAATGATAAAGTTGTCAACATAAGGATGAATACGCTAAAGAGCTGGGGATGGTAATCACGGTTAAAAAGATATATTATTATGTTTCGTGTTGATCTAACACTGACAGCGTGTGAATTTAAGAGAGATGGCGCAGCAACCGAGAAAGCCCTAACTGTCATTCAGAGGTCAGAGTGGCAGGTATCACTAAGCAAACTATTTTATTCTGGTTAGAGTTTGTTTCTAGTCACTGCTAACGATTCTAGTACATTTCTTATAGAGGGGAAGTATTCACGTTATTATGTTGTATAGTAATTGAATAAATACCGGCATATGATATCACGCACAACCGGTCTCTTGCTGCTTGTGGTAAGGGTAGGAGCCTACCGTGAAATCAAGATAACTATGCATCGGTCTGCACATCGTAGTTGTAACATGAAACCAACACAACAGTTAAGCTGTCGATTGAAACTACGTCCCTATTGCCAACAATAAACACAAATATACGTTTTTAGTAAAAGAACGTTGAACGTAATTTTATTTCAGAGTAGTCGGCCATCTTAACGCACATTTCGCTACACAATTGAGTTAATCACTCTGTCTGGTTGAAGAGTTGCACCGACGTGACAATGCGGGCCATCGTCGTCCTGATACTGGTGTGCAGCGCGTTGGTGCAGGTATGTGAACATATTCATATATATATATATATTTGTGACCCTGTATGTTTGTCTGTCTGTATGTTCACTCATATCTCCGTCAGTTTCGAACGTAAGATGCTGACATTGTGTAGGCGTGCCCGGGTGCATATGAGGATAGTTTGTACATTAACACAATTTAAAAATTCCCCGGTGGTGGGGATATTACGAATAAACCTGAAATGGACTCAGAGCAATAATAGCTCGTCGGTACGTATAATTGTTAGTAACGCTATGCGTATTTTCTACGATTGTTCCGAGTTACGTGATCGTTCCTTCGTACAGTATGAACTCTTCGTGGAACCCGCAGTTGTAAATGATATCTGGGCCTGACGTTGTCATTGCTATTGGCATTGCCCTGCCAAAAACCTGTCTGGGTAGTGCAAGGACTTTTCTCCCGTGCAACGCCGGGCATCTCGACTAGTAAAATATAATTTAAGTAACTCTTCTGCTTTCACCATATGGTTGCGTGGCATGTCAATGCATGTACACTTTTATGTTGAAAACATCCATACGTAGCGGTGCCGCTTTGTCTCCAGATCTGGTCGAAGGCGCCTCCTCCACTGGTTAGAAAGACACAATCAGGTAAGATATGCTTTATATTCCTTAGTTCTGCAATGGCATAATATTGTGCCTGGTATCGCGTCGCCTGGTGTCACGTGGCCGGGTGTCATATCTCCGGGTTTCAAGTCGCTTGGTGTCAATGCACCTGGTGTCATGTCACCTGGTGTCACGTGGCCTTGTGTCACGTCGCTTGGTGTCATGGCGCCGGGCATATTGTCACCTGGTGTCACGTGGCCTTATGTCACGTCGCTTGGTGTCATGGCGCCGGGCGTCATGTCGCCTGGCGTCACGTGGTTTTGTGTCACGTCGCTTGGTGTCATGGCGCCGGTCATCGTGTCATCTGGTATCATGACCCGTGCGTATATCGATCATCCTTTCTGTAGCTTCCACCACACGCGATATCACTCAGTCAAGAACATGTTCACGTAAGTTTGATATGCTGATTGATTGCGTCTTCTGCTTCCTTCATTCTCTTGTGCCGAAGGCGACGCGTAGGGCGAAAACAATCGCACATCCCCTTCCTGTGCCTTGAACCGCAGCGGTCATTCTGTCTATTCAAGGTTTACGACCATTCCCATCTCTTAAGAAGGTTCCTTTCAAATGTTCTTCCTTTTTCTTTGTCCAGTTGACTCCCACGTAAGGGTTGCTTTTGGTAGTCGTTCTGATGGCATTCTCAGCGCATGGAACTTAATCATGCAGTTCACATACATAGACGCGATTTCAATGTCATACTGCTAACCATGTTGTATTTTCCCACAGCGGGCCCTCAGACCGGGATGAAGCCTCGATCTTCGGGACGGTTTCACAAACCGTCACTGCCCAGTTTACCTTCAGGTAAATATACGTCAATTCACCACCGGCAGACATGTTTATTCACCACAGGCAGACATGTTTATTCACCACCGGCAGACATGTTTATTCACCACCGGCAGACATGTTTATTCGAACATCTGTTCAAGATTAATTGAACATTAGTACACGAATACGAACTGCCTAATTTTCCCCTACCCTACTGACTAGATCAGAGAACGGAGGGCAATTGTGACTTAGACAAGTAACACAGGCTATAATCGGAAAAAAAGTGGATTGAATTCTGTCAGTGTGCTGCTGCCCACCATTTTGTCACATATACGGACGCTATTGGATTTAAGGGATACAATATAATACAAGTAAACCATTTATATTGTAGCAATGTGTTTTGTGACTTTCATGCTCAATGTTAAGCACTTCGTATCTTTGAAATGTAGCGGTACAATGTGGTTGTATGAAACTCACGTAATTACATTAATCTTTAATCATTCTAACAAACAGTTCAACGATTTGCGAAACACTGTCTCGAGCCACACGATCGCATAGGGCGGGAGAGTATGTACACGCAACAATTAATGTATTCAGCAAAGAACAACAATAACAACAACAATAACAATAATATTAATGACAATAGTAATATCAATAACAATAGTAATATTAATATTAATGACAATAGTAATATTAATGACAGCAATAGTAACATTGACATTACTGCACAATACAGGAACATGCAGCAGTCCGCATGTGTTGAGCGCAGTAGCACAGAGCAGTCTGGAGAAAGAGTTTGGCACCGTAGGTTCCAAGTACCAAAACAACGAAAACTGCTGGTGGAAGATTCAAGCTCCTAGCGGGAAGGTGAGAAGTGTGTGTGTGTGTGTGTGTGTGTGTGTGTGTGTGTGTGTGTGTGTGTGTGTGTGTGTGTGTGTGTGTGTGTGTGTGTGTGTGTGTGTGTGTGTGTGTGTGTGTGTGTGTGTGTGTGTGTGTGTGTGTGTGTGTGTGTGTGTGTGTGTGTGTGTGTGTGTGTGTGTGTGTGTGTGTGTGTGTGTGTGTGTGTGTGTGTGTGTGTGTGTGTGTGTGTGTGTGTGTGTAATTGTATACAATGACACTTCCATATAAGCATAATGAATCAAGTAGGAACCGAGAAATAATAAATATGATAACCATAACATATAAAGGGAACAATCTAACTTATGAATTTTCAACAGCCAACAAAACATTAGAAACATTTTCTTTTGTGTGTGGCGGTGTGCGTGCGCGCGTGCGTGATGCGTGCATATGATGTGCTTGCTGGCGTGCGTGTCTGTATTCTAATTTACAATGCAATACTTGAGATTCCAGTTTGTGACGATTAGCCCCGTCTGTTAATAGCGAGTTAGACTGCATTTCCACAGTTTCTATCTCGAGTCGCACTCTTCGTGTCGGTACGACTCCGTCAAGATCTACGACGGAACAAGTGCAAGCGCCCGCATGTTAGGAGTATACTGCGGCAGTAACTTACCGGCGGACATCGTGTCCACGGGGAACTCTCTGTACGTGAAGTTCAGATCCGACCGCTCGGTCACACATGACGGCTTCAGGATTCGGTATTCTGTAGGTGAGAGAAACATGGTAACACATCTCGATACGAACTTGGTTTAATCTCAAAAATAGACAACGCGTGATGTATGATCATTTTCAGTGTTCGAGTGGCATTTCAGAGTATGGTATAAGACTCTAAGTACATTGAAAACATGTGTGTTGCGTAGGACCTGAATTTCCTGTTGACATGTTTTCTTTGTAACCACTATGTTCTATCATATAAAATTATAGTATATCTTATGTTGCTCAATCATGGAGCCAATATTGAATTGCCTCCAGAAGGCTTACAGTAATTTGTCTAGGGTGTATTGATGACAATCGTAGCTATATATGACGTTTTAATATAACTTTACATTTGCCGTTAACTGTACATTTTTTGTATGCGTTCCTTCTTTCTTGCTACCGTTTCCGACAGTCATCATTGACTGACTCAAGGAATTAATCCAAATCATTCCATAGCCACTGTTGTTTGACTTACGAGTATATATATATATATATATATATATATATATATATATATATATATATATATATATATATATATATATATATATATATATATATATATATATATATATATATATATATATATGCTCCCTATAGCGTCCTGTGACAAGCTGAAGGTGTTGACTGGGTCAGTGGGTGGCTTTGGCACGGTGGGATCACCTTATGGAAACTTCGAGAGTTGCTCGTGGAAGATCCAAGCGTCATCAGGCCAGGTAGGATAATTACTATCTGTATTCTGTATTGCGTCAAAGACAATGTATACATTTACAGTTTCTAATTGCTGCACCAGCCCAGCTGTTATCCCGTTCCACTTCTCCCTGTCGGCATCCTTCCCACTTTACGCAGTCCTCCCACCTTAGTTGCCGTCTTCCCTTTCCCACGGCCTAGTTATTTCATCGCGTCTGCTTTCATTAATACAGTCCACATCGTCCAGCTTCTTACTATTCTTCCAGGTAAGTTGAACTGCCCTCCTGTTGGCAAGTAAAGTGGAATCAAGCATAACAGAATCAACCGTTTGGTAAAATGACTGGGACGGAATCACTCCCTATTCCCGCTGTGCTAAAATGCGCCAAATCACATCCGCCGCTTAGTAGAATCAAATACCGATACGCGCCAAATAACAGGTTTTTCTGGAAAACATCATTCTGAGTATAGTTTCATTTCGGAAATTTGCTTAAGAGAATCAACCCTTTAACATAATTAAATTGCGGTGTCCCGAAGTGATTCTGGGAAGCGGAGTTCGCAATACCAACTTGCCGTGAATACTGTTGTTCAAGTCAATGCCATAAAACACTCTGTATGTTCACAGCGCGTGAATCTGCGTTTTGTGAGATTCGACCTCGAGTATGGATCTAGGAGTTGTCCATATGACAAAGTCAAGATCTACGACGGAAGCAGCGCCAATGCCCCATTGAATCGGATGCTCTGTGGCAATCATTTACCTGCCGACATTGTGTCCAGGGGGAACACAATGTTCGTTAATTTCACGTCTGACTATTCGGCCACAGAATCCGGCTTTGAGATTCGGTACTCCGTGGGTGAGACAAACGTTCGAATTTAACATGTATAGGCGTACTGTCCAATTAGTTATGCCTTGTCTACAGGTATCAATAAGCAAATATGTTACGTTGAATAATAATGATATTTTAATTTAATATTTATATTTAACTTTACGCTTGTGTTGTACGTGTGCATGCGTTCGTGCGTTCGTTCGTTCGTTCGTGTGTTCTTGGAATATGCAAATATATTGTTGTTGGTGTTGTTAATATTGTATTTTGTAATTATGCGCATACTGTTGATACCATACCTGAGTGCGTGCGTGCGTGCGTGTGTGTGTGTGTTTGTGTGTGTTTATATATATATATATATATATATATATATATATATATATATATATATATATATATATATATATATATATATATATATATATATATATATATATATATATATATATATATATATATATATATATATATATGTACGCATACATGTACTTTAATGTATTTAACTATACATGTACATGACAGTTATACTAATATTGTTGTTTTTGTTTACCACAGTGTCATGCCGCAGCCTGACAGTGTTGACCGCATCACAGGGTGTGTTCGGCACGGCCGGATTATCGTATGGAAACAATGAGAGTTGTTCGTGGAAGATCCAAATGCCATCAGGCCAGGTGGGACATATACAATTTCCAAGACACGAACGCGCGCACGCACGCACGCACGCACCCACGCACGCACGCATCCACGCGCGCACGCACAAACACAAAAACACCCCCCACACACGCGTACGCGCACGCACGCACGCACGCACACATTCACACACGCACGCACGCAAGCACACACACAATATATAATCCCCGAACCTGTCTGGTTACAGAGGATGAGGCTGCACTTCAGTAAGTTTGATCTCGAGTCTGGAAGCAGCTGCACCTACGACAGAGTGAAGATCTATGACGGAAGTAGTGCCAGTGCTCAGTTGAAAGGGTCATACTGTGGTAGTAACACACCAGGGGACGTCGTGTCTTCCGGGTCTACTATGTTCGTGTCCTTCACGTCTGACTACTCCATTACAAAACCAGGCTTTGAGATCCGATACAGTTTAGGTGAGTCTATATTAGTGTAACACAAATACACTTTTTTTGGAAACGATAATGATAATGTGTTTCACAATTAAAAGTATATTACAATGTTTAGGACATATTTATTTAATTGTCGTGTCGTGAATCTGTGGTATTGCGGTATTCGGGGCAAATGAAACAGATAATAACATGGTTTAATGATACCGCTGATGTTCCCCAGTTTGTACGGCAGAAACCAATTAAAACCGTTTTCGTTTTTCATGGCATCACGACTGTGCGAAGACATAGTGGTGATACCAGTAAAGAGTATACATACATGACCTGCAGTAAAAATATATGTAAAATAAGTTAGGATAAAAAATAATAATAATAATATATATATATATATATATATATATATATATATATATATATATATATATATATATATATATATATATATCAGTGCACACATCATGAATTAAAAGCATACAATTTATCAATCCAATGTTTAATAAATGGACTTCGATAATAAATAAAAGTGTGAAAATAATTCACAAAAAGTTTATTGTCGGATTTTTATAATCAGCATAAAAGGATAAAAATTGATAAGCGAATAAAAGAAGGACATCCCCGGTCAATTAGTTTGGTGAATAGCTTACTATGATTAACTTTGTCAAAGGCCTTAGAGGCATCCAGCATAGTGACATACATAGATGAGCCATTCGTAGTAGTGTCGAAAGAGTTTTTTTTTTATAAAAAATATGAGCATTTCAGTTGAGTGATACTTTTTAAATCCAAATTGGTTTACACATGTAGATAAAAAAAGTAGAAACCCTGGATAATATCAAAGATTCAATTAATTTACTAGCAATTGTGGCTAGAGCAATGGGTCGGTATTTGTCGTTATCAGACAGGTTACCCGCCTTATTTTTAATTATGGGGCTATAATTATAATCACCATAGCATCCTGTAAAAAACCGTGAATTAACATGCTGCTATATAACAGTGACACGAGAACATGAAGTTTCTCATTCGCATATTTAAAATGTTCGTTACTTACACTATCATAACCCGGGGCTTTGCCTGTAGGCATTGCATGTATTATATCTTGAGTTTCCTTAACATTAACAATCATTTGAACATTAAACTGTACATTGCTACAGTATTCATTGATCTTCTTGATGTTGGCTGGAGAGCCAGGTATAGAGTTAAGTAGGGACTGGTAATGATGAAGCCACATATTCTTTACATTTCCGCACCAGAAGCACCATCAACATTGCTAGGATTTGGCAACCTGGCATTATTCATATGTTTTATGTCCTTCCAGAAGTTTTTGAAGTCATTATTACATAGTTTAGAAGCAAGTCTTTCAGCTTATTATACGCCGTTAAGGACTTTTGTTGGTGTTAATACGTCGGCGTGATTTAGTGATGTACATGCGAGTTGCACGCATCGTCTCGTTAACATTGATAACAGTTCACGTTTATGTGTCAACTTTATCATTGTTTATAGTAAACTATTACTGTTGTTTTCATTGCAGTGTCGTCTTGTAGCAGGCTTAAGGTGCTGACTGGGTCAATGGGATTGTTCGGCACCGCGGGGTCCGGCCATGGAAATAATGAAAGGTGTGCGTGGAAGATTCAAGCTTCCAGAAACAAGGTGAACCTTCGCAGTATTTATATGATATATTTAAGCAACATTATTTTTGATAAAGCGTTTTACCGTTTTCCGTTATACGTAATATTATCCGCTTTAACCGCATCTTTTTTACGAGGTTCATATCTACATGTATGTTCATATCTACATGTATGTTCATATCTACATATATATTCACATATACATGTATTCATCAGAACGAGTATACACATTTGTATAATCTAGGCTGATCGCTTCACTGCTTGCTGAGAACTGGAAACAATTTGTAGCGAGAACATATAGGAAATCCCTTTATGTCTACAGCACGTGCGGCTTGTCTTCCTAAAGCTCGATTTGGAGTCACATCCTGCATGTGGGTACGACTCAGTGAAGGTCTATGACGGACCCAACAACACATCACCATTGAAAGGGACGTATTGCAGCGGTAGAATGCCAAAGAAACTTATCGTGTCTTCCGGGAACGCCCTGTTCGTGTCATTCACGTCTGACAGCTCGGTCACAAAATATGGTTTCCGAATGTTCTTCCAGAAATGTGAGACAAATGTTACGTTAAATATATATATATAAATGTGTGTGTGTGTGTGTGTGTGTGTGTGTGTGTGTGTGTGTGTGTGTGTGTGTGTGTGTGTGTGTGTGTGTGTGTGTGTCTGTGTGTGTGTGTGTGTGTGTGTGTGTGTGTGTGTGTGTGTGTGTGTGTGTGTGTGTGTGTGTGTGTGTGTGTGTGTGTGTGTGTGTGTGTGTGTGTGTGTGTACGCATACATGTACTTTAATGTATTTAACTATACATGACAGTTATACTAATATTGTTGTTTTTGTTTACCACAGCTTCATGCAACTATCATACACTGTTGACCGCATCACAGGGTGTGTTCGGCACGGTCGGATTATCGTATGAAAACTTTGAATTTTGTTCGTGGAATATCCAAGTGCCACCAGGCCAGGTGGGACATATACAATTTCCAAGACACGAACGCACGCACGCACGCACGCACGCACGCACGCACGCACAAACACAAAAGCACACACCCACACACACCCGCACGGGCACGGGCACGCGCACGCACGCACGCACGCACGCACGCACGCACGCACGCATGCACGCACGCGCACACACAACCCACGAATCCGTCTGGTTACAGGGGATAAGGCTGCACTTCAATAAGCTTGATCTCCAATCTGGAAGGAACTGCACCTACGACAGAGTGGAGATCTACGAAGGAAGCAATCATCTTGCTCCGTTGAAAGGGTCATACTGTGGTAGTAACACACCAGGGGATGTCGTGTCTTTCGGGAATACTATGTTCGTGTACTTCCACGCTGACTCCTACATTACAAAATCAGGCTTCGAGATCCGATACAGTTTAGGTGAGTCTACATTAGTGTGACACAAATGCACAACTTTTTTTGGAAACGATAATGATAATGTGTTTTACAATTAAATGTATATTGCAATGTTTAAGGTATATTTATTTAATTGAAGTGTTGTGAATCGGTAGTATTGAAGTATTCGGGGCATATGAAACATATAATAAAATATGGTTTAATGATGCGGCTGATGGTCCCCAGTTTGTACGGCAGAAGCCCACTTAAAACTGTTTTCGTTTTTCATGGCATCACGACTATACGAAGGCATAGCGGTGACACCAGTAAAGAGTGCTGTCTTTTGCGTGAGAATCGAACTGCAAAATAATGGTCGTTTTTTCTGCGGCTTCAGTGACTGCTTTCAATGACTGTTGACTATTTTGTATTCAGTGATGTGTTCTCAAAACCTCTCACCCTCTATACGCCGTGCTGTACATGCGAGTTGCACGCATTGTCTCGTTAACATTGATAACAGTTCACATTTGTATTGCAACTTTATCATTGTTTATAGTGTACTATTACTGTTGTTTTCATTGCAGTGTCGCCGGCTAGTAGCAGGCTTAAGGTGCTGACTGCATCAGTTAAAACATTAAAACAAATTATGAGTAAACCACCGGCGTTATATTATTGATTTTACTTGAACATAGTTATTTTGTATTAACTCGTTTAGGTGCATGGTCCCAGACCCAGACATGGTCCCATAACTTTTGCTTCGCTTTAAATAAAATGAAGAAGAACACGGATACATATCGGCGTCACCATTATTGATATGTCTACATTTAGCAATAGCGATGTCTTGCCTAAACGTCTCCATCCTTTGTACACTCATAAGTACTTATGTCCTGTGTACATCTTCTTGCTATAATTTTGTGTTGTATATTTATGCAAATGTTGCTACATTGTACTACTTCTCAGCAGTTGTCACGTATACCATCGACCTGCTAATTTATATAATAGCTTGTTGCGCAATGACGACGGTGTTGTGCAATTGTTGGTTGCACGCTATGACTTGTGAACATTTATAACAGTTGACTTTTGCGAAGCAACTTATAATTGATCATATTATTTTCGTTTTTGTTCATCGCAGTATCTTGTAGCAAGCTGAAAGTATTGTCTGGATTGGTGGGAGTCATTGGCACTGCCGGGTCCCGATACGGAAACTATGAGACATGTTCGTGGAAGGTTCAAGTCAGCAGAAACAAGGTGGGCCGTCATAATATTTACATGATATCGTTAATCAAACTTGTTAAAACATTTTAAAACGGGTTTCCATGTTATATTACCCTCTTTATTCACATATGTTATAAGGAAGTTAATTTTACAAGCGTTCGCTATGTGTAAGCAAATTTAGATGAATTAAATACATTAATTAAATGATATATACATTAAATACATGCTGGGAGGATCCTGGGTTGTATAGCTAATGAATAACACCATAAGCTATTTGCTTTATTCACATTAACGACTTTTTCTGACAAGAAGAAAGTCAATTTATATATATATATATATATATATATATATATATATATATATATATATATATATATATATATATATATATATATATAACCACGGGGATGGTTAGTACATTAAAACATTCCCCCGGGGAAGGGTGTTATATTATAAAGGAACCTATGTGGTCGTTTGAAATAAATTACGTAACCCAGAAGAATACGATTCGTAATTACGTGATCTACATCAAACTTCCACCGAACGCTTCGTTAAACCGGCACGTGTACATGGGGGGGGGCGTGACGTTGTCATTGCCCAACCACAACTTGATTGGGCAGTGCAAGGAGTCATGAATTCTTATAGTTACTGCCTTTTCTTCCGTGTCACGCCGGGCAACTCGGCTAGTAAAACCTTCTATGTTTACAGCGAGTGCGACTTCAATTCGTGAAGTTCGACTTGGAGGACGATTCTTCTTGCAGCTACGACTCGGTAAAGGTCTACGACGGAAGCAGCGCCAGTGCCCCATTGAAGGGAACCTACTGTGGCAGTAGCATTCCACCAGAGATCAGGTCTTCGGGGAACACTATGTTCGTGACCTTCACGTCTGATAGATCGGTGACAGGATCCGGCTTCGGCAGTCTGTACAATAGATGTGAGTCAGAACGTCATGATCAAGCTATTTATAAATTAAACATGGTTTCCTTTTATTTATAATAAAAACTATCAAGAATACATAGTTATGTAGTACACAGACTAAGACCGAGAGACACAGAATTAGTCCTACCAACAAATTCCGACTAAGAAATAGTGATTTTGTACAATGCATTTTACATGCAGAAAATAAATTAAATTATTTCATGTTAATTTCAGGAAAAGTTTGTAAACGTAACGTAACGTAACGTAACGTAACGTAACGTAACGTAACGTAACGTAAATAACCGACAACTGGATGTATTCCAAGTGATTAACTATTGTTGCTATAAATAAATGCGACGGTCAGTAATATCATTATGTTATCGCTCAATATTGACATTACACTTTAGGTAAAAACCACATTTTTCAACGTAGTCTTTGTTTTGATATTACATTACCATTGCACGGTGAATGTTTCTGAACATGCAAAAATGGCCAAATATTAAATTACTTGTTTTTTAATTGTCCAGTCTAGGGTAGCTGCTGTGCGGTGACCAAGGGAAAATGACCAAAGAACACAGAACACAGCCTAATGACTGGATCATTCGGCAAATGCTGCTACTTCGAAAACGTCGCCGTTGTTAAACCGGATGTCATATATAAAAGGATGTTAACCCAGAGCTAACGATTACAGAGCTTCTCGTGTCACTCTGAAATTCGCAAAATTATCTAACGTATACGCTTTGGTAGCGTTTTTGGACCGAATCTTCGACACTGATGTGGGATAGTTTGCATAGACGGCGCACGCACATCATTGGTGCTAATATAGTTTGATTTCGTACAGTACGAAGTTTGATATTTAACCGGAAGTAGTTGATGCCAACCGGGTGGTGGCGCTGACGATCACTTTGCGAAATGGCGCGGGCTTG